>CM045905.1:12361685-12961685 GCA_025169955.1 Salix arbutifolia | reverse complement strand
ACCCATCATCCTTTGATTTGGAATCATTCCAAGTCCAAATACATACGCCATAAATAATCTTTTTAGGCTTCATATTAAGTCATGAGGATTTTTTTATTTATTCTTATGTTTGTTGATATAAAATGTTGAAAGTTAAGAATGATTATCTCTATACATCCCTAGGTATATAAAAATCTTCTAAGAACCTACTATATTTCCATCAATATTATTATTGTATAAGAGATATTTATTCTTCATTAATATTTTGTAAAAGATATTTATTCTTCGTTAATGCTATTAGTAGAAAATGATATTTTAATCCCTTCATTCAAACAACATGACAAAGTTCGAAGGTTGTATATATCCTTTGAACCACCCAAGTAAATGGTTCATATTTTTAATTTGTGATGAATATGCACGTTGATATTTATGCAATCAATTTACAAAGTTACATTTTGCTTGAATCTTGCAATTTTCTACTAATTTTGTCTTCCTTGGCATGTATTGTGGCTGAAGCTGGGAAGTTGGCAGCATAATCTAATAGACACCCATTTCACATTCGGCAATGGCCCAAATAATCCACCAACATCCTATACTTTTGGGTCTAAGGACCTCTTACTAAAATTGTATCAGCTCAGCCCAATTGAGGTGAGAACTTTCCTTTTCTCGACCCAAATTGTTGTTTTTATTAGTTATTTAACCCGCGCACCGATGCGGGTTATAGATTTTTTTAAAAGCAAGACAGGGTATGTAGAATACTAGCCAAATGACCTGCGCCTCGGCGGTACCATATTTTTTTTAATATAAAATATATTAATTATGTGTATTTTTTTTGTATTATAAATTTAGCTAAATAATAAATTTGTGCAGAAATCCTGTTAAGTGCAAGTTTTCTATAAAATATATGAATTTTAAATCGTTATAAATTTATCTGTTTAGAGGTTTTTTACGAAATAACCAGCATTAATTTATCATCATCATTAAAAAAGCAAGAAGATTCGGATATTTGAATTATTAAATCAACTGCATTAAGATTAGTTCATTTTATAATTCAATTTCAATCAAACAAAAACAAAATATAAATTGTGAAAATACCTGTAATAATAAAATAAAATAAAAAATAGTTAATTTTCTATCAACAAAAAGTTAAAAACATAAATTGAAAATTCATCCCCACGTTATTTTCATTATCATTGCTATAATAGTTAAAATTATTATCAATATTATTATCAAAACAATTAAAATAAATAAATTCCCTGAAATATAATAAAAACAATACACAAAAGATTTTTATAAAAAAAAAAAGCAATTAAAAAAATCACTAAAATTATCATTATCATTGTGCAAATAGTAAAATCATAAAAATCATTTGATCCAAATAACAAAAAAAAAATAAGAGTAAAAACAAAAAAAAATAAAGGAAAAAAGGGAGCAATATTAATTTTAAAATGATTACCAACATAAATTAAAATTTTACGATTGAACCGATTAAAAATAAAACAGCAATAAAAAAACAAAAACTAAAAGCATAGATACGTAGATACGAATAAAAAATAAACATTATCCAATAATAAAAAAAAACTAAATGAATTAATATCAAATAAAAATCTGCAACAATCAAATAACAAATATAAATAGTTAATTTTCTATCGATAAAAAAACGAAAACATAAATTGAAAATTCATCCTCATATTATTGTCATTATCCTTGTTATAACAATTAAAATTATTATCAACATTACTGTCAAAATAATTAAATTGACCTAAAAAATCATAAAAAAAGGAAAATAATTTTATAAGAAAACAATAAAAAAATAATAACTAAAATTATTGTTATTATTGCACAAATAGTTAAATCATAAAAATCATCTAATCCAAAGAGCAAATAAAAATAACAGAAAAAAAATAAAGGGAAAAAGGGAGCAATATTTATTATTGCTACCACTATGAATACAATAAAAATTATCAAATTTTACCGAGGAAAAAAAAACATAAACAAAATAGTAAGCAAGAAAAACAATTAAAATAATATTATTATTATTATTATTATTACTACTACTACTATGAAAGAATAAATAAACAACAAAAGATCAAACAAAAATAAAAAAAAATTATCATTATTATTACTGTCAAAATAATAAAAATTATCAAATTATCATCAGGGAAAAAAACCCTAAAAAAATATAAATAAACGTAGGAATCAATTATAGACACCGATATAATTTTATTTACTTGAGTGCTTGCTATTGTCGTAGCATAACTTACTGGTGTCCTTCAACTTTTTCTCTCTTTATATTTAATGCGAGATTATGTGAGATATTTTTTTTTTTAGATTCGAAACCTCATCTTCTGAAAAACAGATTTTGTGGTTTCAGATGAGCGATAAAATTCTAGTTGTCCCAAACTCTTATAAAAAATATACGTACTAACTCAAAATTGAAATCTACTGGGTAAATCTCAAGCTTTTGTCATCACGCTACACTCCTCTCCTCGGATACAATTATGTGAGATATTGCCATGCCTTTCCCATGATTACATCTTGATATTTAAGCTGGATTTGAGCTAGGAACCTAGGGGCATTGATCCCATTAAAATGAGCTTTAAAATTGAATCCGGAAGGTAATTAATTAATAGTCAAAATGGGCAATTAGTGATTTCAACAACCATCATCCCTGCCCTTGAACACATTAACGGGCAGCCCCAGATCTTTCCAGAGCATGCCACATGTCAACACCTATCCCTCGTTCATCTTCTCTATAACCCCAAAACCCTCCGCTTTAATCACCTCGCCACACACTCTGCCCGAAAAGAAATGAAGAAAATGGACGCAGAGAGAATGAAGCCAAAAACCAAAGCAGCCCTTAGAAAGAAATTCAAACAGGCGAGCTCATTAAGAGCAGAAGACACTGCCACAATCCACAATAGTTTTAGTGTGAGTGCACAGTGCGCTTAACAGTGATTTGGCTACGGGATTTATATTATAGGTAATGTTGATATATTGTTTTACATAAGATAAATAAATAAAGTATAAATCGAAAGGTATATCCCAGCATCAACTTAAATAAATTGTCTGTGTAAATTAGGCATTTGTTGCCTTGCTAGATTAATTGGTTTCTCCAATTGTCTATTAAACTCATTAACTAGAGAATTAGTTAAAAATCTAAAGAGAAAAAAATATAATAATTTTTAAAAATATTTATTTACAGCAAAAACAAACATGCTATAAATGCTCTAACTTTTATCAATTTTCCGGGGACAAAATGGGTCCAGGACTGGACATTGGCCACAGCACTGATAAGAGAAACACGTCAATTCACTGACCAGGAGTTGTCAAGGGACCTGGTACTGACGAGGGAGAATTATGGGTCAGTTGAAAGAGTCTTTATCATTGCAGAAGAAGATTTGACCTTCGAGAAGGATTTTCAACGATGGATGATCCAAAAAAACCCGCCCACTGAAGTGAAAGAGATTCTGGGATCCGATC
Source organism: Salix arbutifolia (assembly GCA_025169955.1). Taxonomy (NCBI): domain Eukaryota; kingdom Viridiplantae; phylum Streptophyta; class Magnoliopsida; order Malpighiales; family Salicaceae; genus Salix; species Salix arbutifolia. The sequence continues at coordinate 12,958,223 of CM045905.1, read as the reverse complement.
ACATGGCCATGATGTCTGCATCAAAGGAGCTTTGGGGATTTCTCCTGGAAATTTCTGAAAAATACAATTGATGCCGTCATATGGCCTCGTTGCTGGCTTTCGTTACCTTGCAATATTGACGCCTCATCCTTACATTGGCATCTCTAGTGAAGTGTGTTGTTGGTTTCAATATATATATATATATATATATATATATTGAATTCCTTTAATAAAAAAATAATATGATTCAAATATATCCATATCTTCTTTAAAATTTCAATAAATTATGTCATTTTAAAAAAATATAAGGGTTATGTAACAAAAAGAAATGTTTTTTCATAACAAAATAAATAATTTATGAATTAAGGAAATAATAGTCAAGATTGTTAATTCCATTTATTTTCATAGATATTCCAAATAGTACAATAGAGTTGAATTACGAGATTTAATATTTTATTTCAAACATGAGAATTTTAATAGGTTATCAATTATGAGATTTAATAGGCTATCAATTATGAGATTTAATAGGCTATCAACTAAAGTCAAATGTGACTTGGTTTAAAACAAAATGCAAGAATTTTTTTTATTTTAATTAGTAAATATATTTTTATTTATTTATAAAAAAATAGGAGAATTTTATAAAAATAAATACGATATACACTTCTCAATTTGGATTTTTAAAAAAAAATAGTAAAATAAAACAAGAGAAGTAATTAAACTCAACCTAATTCGGTGAAAACTCGAATTAACATAAGTATAAACTAATAAAAACCCATTAACTTATTTTTGAAAAACAAAAACGGATTAAATGGTTTGATTTTTTTATTCAAGTTAGGATATATGGGGAGTATGATAGAAATTATTTTTCAAAATGTTTTTTCTTCAGAAATATATTAAAATAATATTTTTTTTATTTAAAAAAAAATTATTTTTGACATCAATATATCAAAATGATATAAAAATAAAAAAAAAATATTTTTTTTAAATACTTTGAAAATACACTACCAAAGACATTCTTAATTTATAAAGCTTTGTCTCAAAGTTAACGTGATATCTAAATATATCTGGACCAGTTCCAGATGGAGAAGCCTCACCACAAGTTCATATATTATTGCTAGAGCAAGTTTCCATAACCGGCTTAAAAAGGAAAAAGGTAAATCGACGTATCCTCGCCAGCAAGTTTCCAATCCTTCTTCAATGTCCATTTGAAACCAGTATATATTAGTGCTGACAATCAATACCAATATTAAAAAAAAAAAAAAAAGTATTTTTTAAAACATTTTTTTATTTTAGAGATGTATCAAAATAATTTTTTATTTTTAAAAAATAATCTTTAATAGGACATCAAAATAATCTAAAATCCATAAAAAAAAATATTTTTTCAAAAATAATTTTAAAATGCAAAAAAAAAAGAAGCACATCAACTAAAAACTCATTTCTAATCCAAACACTTATAAAACAACTTAAAAACTAAAATAAATCTATCTATACCCTCAAAAAAATAGAAATTGAGGTTTAAAAAATAATTGAACTGTTTGGCATTGAGGTTGCTGTTGTGGTTGAGCTTTAAAAAACAGTTTCATGAAAAACACTTTTACCTGTGATTCATAACTGAAATTAAAGTGTTTTGTTAAAACTGTGGTTGAGTTTGAGATTTAATGAAAAACAATTTTGTGTGTTAGATTGTCATGTTTTGCATATTGTTGTCAACTTGTGAAATTACTTTAAAGGATACACATATATTTTTTAAAATATTGTAGAATTAATAATCATAATAATAAAATATAATTAATAATTCACATAAATTAGACTTTTTTTTATTCTACCATCAAACTACTTGCAATTAATCACGAGCTAAATTATACGTGAAAGCCTCTGCGATCCCTTGCTATTTAATCTAGGAACAACATCTGAAAAAAATATCATCAGGAAACAACATCTATGACCATACCAATTTTTAGGATCTTTGTCTGCATATTGTAGAGATATAATTTCAAGGCCTAATCTAGTTGCAAGTTTCGGATCTATAATCATTCGAAAAGCAATAGTGTTGTGGAGTGAAATGAAGTCACGTGTCATTTCCTTTCATCAGGCTGATCTTTATCTATATAGTTTTTTTTTTGTTTTTTTAATATAATTTTTATATTTTTTACGAAAAAATCAGACTAAGTCTGACCCAACTAAAAAGGCCAACCTAGCCTAGTTGGTCGAGAGCACGTCCAGCCCAAGAGTTTATGCTAAAATAAAAATGGTGTATTTCACTGTTCACGTCTTGCATGAACAGTGCAGTGAATTATTCTGTTACGTGAACAGTAACATGGCCAATGGTGAAGAGAGGCTCAACTGCCAATACTGATAGGTAGAGGAGGCCAATGTGGTTTTTCCTGTAGTGGTGGCGTCTAAAATAGTGGTCTGTGGTGGCCGAGAGAAGCGTTAGAAGGTTGTTATTGTTGTTGTCAGGGTTTGCTAATGCTGTTGGAGATCACGACAGAGCTTATAGCGTGGAAGAAAAGTTGTCGGTGCTGAAAGGGATGATGGTGGTGCTCTCTAAGATTGCTGCTGGAGGAGAAAGAGGGAGTTTTCAATGAATATGGAGAGAGAGAAAACATCGACTGATTGTAGAGAGAGAGAGAGAGCGTCAATTGAATGTAGGAGAGAGAAGGAGCTGTGGTGTTTATGCCGGTGTGAACACAACTGCCGGTGATTCTCTTCTTGTCCGTGAGGATGCAAGATGGAGGTTGAGCCAGTGAGAGAGAAGAGAGAGAGGTGTCATGGATGCCAATGACTTGCGTTTCATGAGAAGCATCTCTCAGCTGCTTCTCCAAAACTGAGGTTCGGCCTCAGCTTTGGGTGGGTCCCACAGTCCAAAAAACTATGGTGCACCCTTTACCAAACACCAATAACACTGTGTTTCCTCCAAACGCAGGTAGAATCTCAATACCAAACAGACATTTATAAAACAGCTTAAACTATGATAAATCTATCTATAGCCTCAAAAAGTAAAAATAAAATCATCCTAAAAATAAAAATAAAACAGCTTAAACTATGATATATCATACATTTTGGTGATCTAAATCAGTGTCACTCACATGTTTGTCTCACTACCACTAAAAATTGATGACACATCTCTCTCTTCTCTTTCAACCACGAGCAAAAAAATAATAAAAATATTTTTTTGTACAAAATTGATTTTAAAAAATATTGAAATATCAAAATTGTATAACTTGTGTTATTTTTAAGTTTGAAAATCAAAATGTATCTTTCTTAAAATTTATGGCACGCCACCTATGTTTGGTGTCTTTTTTTTATTTAGATCCATATTCTTTCAATCTTATCCTTTCATAAGAAATCAAAATCAACTTATTTTCAACTAGGATTAAATTGCTGAAAAAAAGTTTAAGGATCAAATAATTTTTTTTGCATAGTATTATACATACAGCTAAATTAGCTCTTGCTTCCACTATAGCACTAGAAACATATTACTATTCATTGTAATAGTGCAATAACATTTTAACCCCTTATTTTGTCCCGGTTCTATGTGCACCTAAACAGTCAAATGGGACCCATTGATAATGTGATAGACAGCGCAAATATGTTTGTTATGCATGACGTCATGCATTGTTGATCGATTGGGTCCTGTTGGAAAGCATGGAAGAAGCATGAAAATCAACGGTTATAATTTTGTTAGAATCTGGATGACACGTTTATTTTCGGTTAATTGTACATGATGTCAGTTTACTATGCATGATAGAGAATAAACGGTGGAAGGTACTCCTGGCAATAGAGGCATGGGTATTCTAGATTAATTAATCTCACCTTCTCACGGCACTTTTAAATGCATTTTTAATTTAAAAACATAAAATTAAAGTAATTTTTTGATAGTTTATGTTGTAAAAAAAAAAATAACTCTGGTTTACACTATAGCACCAGAAACATATTACTATTCATGGCACAAAAGCTAATTCAGAACATTGTTTTAAACGATAATGAACAGTAATTTTCACTATTCATCTAGATTTGGAGGCACTGTGAATTGAATTAGTAAAATTACTATTTTATCTCTTTGTTTACTTTGTATTTTTGCCTTCGGTTCTGGGGTATTTTTGATTTTTTACATTTCTATGCACAGAAAAATAACCATAATACCCATATATAGGACACAAATGCACAAGAACCATTAGAGGCATTAAGGTTATTGCGCATATTTTTCAAAATAGCTAAATATAAAAATACCTCTATATAACACAAAACTGCATAGTAAACGTTGGAGTTAGTAGGGTCATTGAACAATTTTTTTAAATGGCCAAATATGCATATACCCTCATATAAGACAAAAACACAAGAGTTGACTGTAGGGTTGTGGCGGTAATTTACAATTGTTTTATATTTTCTAGTGAGTTACTGTTTGCGCATCGCCAGAAGCGCCGTTTGTTTCAGCGCTCACGCGGATTTTAGTTTCATTTCGGTCCATGGTCTTTTACTTTTCGGTTTTGTTTTAAATTCTTTAATTTTAGGGTATCAAAGTTTAGATTTGTTTCAATTATGTCCTTGAAATGAAATTTATTATATATGTGTTTTTCATTTTGACCCTATAACTTTGAATCTTGGATTTTATTTTAATTCCTTTATTTTTTATATATATTTCTTAAATGATTCCTATTTTTGTCCATGCTTATATATACATGCTTGTAGTTTTTGTTTCTAATTTTTATTATTTCCATTTTTATTAAGGCTTTTTTTTATTTAATGTTTAAATTTAAATTTATGTTGGTGATCATTTGAAAAATGATATTTATTATTTTTTTCTCTTTGTTTTTATTTTATAATTTTTATTTATTCTTCAAGTCAAATAATTTTTTAAAATCTAATAATATTTATTTTTGTTTTGTTATTTATTTTGTTTTTTGATTGCTTTTTTTGTTAATATTGCTGGGTGTTGAAATTTTTAATTATTATAGATAAGGCATTTAAAATAACGATAATGATTATTTGTAAGTTTTTTTCTTATAAATATGTGAGACTAATTATATATTTTGATATTTATTTAATATTAACGCCTTAATATATGACCTAGAGTTTTTTTGGAAAAAACATTAATATCAGTGCTCTTAAATACTTTTAATATAATAATATGAGGAATAAATCTTATAAAATAATTTAATTTTTTCTCTAACAATAATTATGGTATCATCGATAGTATGAACAATAATAATTAGAATATGAATTGTTTATAATAATATTTATAATGATAGCTACAATAATTATGACAATTTAACAATCATGATAATAACAATGACAATAATAATTGAAAAATAATTTATCAGTTGATGTTATTTTTCTTAAAGGTTGAGTTTTGTGACTTTTTTATGTATGATATTTCATATCTAATATCACATAAACTAAAAATATAAGAAGTCATACGTAGATGAAACATGTAGAAAAATTGATTGCCCTCCACTTCGTCATAGCCATAAATAAATTTTTTAACGTGCACAAAAACATTAATGGTCTTAGATTTTTTTATAATGCTATATATCTGAGCAAAATAATCAGCCTACAAAACTTTCAGTTCATGTTATAGCAAAATTATTTACAATAATAATAATAATAATAATTTAATTATTATTATTATTATTATTATTATTATTATTATTATTATTATTATTATTGTATGTTAGGTTTTTATACATTCATTTTATTATGAAAATTTGTTTAAAATAATGATGATGATTATTTTTAAGGATTTGTTTATTAAAAATAATTATATATTTTGATATTTTTTAATATGAACATGAGCACCTTAATATATATATATATATATATATATATATATATATATATATATATAAATGAAGTTAGTTTTTTTTTTTTTTTAAATTCTCAAATTAATTTAATCTTATTATTTTGAAATACTTCAAATATAATAATATGAAGAATAGATCTTAGAAAATAAAATAAAAATTCTTTTTGTAACGATAATAATAATTTGAACGATAATATTATGAGTAATGATTAGAATATTAATTATTTACAATAACTGTTATAATAACAGTTATAATAATTGTGACGATGTAATAATCATGATAATAGCAATAAGAATAATAATCAAGATAATTCATTAATCGATGTTGTTTTTTTGTGAAAAATTGACTTTTGAAACTTTTTTTATGTATAATATTTTAGATCTATGTTATATGAATAAAAAATATACGAGGCTACACATAGACAAAATAAGTGATTTTTTTTGAAAAATTATCTACAAATAAAAAATATATGAGTCATTTGTCCCGTGTTTCGTAGTAGACAAAACCAAATTTTATAACATGTTAAAAAATATTAATGGTTCTTAATTTTTTTTTTAATAATGCTATACATTAGAGTGAAATAATCAATCTACAAGACTTTCAATTATTTTAATGCATTTAAAATAATGAGAAAGATTATTTTAAAGGTTTTTTCTCTTAAAAATAATTATATATTCTGATATTTGTTTAATATTAACGTCTTAAAAATATAACAAATAACTAACAACTGAAAATTAGCTATACAATTAGCTAAGAGAGAGTTTTACTTTCATTTCACTCCACCAAATGTGAACTTACTCTGTTTTTTAACCACAATTACATTTAAAACAAAGATAAATTCTAATAAAAATTAAAAGTCAAAACCAAGAGTATAGACACATATATACAAACAAATTATTTAGAGTTATACCATAATTACTGAAAAAATAAAGGGATCGAAACTAAATCAGGAAATAAAAGAATTATTTATTTATTCCTTGCAACACTTTTAATTTTTTAATTTAATCCTTTAGTTTAAATTATTTACATATTTTATTTTCATTTCAGCTCATATACTTTTAATTCTTTATTTTAGGTTGTTTTGGTTAAAAAATTACTTTTACAACATTTTTATATATAATATTTTAGATTTAATATTACGTAAACAAAAAAAAAGAGGCAACACATAAACAAATGAGTTGAACAGGCATGCATTTTGGACTTTTTGAGGTGCTTCAAAATGTGATAGTTATTATTTTTTAAAGTATTTCTTTTGTTTAAATATACATTTAAATAATATTTTTTATTTTTAAAAATTATTCTTCATATCCACACATTAAAATAATAAAGAATATAAAAAAATCTAATTTTAAATAAACATTGTTTCATCCACACGCAAACTTTAAATGAGGGGACCGAGAATTAACATTTGATTCTGAAATCAAATAGTCATGATATTGAAATTAATCTTCCCTGTAGCTTATTTTTTATATGAATCTGATTGATTTTGTGTTTTAAAAGTGTTTTTGAAAAATTTTAAATTTATTTTTTTTAAATTAAAAAAATAAATATTTTAAATAATTTTTCTATGCTGATATCAAAACTAATTTTTTAAAAATAAAATAAAAATTATTTTAATATATATTTTTAAAAAAACTTTAAAAAATAATCTCATTTATATTCTCAAATAAAAACGTAGAGATCAAGCCCAAAAAGGAGAACAGCCCAGGCCGCAACAACCTCCGAGCAGCTCCCTAGAGAGATTTAACAAAATAGCCGTTGAAATTTGAAACACAGACACGATAATTGTAATGCCCTTTAACGATTCCTCTTTGACCAAAACGCCCCTCCCATTTCAAATCCCAAAACCGCGATAGCACTAAATTTTCAAATCCCATTCAATCTCCACCGTCCGTCAACTTACCCCACCACAGACAAAACCCCAGTTTGAACACCACTTAAAAATAGAATTCAATTCACTTCCAATTCAAATCCGAAAAAAGCAGGCAGAGAGAGAGAGAGAGAGAGAGAGAGACTGAGAGAGGCTTGCTTGAGAATCAAATAATTCCAGTTTTGTTTTGTTTATAAATCTAAGCTGAGTCGAAGTCTACAGATTCTGTTTTTCAGGTAATTCAATTCAATTCAATTACAGCTGCTGAGCTTTCCAGTTCTTTATAAATCTCTCCGAATCACTAACGATCTCTGAACTTCTTGAATCTGTTCTTAGGATGTTGAGAGATTTCAAGTTTCTTCGACGCAATGCCAAGAACAATGAAGAGATTGAGAATGTACCTGCAAACCCTATAGATTCGTTAGCGAGTCAATCAAGTACTGACTCATCAAGGCCACCGTTGAATACAATTCAGGACCCGGCTCCTAACCCTAACCCTAGACATGATCGAACTCCAAACAAGCCCAAAGTTAGAAACTTTGAGCCTCTCCGTACACCAGATAAGGTGTCCAAGTATCGATTTGGGTGGGCTCAGAGAAATGAGTCTGGTGGTGGTGGTGTAATAAGTAATGAGTCACGGGATGAGGTGAGGACTGATTTTAGGGATTTGAGCAAGGGGGGTGGCGGATTTGGGGGTTTAGGGCCTAATGTGACCCCAAGGGGGAATAAGAGGGCCAATTCAGAGAGTAATTCGACGCAAAGTACGCCCTCGAAGAGTGTTGTTTCAAAGCCGCCCGTGAATTCGGGGTTTAGGGGGAAAGGAGGGAGTTTTTCTGCATTGTATAGAGGGGTTCCGGTTTCAGGTGGTTTGGGGGGGACTACGGTTGTTAATAGTGTTGAAGTGCCTCATTTTGATCTTAGGGAGGATCCATCATTCTGGATGGAGCATAATGTACAGGTAGTTTATGGGGTTCTTTTTTCAGGTTTAATTTTGGATAGTGTTTAATCTGTCTTGGTGTGGTTTCAAAGATAATTTTGTTAAAGAGCAATGATCTTTTTTTTGTGCGTGAACAACGAGAAACATTTCAAAATGGGCCAATCTGTGGAAAGATTTAATTTTGGCGTGTTTTAGTATTTGAAGAAGTTGAATATTGAACAATGTTTCAAACGAATGAGTGCTTTTCTATTTGTGTTGATGCTAACGTTCTTTCTTTGTTTTTTGGATGAGAGCTTTACTAGTTGTGTTGATGATTGATGAAATTATGTAGGTCCTTATACGTGTACGCCCTCTCAATAGCATGGAGAGGAGTATGCATGGTTACAACAGGTGTTTGAAGCAAGAAAGTGCTCAGAGCATCACTTGGATTGGTCAACCAGAAACTCGATTCACATTTGACCATGTAGCATGTGAAACAGTTGAGCAGGTCTGGTTACATGGAAGAAAATAATTACTTTTACAATCAGCTATGCCTTTTATTTTGCAAGTAAAACAATGTTTTAAACTTCAATTTGCAGGAAATGCTTTTCAGAATGGCTGGTCTTCCTATGGTAGAGAATTGCTTGTCTGGTTACAATAGCTGTATGTTTGCCTATGGTCAGGTAATTTTTGGGGTATATATTGCTTTTACAGATGGTTCTGCTTTGTGAAGTAGCTTCTACTGAGTTAGGTGTTCGTGGTTTCATATAGGCATGATATCATGGATAATAAAGCTTGAATGCTATCCTGTTTTCTGCTTCATTTGACTTATTGTCATCCTAGTGTAATTCATGTAACCAATACTGTTTTTGTTCTCATTGGTGTTGGATCCATACATCCCATGTTAATTCTTTGATATGTTAATCCTTTGTTGAGAACATGTACCTCACACACAGATACGTTTTCATGCAAGCTCATTGGCTGGGATAATTATCAATATAATGGGATCAGGGAGGTCTAAGATTTAACTTGGTGTCCCATGTTTTACATGGTACACATGGAGAGGGACTCATCACTTTGCTCTATGCCTTAGCAGCAACTTCGAAACTTTTACAAGGAACTTGCTTTTTTTGAAATATTGACTGAAACACTCATCACTAAGTGATGAGAGGATTGTGCTTCAGTAGGTGCTCTACCAAATACAGAATCTTTGGATTACAGACATAGAAGCTGAATGTTACAGTGTTCTTTGAAATATTGGGAAACAGATAATTGTTTTCATGCAAGTAAAACAACCTGAAATCAATGAGATACCTGACCTGTCCTGCATAACTATAATTTAACATAATCTTGTAACAGTGTGTTTAATTATGCAGACAGGAAGTGGGAAGACGTATACAATGCTTGGTGCAATGGATGATCTAGAAGTGAAGCCCAGCCCAAATCGAGGAATGACACCACGGATATTTGAATTCTTGTTTGCAAGGATACAAGCAGTAATTTCCATGCCCAACCATTTAGCTTTTCATATGTGCATATCATATAACTATATTTTAATACATGCTCCAATCACGAAACAACCAGTGCAATTTTTAAAGTTTATCACATGTTTATTCTTTATTTTTATCGCTGCAGGAAGAGGAAAGTCGTAAGGATGAAAGACTAAAATACAATTGCAAGTGCTCATTCTTAGAGATTTACAACGAACAAATTACAGACCTCCTTGATCCCTCATCTACCAATTTGCTTGTAAGTTTGGTTCTTTTTCCAGTGAATTTGTTTTGGAAAATTCTGAGATTAATTTTAAGTGTGTCATTTTCGGCCTGTAGCTTCGAGAGGATGTCAAGAAGGGTGTCTATGTAGAAAATCTTTCAGAATTTGAGGTTCAAACCGTGAGCGATATTTTGAAGCTTTTGACTCAGGTTACAATCCTTGTTTGTTATTTGTTTAAACTCTCTACCCTAGTTCCACATGCATGTTTGCTTTAATGTGATAGTTTGCCCCCTGTAGGGTTCCTTGAATAGGAAAGTTGCAGCAACAAATATGAACCGAGAAAGCAGCCGCTCGCATAGTGTATTTACATGTGTAATTGAAAGCAGGTGGGAGAAGGATTCCACAACTAACCTAAGATTTGCAAGACTAAACCTAGTTGATCTTGCTGGTTCAGAAAGGCGAGCACATTTCTTTCAAAGTTTGTTGAAAATATATACATGCTGCTGCTTAGTATTATTCTGAAATCTGATGTTATAATTATCAATTACAGGCAGAAGAGTTCAGGAGCTGAGGGCGAGCGTTTGAAGGAAGCTGCAAACATTAATAAATCATTGTCCACATTGGGGTAATAATAGCTTTACCAAATTTGATGAGCACCTATCCATCATATTTTAGTATTTTGATTGTTCTGTTTACTGCTTCTGTCAACATAATTGGTGCTTTCTGTACATTGGTATTTGCAGTCATGTAATTATGATTCTACTGGATGTGGTCAATGGGAGGCCAAGACATGTCCCTTACAGAGATTCTAGACTGACCTTCCTTCTTCAGGTCATTGCTGACTCAATTTTCTGGTTGACACTGTTGTTTATTTATGTCTTCTACCCATGATAACATGCTTGTTTCTAATGGCAATGCAGGATTCACTTGGAGGAAACTCAAAAACAATGATCATTGCTAATGTTAGCCCTTCTATCTGGTTAGTTCATATATGTTACTGCTTGCTAGTATTTGATGCATTGGGCACCAAGTCACAACAGAGCTTATCATTTATCCATCTCTTACATTCTTTCCTTATACAGCTGTGCAGCTGAAACGCTTAATACTCTGAAATTTGCTCAGCGAGCAAAACTTATTCAAAACAATGTAAGCAAGCTTGTTTCCATGATGCACTTCTGATTCTATGAGGAATCAATCAGTTTGAAAAATTTATGGCTTTTTTTCATGGTGTAGGCTGTGGTTAATGAAGATTCCACTGGAGATGTCATTGCACTTCAGCATCAGATACGGCTTCTAAAGGTGTGAATCTGAATTTTACAATATTATCGTGCACAATTTTTGTAACTAAAGTAACTAAAGACCCTGGATCATATTTGTGATAGGAGGAACTCTCTTTCCTAAAACATCAGAATGTCTCCAGGTCATTGTCATTTGGTTCAACCGGCAAAGATACAATGCAAGAGCAAGATACAGCTTCCACGGAAATCAAGCATGACATGGATCAACAGCATGCTGATGATTTGCGTGGAGTTGGAGGCAAAGGCATGGTTAGAATGTCTACTAAGCAGGTAATTAGTGACTTTTCATAATAATAATAATAATAATAATAATAATAATAATAATAATAATAATATGTATCTGAATGGAATTGGATTGCTTTATTTATAAACAGGATGAATAAACATGTGAATTCCTTATGTTCCATTTGTTGTTTAATTAATTAACTTTATCAGTTAGGAATCGTTTGCCTGCTCTTTGATTATTGTTAACAGTTTTCCATTGCATCCATGGTAAGTTATTTTTAAATGCAGTAACTGAGATGCTATTCCTGAATTTCCTCTACATTAATGGTAAGATTCGGTGAAAATTTATTGTATTGAAAATGGTGCTGAAACAGTTGAAGTCCTTGGAGACAACTCTTGCTGGAGCATTGAGAAGAGAGCAGATGGCAGAGACTTCCATCAAGAAACTTGAGGCTGAGATTGAGCAACTGAATCGTTTGGTATTTCTTTATAAATGATGTAGAGCTGTTTCTTTGTCTTCTTAAAAAATGCAGCCCAGTTATATAATGCTAACTGCATCTCAGGTTCGTCAAAGAGAAGAAGACACCAGGAGCACAAAAATGATGCTCAGATTTCGAGAAGACAAGATTCAGAGAATGGAGTCACTGGTTGGTGGCTTGTTACCTCCTGACACTTATTTGCTGGAAGAGAACAAAGCAGTCTCTGAAGAGATTCAGTTGATTCAAGCTAAAGTAGACAAAAATCCTGAAGTGACTCGCTTCGCATTGGAGAACATAAGGCTGTTGGACCAACTCAGAAGGTAATTTTTATTGTCAGAACATCCTCTTAAAAAGATGCACTGATTTTTACTATTTATTCACTGTGGTGCTTATAGATTTCAAGAATTCTATGAGGAAGGGGAGAGGGAGATCCTCCTGGATGAAATATCTAAACTGCGAGAACAGGTTTTCATGGAGTTAGAAAATTCAAGCAAAACACATTTTTATTTTGTTTACTTGTTTGTAATAAATATATTATGTTGCAGCTTCTTCAGTTTCTTGATGGGAAATTTATGATGCAAAATCTTACAAATGCAAATAGCCAATCTCAGGTTTGCCTTATTCATTACCTTCTTCAGTCTTCCTACCCTCACCTTTCTCTATAGGTCAACGCTTTGTCATATTTAAGTTGCCTTGTGCCCTTTATTTTCACAACATGATGATGTAAACTATTTCTTAATTTTTTTCCTTATCAAAACAGGAAGCTATGCACACCAACAAGGAAAATGATTCTCTGCATCTAGAGGTTGCTTTGCACTGTCTTGACATGGCTACAACTTTCTTCTTCTTGAAACTCATCGTCTGAGACATTTACTTTTGATTATTTCAGTTGAAGAACACCCTCAATGAATTAGATGAGTGCAGGCATAATCTAAATTCTTGCTTAGAGGAAAACCAAAAATTAAGCAGGTCAGGAATTCTAACGCTGATTTTAGGTCATCAAGAAGTTTTGAAATTCATTAAAATTTGCAATTGGAATGAGAATCCATTAATTGACGCAGCTAGCATTCTTCTTACTGAAGCACTTGTATTTATCTCCATCTTTTGCAGAGGAATTAATGATTTACAGAATATGCTAGACAACCTCAAATCTGTAACCTATGACCGAGATGGTGACATTAAAACAATAAAGGTACTTTGAGCCTTTAGAATTGCTACTCATCTTTTGACTTATCATGCATGCTGGGAAAGGCACAATGCCTGTGGCCTTACTGGATCACCATGTTTCACCAACGAGTTCCAGCAGATCCATGGTTGCATAATTCTTACCTTTCATTCTCACCTTTCCCATCTTTATCACGTGGCATGCATACATGGAAGTTTATCGATGACTGATAATAATAAACCTGATTTTCAGAATTTCTCAGGAGCTCCAACTTCTGAAACTGTCATGCTTGATGGAGTTCAGTGTAAGTTGGAAAGCATGGAAGCTGCTCCAGAGAAGATGAAACATGCAGAAGATATCTTGGATTTGCAGCTGGAACTTGATATATTGAAGATTATTCTCAAAGAAGAGAGATCTTCTCATGAAGAAATAAAGCAAAGGTCAATGTGCTCAACCAGAGATCTTGAGCTGGCAAAAGAACAACTTATTTCTGTAACCAAACAATGTGAAGACAAAACTCGTGAACTGAAGGAGGTGAAATTTGTTGTTGAAGCTCTTGAGTCCCAGCAATTACTAGCAATAAATGAGATGGAAGACCTGAGGAAAAGTAAGATTCACCATGCAAAGCTTTTGAGTGAAAAGGAGCTGGAAATGATGGTTCTGAAGGAGCAAATTTCTGAAAAGGAGTTGAGAGATCTCCCATCCAAGCATTCTGGGGGCGAGGACTCAATTTTACAGAAGAAGTTGAAGAGGATGCAAGATTCTCTTGAGAAGGCCAAAAGATTGAATGTTTTATACCAAAATGATCATGCATTTCAGGCGTCTAATGAAGAAGAAATGGACGAAGTTCGTCAGCAGGCTGAAGCTGAAACTGCCGAAGTTATTGTCTGCATGCAGGAAGAGCTTTCCATTCTTCAGAATCAGGTCCATGATTGTCACTTGAAAGAGATGGAGACTAAAAACATGGTGATGCTCTTGGAAACCGAATTGAAAGAGTTGCAGGAAAAGCTATATGTTTTAACTGAAGAAAACAGGGGGCTAAATGAATTGCTTGAAGGCAAAGACGGGGAACTGAAACACTTATCTGAAGAATGGGAATTTCTAGCCTGTGAGGTTGAAGCAATTCTTGCTGATGGACAAGAGGCAATCATGGATGCTGCTGATCAGATTGACCTCATTGCTAGTTCCTTCCCTGAGAAGAGGATCTGGATCTCCGAACAAGTTGGCAGGTTGATTAGAACCATCTCTGAGAAGGAATTACTGATCGAAGAACTTGGAAAGTGTCTAGAGGATGCTAATGATAAACAAAGTGATGTGGACTGCATGCTTAAATCTCTGAGAGGGGCAGCACTGGTAATGAACGAAGCAAATCAGCGGGAATGCAATGAAAAGGAGGAAGAAATTCTCTCCTTGAATTCTCTATTGGCAGTAAAAACATCAACCATTGCAAAGCTGGAGGATAAAGTGAAGGTAGCAGAACTTCATGCCAGCAAAGCATCAGATTGTGCAACAGTTGCTTTTGTAGTTGTGAATAGATTATCAGAAGTGAATCTCAACAACCTCCATGAGTTAGAGTATAAGAACATGCAACTTAGTGAATCAGCAGCAATTAGCGAAAGGAAGGAAGCTCTTCTGAATGATCAAGCAACAGCTATCAAAGAAGCAGAGGAACAGATTCAGTTTTTGAAAATGGAAGTAGCAGAGTTGAAGGAGACTCGTGCTCAACTTCAACAGAGCCTTTCTGAGGAGGAGAAACGCGCATGTGCCATTGAAGAAAAGCTTGAAGAAATTGAAGAGTGTGACCTTTTGAGCACAAGGGAGAAATTGGCTGAGCTGAAAACTGGTGTATCCTCCCTCAGGTCATGCATGGCTACCCATGGAAAGCATGATTGGAGTCCTGAAATGAATGAAAGACAAGGAGATGGCCCACTTGATAACGGTGGCAGTGGTTGGGTAAGATAACTCCTGCTCTTTGGTTGAAAGATAACACTTCAATTTGATTTTATGTCATAGTAGCCTCTAACAGGTATTTGGTTTAGTAATTGCCATACCTCGATAATGTTGCAGACAGATGCTGGAGAGGAGTTGAGAGTTGATGTCTATGAGAGTTCTTCTACAACAGGAAAGAGATCATTGGGCACTTCATTTGGTAGGAAAGACGAGGGTCTCAGAACTCCCAAGGATGTCACCATTATTCTTCTCAAAGGGGAAATAGAGTTTGCTCTTGAAAGCTTGAAAGAGGTTAAAAGGGAGATGGCTAAATTACATGCTGAGAAAGAAGAAATCGGGATGTCTGAGAAACAGAGTCAGGAAAGCATGAAATGTTTCACAAATCAAATACTCGCGTTTCAAGAAGTTTTGAGTAACTTTGAAACGCGATTTGAAATGAAGATACAAACTGTTAATCATAAGCTACTGGCATTTGAACAAATCATCCAAGAAGCTGGGATTTGCTGGTGCCAAACTAAAGAGGTGATCTGCTAGATTCTGTACAGTGTTCTCTGTCTTTTTTATGTTTTATTTTTCTGTAAAACTCGTTACTGGCTTGGGATTCCTTAAGACAAGTGTGTGGTATCTTTCTTAAAATTTGTATATGACAGATTCTCTTGCAAATGAAAATCAAATTTCCTGCAATGATAAGTCAAATAAATCATCTAGAGCAATTCATTTTTCATCCCATTGTCTTTATTTTGGTTTTCCCAGTTGTTTACTGATAGATTATATTTACAGCATTTATTTATTTCATACTCATTTCATTTTTTTTCAATTAATTTTTCTATAGTTCCTCGAAATGGAGGTTGGTGAAGCAAAGGTAGTTGCAGCACAGAAAATGGCGGAGGCTTCTTGTATTTATTCCAAATTCGAAGAGGCACAAGATACCATGAAAGAAGCTGATATAATGATCAATGAGCTGCTGATAGCTAATGAAGCAATGAAGCTTGAAATGGAAAGACTGAAACAAATTGAAGTTAAATTTACCAGTGAGAGGGATATGCTAGATAATGAAGTTCAGAGCTTGCAATCCCTGAATGAACTCAAGGATCAACAATTTGTTGATCTTGAAATGCAGTTTGGCACAGACTTAATGCAAACAAGGGATCTGGTTATGCAGATGGAGGGTGTCATTTCACAGGTCCAGATCTCGTTTGAAATGTTTTTGTCTATGTTGTGTGAGATCCACAGCTTGAAGGCACTGGTTTTAGACTCTGGAAAACTGGTGCGGTCATGGCTTGAAGATGTCTGGTCTGAGATAATAGTAAAGGATTCTGCTGTCTCGGTACTACATCTCTGTCACATGGGCATTTTGTTAGAAACAGTAACAGGTCTGAATGCAGAAAATGGTTTGCTTCAACATGGCTTGTCTGAATCAAACTCGCTTATAATTGATCTGAGAGAGCGTAACTCCAAAACAAGTAGAGAGCTTCAATCATGCGGAATCCTGAAGGGGAAACTGCTGGCTGACATCAAGAACAGTTTTGTTCGGATCTTGAGGAAAGAAAAGGAAACAGAGAGGTTTGGGCTTAAGTTAACATCTTTTGAGAAAAAGATCTCTGATATACAGTTTCAAGAGGAGTTGATGTTACAGAGGTCTAATTACATGGGTTCTCAGCTTGCTGTTCTAATGAAGGAGTTGGACTCAACTAACACAAATGCTGTAGAGTCCCTCTTCAATCAAGAAAAAATGCTGGAAGATGAAAAGGAACTTCGGAATTCTCAAACTGAGTTTTTTATGATGGATTTGTGCTCTAAAGACATCGAGTCATTCATCTTAGCATCACAGCTAGAAGAGATGTCTCTCAGAGAAGTAGCAGCGGAGAGAGAGCACCTCAATTGTTGCTCTATCTTTGAGAACTTAAAGACTGAAGTAATTATTTCCAAGGTTGACACTGAGTTGAAGGAACATCTGTTAGTGGCCAAGGAAGCAGATGTTGCTCTTCTGCAAAGAAAAGTTCAAGAGGCAGATAGGGAGGTGGAGGATCTATTATCAAGTCTGAAGGATGTTGCTTGTTCCAATGATAAGTTGAGAAGCGAACTTGGTGAAGTCATGACAACTAAGATGAGATTGTTAAGCCAGATTCAAGAACTTGAAGCTGAGTGTGATAAACTGCAAAAGAATTTGAAGAGTAAGGAATCTGATTTGGAAAAGTCTTCCAGTCACATTGCTGTCATTAGCCAACAAAAGCAAGACTTGCAGAAGAGCATCTGCCTATTGGAAACAGCATCAAGCAAACTGCAAACTGAGCTGGAATTGAAAGATTTAGATCTCAGAAGGTTGAATTGGTTGGAACAGGAGAACAAGTCTCTAAAGGATGAGGTCTTAAATTTGAAGAATGAAAAGAACTTGGTTCTACGAGACTTGGAGAAAAAGAAATCTGAAGTTGAATCATCTCTAAGCCAGGTTGATATGGAGAATGATAGGCTGCAGGACAAAATTCTCTCTTTGGAGAGTGTCATTGCCAGTCTACAGACTGATCTGAAGATGAAAAGTGTTGAGGTAAATGAACTCCAGAATTCTCAATCTGTTGCAACAGCTGATTTGGGCTTAAAAAAACAAGATTTGCAAAATTTTGTCTGCAAAGTGAATACATTGAAGGACGAGAACATTCTTTTGAGAAGTGAAATTAGGTCGCACAAGATAGTTTTGCATGAAGCCCTCACCAAGTCAGCTTTGAACACAGCAAAGTATGTTGAGTCAGTGGAAAGTGTACACTCAATCACTCGCAAGTTATTTAACGGAATGGAGAAAGAATGTTATATGCTTGCAGAAAAAATGTTTCATGAGATATGTGAAAATATAGAAGGGGTGTCTGAGTTCATAAAAGAGATAGAATGGTTGGAAAGTTGCACTGCAGATCTGGTCTCTGACAACATGAGCCTCCAGGCTGAGCTATTGAGGAAAGATGATATTCTAAAAGGACTGTCATTTGATATGAGCCTGTTGCAGGAGTCAGCATCTAATACTAAGGATGAAAAGGATAAGCTCAAGGAAATGATTACTACTATGGAGGCTCTAGAAGATGAGCTGGTTGTCAAATCATGTGAGCTTGAACAGACTATTGCTCATAGTCAGTTGCTTGAAGCTCAGCTCACGGAGAAGATAGACGCGATGTCTAATCTTGAGTCTGATATTGCCAAGGGACACTTGTCCCTACAAAATCTTTCTTGTGAAAATCTGGATCTGAGAGCCCAAATTCAAGAAGCCTTAGCTGCAAAATGTTCTCTTGAGGAGGAGTTAACTGAGAAAAAGAGTTTGGCAGAGAGCTTAGAGACAGAACTTTCACAAATGGGTGATGCTCTTGGAGAAATGAGTGATACAATTGAATCTTTAAGGAGTCATCTGAGTGAACTTACTAGTGAGAGAGATCAGCTCCAACTGAAGATGCATAGTTTAGAAGATAAGCTACAAAGGACAGAGGCTTGGGCTGAAGAAACTGAAGCTATTGCAGAAGAGGCCCAACAGGTGCATTGTACTTTCACATATATGATAAATAATAATTATTAACACCTATTTTATGTTTGCTGATCTTGTCCTGTTAACTTGTTGACAGACTGCTGAATCCAGAACGATGTATGCTGAAGAAAAAGAAGAAGAGGTAAAGCTACTTGAGAGATCTGTCGAAGAGCTAGAGTGCACCATTAATGTTCTAGAAAACAAGGTTAGTTTTCTATTCTACCATTGAGTTAAAGGAGCTTACAATTTCAAATAAGCATCTTATTTTCTGCTTGTCAGGTTGACATTCTTAAAGGAGAAGCAGAACGACAAAGATTGCAGAGAGAAGAACTTGAAGATGAGCTTCATTCTGTGAAATATCAGATGCAGAATGTTGAAAATGTTGACACTGACATGAAAAGGTTTTGTTCTTTTATCAGATTCCTCTGTGTGTCTGCTTTAGATACTATGATGTTGCTTCAAATTGTCTAAACATAGTTGTCTTTCATGTGCAGGCATTTGGAGGAGAAGGAGAGAGGCCTAGAAGAAGCACTGAAGCATATACAGATCCTTGAAAGCATTATATCTGACAAGGATGCCGAGGTAAAGCTCTCTTATGCCTCATTTTGGTGTATTCTTACAAGTGTTTTAACGTGTGTGACACATTTGACATTCATCCTCTTACTGTTCAACAGATTTCACAGTTCAAGGCGCATGTCACTGAGCTAAATTTGCATGCAGAAGCACAGGCTAGTGAGTATAAGCAGAAGGTAGGCCAGGGTTTGAAGTTTTTATATAGTTCATTCTTCTTGTATTTCTTAAAGTTGTATTTTAAGCGATTCTGAAAACAGTTCAAGGCATTGGAAGCCATGGTTGAACAAGTAAAACCTGAGGGCCATTTCTCCCATAGCACGAGCTCTTCATCTAACAAATCAGAGAAAAATGCTGCCAAGTCCAGGGGTTCCAGTTCCCCTTTCAAATGCATTGGTCTGGGCTTGGCACAACAAATAAAATCTGAGAAGAATGAGGACCTTGCTGCAGCAAGGCTTCAGATTGAAGAGCTGGAATCCTTAGCAGTTAATCGACAGAAAGAGGTAGCCTTTGCTTTCCAAATGTAAATGAAACTTTATGTCCATGCCAGATAATGTCTCATTTGATATGCATGATCCTTATGCAGATATTTGCCTTAAATGCCAGATTGGCTGCTGCTGAGAGCATGACCCATGATGTAATCCGAGATTTACTAGGAGTGAAACTGGATATGACAAATTATGTGGTAAATTTATGTGGTCCCACACTGCTCTATTGCTTAATCACGGTTGTTGGTAATTTGGACCATATAAAGAATTGAGACCATGCACCTCCATTTTTGTTGTCATATACATGATAATTTATGAGAATGTGCACTGAATTAAAATTGGAGAAAAAAGAAGCAAATAGTAAAGAGAAAGGAGTAGTTTCCATGAATGTGTTTGTTCATGTACCTTTGTGTTAATGGCAGTCACTGTTGGATGATAAACAAGTGCAAAAGATTGCAGAAAAGGGTCAGCTTGGTACCTTTGAGCCTCATGTAAAGGTATTATTCTTTGCTTTGGCATTTTACCTTGGAACCCACATGTTTTCTCTTAATAATTTCCACTTTCCATACAGGATCAGGAAATTATCAAGCTTAAGCAGCAGCTCAGTGAGTTTATTGAGGAGAGGCGAGGGTAGGCATCCTTTGCTTCAAGGCTCAAACCTGCCAATATTGGCTGACACTCGCTCTATCCACTTAAATCTTTAGCTATTTTATGTATTTTCTTTCACATTTTGTTTTCTAGTTGGCTAGAGGAAATTGATCGTAAACATGCTGAGCTGGTTGCTGCACAAGTAGCGTTGGAAAAGCTTCATCAGCGGGATCAGTTACACAAAACTGAGAATGAAATGTTGAAGGTAAAACCTGAAGCCTGTGCCTTGAGCTATTTCCCCCCTCTATCTCAATGTCTTTTATTTACTTCCTACACTCTTTTCAGATGGAGAGCGCAAATCATAAGAAGAAGGTGATGGAACTTGAGGGGGAGGTAAAGAAGCTGTCTGGCCAGCAAAATATCCAGCAGCGTATACATCATCACGCAAAAATCAAGGCAAGATATTTTCTATAATCTGTGTTCTGTTTACGTAGTAAATATTCTGAATTTCAGAGAATTTGGTTGGACGTGTTAACTTGTGCAAACATTTTTTATTCATCCAAAGTGTATTTGTTCTGGTGTAATAGGAAGAGAACTATTCGCTTAAAATTCACAATGAGGACCTGAGTGCTAAGCTGCGGCGAGCAGAGATCAATCTTTCACGTATCAAGGAAGAGCTTGCACACCATCGTGCTTCTGTTGGGAAAAGTCCGTACATCGATTTTGATGGGGAACAAAGGTTGATGGACAAACTTAAGGTTAGTGTCGATAGGGAAACAGGTGGTAATAATTTTTACATGTCGTATTATCAATGGCTTTTTCAACTGTTAATGGATTTCAATCCATACAGGAAACTGAGGATGACAAGGTGCAATTAGCACAAAAGTTGTTGGGCTTGTGCACCAGCATTTTGAGGGTATGTGTGCATCGTTGATTAGCAACGTAGTTTTTATTTTCACTCGAGAAGCGAAGAGATAAATGACTTTTGATGGAAAATTTCAGGCAGCTGGGATAACAAAACCTGTATCCAGTATAACCCCAACCATTGCTGAGGATGCTCTTGAGCAGCTGAAAAACAGAATCGCTTCGTTGGAAAGAGAACTGCAAGATTTGACAGTCAAGGTAAGGAATAAAAAATCGAAATACCATGAATTACATAGGTCTTAGCACGGTCAACGAAACAACACTAAAAGATGATCTCCTATATAAACTAACAGAGTTCCAAACTCTGCAGAATAAGATTACCAATGAAAGGATAAGACTGTCTGAGCGAAGGCCCCAACAAGTTTCACCCATAAACTCAAGGACAGATGACAACCGTCAAACTCCAAGAAAGGGACAAGTTCCATTTTTTTCTGCCTTGGACCGATAGCATTAAGGATTTTTGCTAATGCCAAGTATGCGTGCATGTTTATTTTTTGTTCGATTGAGCTGTACATAGCAATATTTTATGTTAAGCTTGTACATCGATTCTTTTGCTGTGAAATTTAAAATGCAGAGAAGGCACGTTGACCAAAAATCTCTTAGCCCATCTTAAATTCCAATGTGAAATTACTGAATACTTCGAGGATCCAATTGAGTATTTAATACTCTATTGAAGGGGTGGTCATTTCCGTTCCCGCATTTCTGTTTCCAAGAGTTTGATTGGTCAAGAGTGGTTTTATTTTTTTCCCTTAAACTTGAAGTCATTTTGCCGACAAGTTTTCAAGGTAAAAAAAATCCTGCCATTCAAACATTGTTTGAAGTTACATCACACCAAGCGAAGTTTTCTTAGCACACCTGCCAGCCAATTCTGACCTAAGAACAAAATAATTTCAAGGCGGCTAATTATTAATTGTATTCTGTTTTTTATTAATTTAATTAAATTAAATTCCTTTTAAAAAAAACCCTTTCCATTTTTTTTCTAACTAGCATCATATAATTGATTTGTGATATGCGGTGAGTTAGGTTAAAAAAAATTGAACAAAAAAAATATATTCAAATATTATTAATTTCTTTTTTAGAAAATAAATTAAATTCGGTTAGGGTTAGCCTTACTTTACATGGTTAAATTTGTGGATTCAAAAATAATCTGTAAAACTTGGAAAAATATAATTAAAAAATAAAATAATATTTTTTTATATTAAAATAACAACATATTGAATTAATTTAAGTCAACTCGATTTAAAATATCAAATTTACTACTTGAGTTATGAAATTATGTTAATCTCATAAAAAACAAATTAAAATAAATTATAAAACTAAATTCTCAATCAAATCAATGTTGAATAATGAAAATAAAAAATAAATCAATTTATAAAATTATATAAGTCAATCATCATGACCCAAATTACCAGGTTGATATACATCATGGAAATAATAATAAAAAGAATATGATTGAATCTAGATTAACTTGTTAATTTTTAACTTTAGTCATGAAACTATAATAACATCATATATAACAAATCAAGATAAATTATGAAACTATATTCTCAATCGTCACTATTGAATAATGAGATTTATATATAAAAATAATTAAAAAAATAACATAATAAAAGAGTCAAGTTAACCTGAGTTAAACCATTAAACATTATTTTTGATTTATGAGATTAGACTAATATAATAAAGAATTAAAATAAAATCATGAAGTCTAATTTCTAATCAAACACAATATTAAATGATAATTTTTTTTTTTTAGGGTGGGGGAGGGGGTTGGTTAAAAAAAAGAAAAAAAATGAGTTAATTGGATTAATATGTCAAACTCGTAACTCGAGTTATGAAATGTGGACAGCCTGATAAAAAAAATCAAACATTGAAGAACCTATAACATGGATCATAAGATTAAGATAACCTATTGAAGAAAAAAAATCTAATTTAACGGAGTTAAAATACCAAAACCCGAGATCTTGATTGTGAAACCAAGATATCATTATAAAAAAACAAATCAAAATAGATTATGAAACTCAATTTCTAATTGACATAGAAAAAATATATAAAAAAATAATCTAGATTAATCTAGATTAATTTGTTAAATACTATTTCTGAATTATGAATTATTATGTTGAAATAAGACAATTGATAATAAACAATGTAAATATTGAAATCTAATTCTTAATTAATAAAATATTAAAAAAAACTCAAGTTGTTTGTCAACCCACTAAAGTTATTATATATTTTATGATAATGTGATAATTTAATATAAAATATAAAATATAAACATAATAATTAAAAAAAAGGTTAAAGCAGTTTGTGAGGAGAGGTATATTCATTCTCTTTCAGTTCATTGTTAATTAATATTCTCTAGGGTTAGGCATATTTGATTCCTAACTGATAAAAAATAAATATAAACTTTCCCAAAGCAACCTCAAATTTCCCATCGTCGAAGCATCCAATTCTTAAAGGTAATAAATCCCCTTCATTTCTATTGCTTGTATCTGTATATAAATACATTCTCTTTGTAATGTCAAATTTTCTTTGTAGAATTTCATTCAGAAATTAAATAATGAGCACTACAACTTTCAGTTCTACCTGCTTCTTGAAGGTTAGAATTTCATATTTTCTACCAGAAAGTTTGAAACTTTAATAGAAAGAGAGGCGTTTGCTTGATGAAAATTAGTAAAGACTGGCTTTTTTTTTTTTTTTTTTTAATGAATTCAGGGTAGTGAAGTGAAAGTTTCGAACTTGAAGAGTAACAATGGAAATTGGAAGCAACATATTGGTGGGTCTACTGCATTGTCCACAAAAAGATTGCAAATCTCAAATTCCAAGCAGGAGAAGGAAATTCGTGTTGCTCTTCTTGGTGCCAGTGGCTATACTGGTGCAGAGGTTTGTGGGTTTTGCTGCTTTTGTGGTCACTGTTATTCTATTATCAAAAGAGGAGTGAAGTTACTATTTTTTGGTAGCAGATTATTAGACTTCTTGCAAACCATCCATTCTTTGGTATTACTGTGATGACTGCTGATAGAAATGCTGGGAAGTCGATGGATTCTGTATTTCCTCATTTCATCACTCAAAAGGTACAATCATATACTAATGGATATCAGATAAGGTTTCGATGGGATTTTTTTATCAGTGTTTATGTATTAGTAGAGTTCCTGTGTAGCTCTCTTTGTGGTGAAACTGATTCTACTGTTTTATACTACTAGAGTTGACCATGAAGTCTCACCAGAAGGGGAAAAATGTTTTGAAATAGTATACTGTCAGTTTTCTCATTTGCAAGTTATGCTTGAATTGAATCTGTTTTGGTATGCAGGATTTGCCAGTTTTGGTTTCTACCAACGATGCAGATTTTTCTGATGTTGATGCTGTTTTCTGTTGTTTGCCTCATGGAACCACACAGGTACTTTTTTTTTTCCATGTCACATTAACCCATTCAACAATTAATTTGAAGCTGCATAGGGAATTTCATTTACTTAGTTTCTTTATGTCAACTTGTGTTTGATCCGTGTGCTCTTTTTTTCAGGAAATCATCAAAGGTCTTCCCAAGAGATTAAAGATTGTTGATCTTTCAGCGGTATGCTTTGAATGCAAACTTATCAGTTTATGTTTTTGTATATTATCATGTTTAAGGCATCATTTTGAATGCGAACTTATCAGTTTATGTTTAGTGTATTATCATGCTTAAGGCATCATGCGGTGTCTTGAAAATTTATAATCCAGTAATATCATGTATTATCTTCTTATTCGTTTAGGACTTCCGCTTACGAAATGTTTCTGAGTATGAAGAATGGTATGGCCAGCCACACAGAGCGCCTGATTTGCAGGTACGGTTCCTGGAATCTTTTCCTTTCTCAAAACATCAACCTGGCCTCACGAAGGAAGGTTTAGCTGTTTTCTGTGCTTATATGTCAATCATCTTTTGTGGAAGGTTATGTTTATTTATTTTTTCCTTGCATTAATGGGTTCTCTTGATGGATTTAGGAAGAAGCTGTTTATGGTTTGACAGAAATTTTGAGAGAGGAAATAAAAAATGCACATCTTGTTGCAAATCCTGGTTGTTATCCAACATCAATTCAGCTTCCTTTAGTTCCCTTGATAAAGGTGTGAGTCTGTTGTAGTTTAATTTCATTTCATCCTGCATGACTGATTAGTTCCATGCATGTTTTTGCAGCAGAAGATCAAATGTCGCATTACAATTAGTTTCTTTCAAGGTAGCTAGTTTTCTTAGGTTAGAGCACACCCTGAACCTCATCATATTCTGAAATTTCAGGCCAATCTCATTGAACATAAGAATATTATCGTTGATGCAAAATCTGGTGTGAGTGGAGCAGGTAAAATTTTCACGGCATTTTTTATAACTCGATGCTTGTCTGTAGCAGTAATATGTTTCAATTTCTACTCGCATCAATTTCTTCGGTAGTTTCTGATGTCTGGTTAATTGTGTAGGACGTGGTGCTAAGGTGGGAAATTTGTACACTGAATTAACTGAAGGCATCATGTCTTATGGTGTTACAAGGCATCGTCATGGTGAATATCATTCTCAGAAATTTGATCTTGATCCCTGCTTCATGCAAATTATTGCGTTGACCATGAAGCAAATTATATGAATTTCACTTGTTATAGTTGGGTTGTATCATAAGGCAACAATATAGATTCTGGTTTTGAATTGCAGTTCCAGAAATTGAACAGGGGCTATCTGATGCTGCTCATTCTAAAGTAACCATTAGTTTTACTCCACACTTAATGCCAATGGTAACAATTGCCCCCAAGTGTATTCAAGTAATCTTTGCTTACAAAAGAATCCAGTCCAATATTGTTTTTTTTTTTTTTTTGTTCTTTAGAGCCGTGGTATGCAATCAACTATCTATGTGGAAATGGCTTCAGGAGTGACAACTGACAATTTGTACCAACAACTGAAAGTTTCTTACCAGGTATATATATTTTATAAATATTGTCATCGGTTACACACTTTTTCTACTTTATGTACTCTGAGACATTACAAATTAATGATATCACCGGGTGTACAATCAATGCTTTGACCTGAAATATGGGGAAGGAATGTGTGTTGCACATTCCTTTTATGGTAAAACTGTGTCAGTACTTGCGTCAGATAAGATGGAAGTTGGCTGTCCAGCCACGATCAGGTTTCTGACACCATTTGTCACATTTTAGCCATTCACTCTTTCCATAACTTTTATTGCAGGATGAAGAGTTTGTTAGATTATTGGAAAAAGGAGCTGTGCCTCGCACTCATGATGTTCGAGGCTCTAATTATTGTTATATAAATGTATTTCCTGACCGAATTCCTGGCAGAGCAATAATCATATCTGTTGTATGTATCATCTACTTTGCCATTGCACTTGACTTTCTCCATCTTTTCATATACCGCTGTTTTCTTCACTTCTGACTAGCTTAATTTCTAAAACCTCTGCGCAGATTGATAATCTTGTGAAGGGGGCTTCTGGTCAAGCTCTACAAAATTTAAATATAATGATGGGATTTCCAGAAAATACAGGGCTTGGCTACCAGCCACTATTTCCTTGAGACTTATTTACTTCTCTTTGACAGAACATGTAAGCAATTCATCCTCTTCTGGAAATAGGCTTTATGGATGCTCTAATCCATGTTTTTTAAAACAGGCTTCTCTCTGATTTAATTCATAGGCTATCATCTCTGCTCACGCATCCTCCATACACTCTGTTGGCCTCCCCCATTTGTTCTTGAGGATAGTAGCTTCATCACTTTTTGCAGATGAAATAGTTGGTTTTTGTTGTACATAGCAGCATTGTAGGGATTTCTTTCTATTGTTCCCCTGCAGCTTATTATTTGGCTGAAAGCGTTATTATGATATACTGATCTCTAGGATCATGCATCTCTTAAATTTACAATATAACTGGATGTCCATGTCTGGTCGATTCCTTTTAACGTGCTTTGTCCATTTCAACCTGTTCTTTAACGCTGATTCCATTATTTTTAAGAGTGCAGATTGTATTTCAAGCTCTTAAGGATGAAATGTGACATTGGAGTCATCAATCGATCTACTTCTCAGTCTGATTTGAACTATTTTCACTAGCTTTTGCAGGTTAGAGTGGAATGAAATGGTCTTCTCTTAGGAGTCTCTACACTCTAGAGGACCTCGAAGGATTATCTATCTATCTATCTATCAGCGCAATAACTAATAAGATGTCTTCAAGAAATCATAGGTGCTGTTAGATGAAGAGATGACTGATTCAGTGGTGGTCTAATTGTCCAGGCTGTGCTGGTTCCAATATTTTAACTTGTCAAATTTTCGTGTTGTAATAAGAATTTGAAACTTTCTGACCCAAGGCTAGATCAGATTCGATTTTGAAGAATGCTTTTTTTTTTTTTTTTGTTTAGAAATGTACGAAGTTATTTTTTTTTCTTAAAATATTTTTGATATTATTATAGTAAAATAATTTAAAATTATAAAAAAATGATTATAATAAAAAAAACAAGCACGGCCGGTTTTGCATTATTTCACCCAGGCTTGTTAATTTTGTTCTGGCTGGCATGTTACAAAAACTGAGATAAAACGAGACTCTGTGTGGGGGTTCTCAATTTCAATCGGGGATAACAAGCACCTCATGTATTTGGAAGCGTTAACCATGCACGAGATAAGAAAATTATCAAGACAATTCTGAACTAGAAATGAGTGCGCGATTTTCTAAAGCACGAAAGATTGGGATTAATTGAAGGATTATGATTTCATGTATAATAAAAATATAAACTATTTATCTCATTATTTTATTTTTCACATTTAATCGAAATCGTTTATGGGATTTGGAACATGATCGTATTTTGCAGTGGAATTAATGAATTGCTTGAGTAGTTGACAATATATAATATTTTTGGCGAATGTATTATGTGCTAGAAAAATGGAGTTAATACTTAGTGTTGTGTTATTCTTGGGAAAAACAGATCCTTAAAATGTTCAGTAATCCTGACTTAGCGAACGTGAAGAATGTTACGATTGGTCATCCAAAGTTGAGCTGTGTTTCCCAAGCATAAACTCAGCAGTACCGGATAACGGCTCCTGCTCCTTAAACCCTTGTCACTCTGCGACAACCTTTTCCACCGCCAACTCCCTAAAATCTTTAGAGGGTCTAAAAAACTTATCTTACTTCGAATCAAGAATGAGACTTTAGCACATAACCATCGATTAAAGATTCTCAAAAGATGATGGCGACAATTACATATCCTTCACATCTGTTATCTGCCTCCTCTCATCTCCGAACCACAACAACTAAAACTGCTCTTGGACTTCACTCTCCTTCCATTCAAGGACCTGAGGTGAGAAATTTGTTTCTTTCAAATTTGTTTTGTATATAACTTTTACGTGGGTGTGTTTTGAGGGTTTATATGCTTTGTGGATTTTTTTCCTTATAGAAGAAGATAGTTTAGGACGGGTCTTCAAATTTTGAGCTAAATAATGGTTCTTGTAGCGGATTATAGAGGGTTTAATTGGTTGATTGAGATAAGTATGGGTTTGATGTTCTTGTTTGGGGTTTTGTATTGATTATGAGGGTGTTCGTTGTTTTTATTTCTTAGTAAATCTTTTGGGGTAATGATCCAAAACCTTTTCTTTTCAAATCTGCAAAGAAATTGTTTTTCCTCTTGCATTCTGTGTAGGAAAACCCAAAATTCTAAAACGAATGGATGTTTAAGGAATGATTTTTCTGTGAGCATTTTAGGTTTTGGGTTTTTTATTGACTAACTTGCTCCAGCCTTTCTGTCTTGAAAGAAGTAACTGAAGCTTTTGATTGAACTGTAATGACATATTGGCCTTTGAATTCGTAGCAGTTTTCAGTGCTAATCGTTTACTCGATTAAGAAGGTTGAAATGTGTCATTGTTTTCCTCTTACTTTGGAAACATGGGCACTTAACAATATGTAGGCTCTGTTTTTTTTTTTTTCTTTTGTTTTTAATTTCAAATTTCACTATGTTAGTATTTATCGCTAGAGTAATGATTATTGATTTAGCAGACAGTTAATTTTATATTCTGATTATTTATGAAAATCTTTTTCCATACATCAATTTGACCTGTGTCATATTGCCGTTCTTCTTTGTATCTTTCTGTCTTTCTTTCCTTCTTTTATTCATAACCATTTTCCTGTCGAGGAAGAATCTTGGCATAGGGGAAAATGCTGTCATGTCTATGATATTGTGTTTTAAATGGGAAACTAGATACTCTGATGGGGATATATAACTGGATTGATGTTCCATTTTTTTGGTAATATGGTTTTTGTATTTTGCTGAAGCATTAACATCCTGATTTTATAGAATAGATGAATGCCCCGTGATCACATAAGAAACAGATAATTTATGTTCCTGTCCACATCATATTTGTTACTCTTGTTGAGCATGTTTTATTTCTAGCAGAGGTCACCACACTTTCTCAAAGCTGGTAGCAGTCATCTGAGTGTTAAACTAAATGGGGTCTTCCAGAAGACTCGGCTCAACATCTCTTGTGCAGTAAACATGGCTGCTGGACAGTCTGGTGATCCTGAGAAGATAAATTTTGACCATCTAATGAATAAAGCAAGAAAAATCTGGGACCGTTCACCTCAACCAGTCAAGAGCTTCCCCTGGAAAAGAGCATTGGAGAACTTCATTCAGCTCATCCTTGACCTGTTTGTTATGGTTGTCAAATATTTGTGTGTGCCTTTACTGGCGGTTTCCTCCCTTAGTGAGATGTCATACTGTGCACATCAGAAGAAGCTGTTCCTTGTCCCAATTCCACTACTCATTGGCATCGTTGTTGCTGGGGTCGTTAAGGAAACCGCCTTAGAACTATCTCCGCTTCTCAAGGTAGAACTGTTTATCAAGTGTTACCTTACCACTTAGGATTATCCATACTAAGTAGCACATGCAATCATTTGAGTTTTATTTTTGTGTGTGTCTATTAACAGCCCCCCCAATCATAGTGTGAAAAAACGATGTTATATCATAAGGATCAGTTACTTCCCTCTGGATGATAGATCCACCTATAATGCATAACCTAACCCTAAAAGAGGACCAATAAGATTGACTACGATAGGCTCTCTGATTATTATTCTTTTCCCACTTTCTTTTCTTTGTGTGTTCAAAAGACACTTGCATGTTTTCTGTTTGAATGCCCCTTTTGCCAATCAGCCATTTTTTGATGCTACTCCCGTGCATCTTTGAGCTATTATTTTCTTTTTTGTGAGTTTATGAGGTTTGATCTGTTTGTTTGTGGACAAAGCGAAGCAAACAGATGCCTTTGTCATCTAACTTGTTATCTGAATATATTGACAGGACGCTGAAGTTCCATGGCATTTGATTGTCACTGCAATAGTCTTCACACTGATCAAATTGCCAGGTCCTTATTATCCATACTGGGGGCGTATATTTATTCCACACTTTGCAAATGGAGTGTTATGGAGGACTCTGTTATTTGCTTTTTCATGATGTATGATATAAATGATCCACAAAGTCAGCAGGATCAGCAATCTGGGAAGTTTTAGTAAAGAGATAATTATAAACTTGGTGTGCAAACTTTTTTAATTATTTCCATCTGAATGTCCCTACATTAATTTCAAAGTTTTTCTAATCTAGAGTTTTGCAAATATATGCTGGCATAGTGTGGCTGACAAGAGTGATGCATGCATGAACTGTCTACTATTTTCTTTTTCTTTTTCTTTTTTGGGGGGGTAACATAAGAGTTTTTATTCAACAAACAAGAGGTGAATACAAGTATATGCAGGGTAGGGCACCACAAGGGACTTCTTCAATCAGGATAGATTTGTGCTTATGATGTCTAGCTACTTCATTATTATTATGTCTATAGACATGCCTACAAACAGGCCCTGAAAGAATTTAAGCCTCTAAAGATAGAAAGTAGCTCCCCATCTTAAAAGATGATCAGACCAAATTTTAGTTTAATCTTCAAATTATATTTGTTCTTGTCTTTATAAAAATGTCACCAATGGTCTTCGATTCATCCTAGAGAGTTGATCAAAGATAGTATAACTATTAAACAAATCAATTCGTAAATCTTTTAGGTGAAACCTTGTTATGTTTGAACAAGCATGAAGGTTCGGGTTACTTTGGTTCTAGTCGACATTTTAATAATAATAAAAAAACATGGTTGTCTATGATTTTAATAGATGCTATGTATTAACAATTCAGTTAAAATTGTGTCTCACATGTTTTGCGGCTCTGCTAGGTTCTATATTGTTTTAAAACATTTGGCTTCAAAAAAACCACGAGCAGCTCGATGAAATATCAGGGTTTTAGAATAATTGTATTCCTCTGCACCAGAAGCACAGGTGGATCCGTGGCGCAATGGTAGCGCGTCTGACTCCAGATCAGAAGGTTGCGTGTTCGATTCACGTCGGGTTCAAACCCTGATCTTTTGGTTTTTTAAAAAGAAAACTTGCAGAAAAATTAAAGGAAATGTCTGAGCCCGGGTTCGAACCGGGGACCTCTAGTGTGTGAGACTAGCGTGATAACCAACTACACCACCCAGACAGGCCAATTCCCTGACAATAAAAACAAACTAATTCTTTATCACTAATCTGACAATCACTTCTACTAGAGTTGCAGTATCTTTGCTATAGGAATGCCAACTTAATTCGAATATAATGGATACTATCCATACTAACCTGAAGTGATGGATTTTTTTTTACATTGTCAAATTACCAAAGTTGAAAAAAATTCAAATTCCTTGTCTTAATGGATAAAATATGAAAATAATAAAACCTCAATCCATTATCATCCCTGTTATTATTACCTCTAAGGTTTAGGATACGATCTCAGGCTAAACCAGCAAGAGTTATAATAATCAATTTACTCGAAGGTGTAAACAAGCATAATAACAAGCATAATGATCCTCAAAGAACATGATATGATGACAAAGAATTTATAATCTGCACAGCAGATCTCGAGTTCGAGTCAGGACATATACTCCTTGTAAGAGAATTTGTAATCTGCACAGCAGATATCAAGTTCAAATCAGGACGTGTACTTCTTGTAAGAGTTTGGGATAACCAAGGTTTTACTCGTTCACTTGGACCCACAAAATACACTTTCTAGGGATGGGGTTTCATTGTGTAAAAAAAAAAGAAGTAAACAAGCATTACACAAAAGTAGGGCACAACAAGTTACATGAATCCATCTCAACCTTAAACTTCACAAAAGAATACAGATACCAATTATGTGTTATGCACCAGATACTTTCTCGCTGCAAGGAATTGCATGCTACACAACTTATTTTACAGTATATTTATTACAAACTTACGTCTATGGAAGTTACCTATGGAAACCATCTTTTGATATATGTTCTCCAGCCATGAACTTGGTAGTTTCCAAGATGTGTCCACCCATGTCAATTGTGTTGGAGATGTCGAATTTTCATACGACACGAATTCTTTATAGAGAGAACGTAGTGTTATCCCGTAGCCAGCAGAAGCACCAAAGACAGCCTAACCCTTCTGTCAAAGGCCTGTCCACACACTCAATATTCCAGCAAACAAAAAGTTCTGGGAGTGGGATTATTACACAAACAAGGAAAAACAATATGATTCAAGATAAGATGTAAAACTTTATTGCATGAAAATTTTACAAAGAGTACACAAACAGGGTATTATATGCCACTTGAAGGTGTGAGAACATATCACAGAAGGTGCTAACATAACGGGAGACAGGCATGTAGATGTGATTTTTTCAGCAGATATTGCAAGTTCCTTACCCTCAAATCCTCCACCATATGCAAACTTTGTCCCCACTCTTTTACAGTCACTTTCACTTCCACAGCCAACCAGTAAGGCATTCTAGATAATCCTTCGCCGGAAGGCACTCACACTGCATATACGATCTCTCCACTGCTATCAAGGTCAAGCTCCGGATCACTCTCTAGGTCCTCCATTTCATCATCAATATCCAAGCTTCCAGTCAAATATTGGTTGAGACTAGGGTTACCAGCTGCAGGTCTGGTGGCTTCGGTTATTATTTGCATTATCTCCTCAATGCTCTGCATCGGTTGATCGGGTTCTTCAAACTGGTTCTTCATATTATTTTCCACCATGAGATCTGCTGGGAGATTCTTTAGAAACCAGTCATGATTCCTGATCTCAAGAATGGTTATCCTCTGTAGCAAAAAGGTCCAGGTTAGAATCTTTACCAGCAAATAGTTAATAATAGAGCCAAGAAGAGAGGGCGTTAAGGAGTTGGACAACACGTTGACGAGGTAAGATAATTAACCCAAGGAAAGAAAGTCCATCCAGTGAAGAGTAATATTCATCATTTCACATAAAATAAGCAATCAAATTACTGTTTTTGAGAAGCACAACTGGTAATGGTAGTAAAAATGCTAACAGAATCTAATCTCAAGGATCAAGAAAAAGAGTGTGCGTAAAAATGCTAACAGAATCTAATCTCAAGGATCAAGAAAAAGAGTGTGCTGACCTTTGCAGGATCAGCTACAAAAATCCTCGAGATTAGATGTCGGCATTCAGGAGATATATGAACACAGTCAAGGATTGAATACTGGACATTCAAAATTCGCTGCATGAAACAACAAAATATGTTGGTAAAGGGTCTCAGGAAAGCTCCCGCACTAAGCGAAGAAGAGAGATGATGCATTACGTGGATTGTCTTGCGAAAATTCTTAGGTTCAGCAGGGTCCTCAAAAGGGTATGCTCCAACCAACATAACATATAAAGTTACTCCACAAGACCAAACGTCTGCAATCTGGAAGATAGAATTAAAAGCATGTAATCAGTATGTTATTGAAGTCTAACATACACATTTGCAGTGCATACATAAATGACATCCTTGCTCCAGTGTTATTACAGGACTAGTTCATGAGATCCTGGTTTGCTTGTGTTTGGAATTGATCATGCATGTTCAGAACTGTGGCGGGTTGTTCTGAAAATGCCACCCAAATACCAAAAACAGATGAAGGCAACTGCTGCAACCAGACAGCATAAATGGTCCATATATTTATCAAGCATAATCCACAAATAAGTTATTGCAAGACAGTGGTTTCCATTGGTGAAAGTGACTAATTTATGTAATCTCCTCCCTTACACAAACAAGATTCAGGCAAGGGAAACCCAAAAAGATAATAAATGAAAGATGAACAACAGAGATTGTCCATGTTATTAATAAATTTTTAACTCTGTTAGCTCATACATGCTGATTCAAGTGGATAAGCACCTGTTAGCTCATCATATATGTTGAAACAAGTAAATAAGCAGTAATAGTACCTTGCCATCGTATTCCTTCTTAAGTAACACTTCAGGAGCAATATACGCAGGAGTTCCAACTGTAGATTTTGGTTGCGAGTGCAGCACTGATGACTGTTAAAGGCACATAAAGACAATTTACAAATATATCGGCAATTCATAAAAAACATGGCATCAGATAAACATAAAATCAATTTCAATTTTCCATGATTGAGCTAACATATAACACATAAAGAGAGGACAATAATTCCAATAAGATCCACTGTTCACTGAACAAGAAAGAACTTTACAAATATTTATCCATGATCCTATAAGCATCCAATCTAATAGATTTTGTTTCAAAATTATAAGCGTAAATAATAGGCACTCTGTTACCTTAGAGTAACCAAAATCACAAATCTTCAGACGAGGAGCTGGGCTTCCATCCAACAACGTATTTTCCAATTTCAAGTCACGATGGCACACTTGCTTCACAAAGGAACATATTAAAACATCAGAACCCCTCATACTTTTTGCTAAAGTAAGAACAGTAAACAAAGGCAGAGATGAATATATGATTTACTAACCATTGCATGGCAGTAGCTAACTCCTAATATAAGTTGTTGAAAGAAAAAGCGTGCCTGCATTTGAAGGCAGAGTAGATTAAGAAAAAATAGGGGCATTAAAACATACCATGTCTAGGGTAAGAACCTCATCCTCGCTGAAGCGACCAGCATTGCATATGCGCTCAAAGAGCTCTCCACCAGACGCATATTCCATTACAATTGCCAAATGAGTTGGGGTTAATATGACCTATAGTTGTGTCATGGACATGGAGTTACTGGAAAAAAAGTATCCCTTTGAAAAGAACAGAAATGACAAGTAGAGGAATTGACAGACCTCTTTGAATCTGACGATGTTGGGATGCCTAAGCGACCTGTGGTTAATGATTTCCCTTCGCACATTTTCATCTATCTGTTACACAGCAAATAAATTAAGGTTAATTTATCTATACCTAAAATGGAGCACATGAAGCACCAAGGGTGCCTGTATTACACCCAGAAATGCTGACTCCCCGAGCAATAACATAGATATAGCTCTACAGTAGTTTTCATATCACAAACTAAAAAAGGATGGCCAATTTCAAGAAACCTAGGTTCCAAGACTCACACAGGGTGCTTCATTTGAAAACTAATTTTCAGTTTCTCTATATTTCCTTAACTAAACCTGTAGCCATGCACGCACCACAAATTCTTATAGGTTTACTTAATTCTAAACTATGTCCATGATACTGTCATGGTATATTGGCTGTGTTTTTTCTCTTGACTATCATCCCCATATTGATCACGCTCGTAACAAAATTCTTCGGAACAGTTGCACTGTTTAGAAGTGTGGTTGTACACTTTTGCAAATGTTTTGATTTATATATATATATATGAAAAAGATTTAAATTAATATATTTTTATCATTTTAATATACTAGTGTTAAATATAAAAAAACTATTTTAATATATTTTCAAAAAAAAAAAATACATCACAATCTTAAAGTAAGAATAACCTAACCCAAAATCATGTTTGAGATTGTGGTGGAGTACCAACAAAGAAGATGGTGAGACACTGAAGTAAAACGAAACAAACTGAATTAAGACCAAAAGCAATACATAAATTAATAAGCAATTATTGCTACCACCACACTACAACCCAACAACCCTCATGCACAAACAAACATATATATGGCCAATTAACCAGTCAAGCTAGAGACAAATTCAATCAAGGCAAAATATCTCTTTAAAAGGCAAAAAATAGACCAAAAAAAACAAAAACTAGCACTAACCTTCTCACCTCTCTCGATATACTTAACAGCAACAAGTCCATCAGTCTGTTTATCCCTCATCAACCTAGCCACCCCGAAATTCCCTGACCCGATATCTCTCATTAACTCATACCGGTCTCCATCGTGCATGATCGGCATGTCCATTCCCGGCCCCACTGTCATCACTGATCGATCCATTTCTCCTTCTAACTATCTACTTCAAATATACCTGTAAAAAAAACAAGAATCCACAAAAAGAAGAGAAAAAAAGAGGGCTCTATCAAAATAACTCACATTATCAGCATCACTAGAGAAAACCCTTTCGAGAGAGATCGAAATAGAACATATGTGGACCAAAAGATTGGATTTTTAACCAAAAAACACGCGAGAACCTCACCAACCCTTTATCGGTTTTTCAATTAGAGAATGGGAGTTGCAGAAATATATATATATATATATAAATAGAGAGAGAGAGAGAGAGAGAGAGAGAGAGAGTTTGCTTAGTATCATATTTTTATTTGTACTCCTCTCTAAAAACGATCTCCTTACGCCTTCTTTCTCTTTCTATCTATAACCAAAAGAAAGAAAACAGAGTTTTGTCAATCCTTTGCTTTTGCTTTGTTTTTCATTGCTTTTGAGTTCGAGTGTGTTTTATCCAAAACCTTTGAAAAGGAAAAGAAAGAAATATATATATATATTCTAATCTTTTGCTTTGCGAGTTTTTTTTCCTTATCGGGAAACCATTTTGTTCTCTAAGGATTCGTAATCTTTTAGCTATAATTTTTGTTTTTAATTGTAATTGTGATTTTTTAGAAATTATAAACTGTAGTTTTTAAAAATAATATTTAGTATTTACTTTTAAAGAATGAATAAACACTCAAAACAACGATTTCTAAACTGGCTTTCTACTTTTATGGGTTTGGTCTGAATGGTGATGGTAATGAAATGACTGGTACGGGCTTGGATAAGGTTTAACTTCACAAGTCACGAGGACGGAGGAGGAGCTTTGTGTCTGTGTGGGTTCACAGGGAATGATTCGATGCAGGGAGGAAGAGGGTTGTCATTGTGGACACTCTCTTCTTTCTTTTCTTGTCTCATATGCATTCACCGATTGGTATTATGGTTGCTATTGTGATTAAGTTTTTTTTTAAATAATTTTATGAAAAGTATTTTTAATTGTGGTTCATAACTTAAATTTAAATTTTTGATTAAAACTGTGGTTGAGTTTGAGGTTTAATGAAAAACAATTTCGTATATTTGATTATTATGTTTTTCATATTGATGTCAACTTGTAAAATTACTTTAGAAGACACACACAAATATATATATATATATATATATATTATTTTTTAAATATTATAAATTTAATAATCATAATAAAAAAATATAATTAATAATTAAAGTAAATTAGACACTTGTTTTTATTCTCCCATCAAACTACTCGCAATTCCATCATGAACTAAATTAATACGTAAAGGCCTCTATAATCCCTTGCTATTTGATCGAGGAACAACATCTAGTAAAATATCATCAGGAACAACATTTGCGATCCATACTAAGTTTCAAGATCTCTATCTACTTGTTGTAGAATTATAATTCCAATGCCAAATCCAGTTGCAAGTTTCTAAACTTCATTCAAGACTCCGTTGATCTTCTCAATTTTTTGATTCATAATCAATCGAAAAGCAACAAAGTTGTGGAGTGAAACGACATCATGTGCCTTTCTCTTTCATCAGGGCGGAGATCCATCTACACATTTTTTTATTTTTTAAAAATATAATTTTATATTTTTTTAAAAAATCAAGCAGAGCCTAACCCAACTAAGTGGGTTAGCCTAGCCAAGTTGGGCCAAAAGACCCACTTCTACTGGACTTGGGCTGGGCCGAGAGCAGGTCTAACCCAAGAGTAAAAAAAATGGGATGTTGTATTGTTCACGTAACACATGAACAATTGAAGGGTGGTCGATCAACGATGACGAGAGGCTCACTTGGCAATGCTGCCAAGTAGATGATGCCAAAGTGGTTCTTCCAGTGATGGTGGCGTCGGAAATGATGACTTGTGTTGGCCAGAGTAGCATTAGAAGGTTGCTATTTCTTGATGCTGGAGTTGTGGGAGAAGACTGGATTGGTGCAGGTGCTGCCAGTGAAGAGAAGAGATTGCTGATGCCGAAGGAGCATCTATTGATGCTCGTCAATGATTGCTGAGGAGAGAGAGGGCTACATCCATGATTGTTTTTGAGAGAGAAAGTTGCAACCGAGAGAGAGAGGGAGCTGACGGTGGTCTTGCCAGTGCTAAGGGTGATTGTTGGTTGGTGGTCATGCTACAAATTTTTTACGTTGTGTCATCATTTCTTATGTTTTTTTTTTGCCAAAATCATTCTTCGCCTGTTTGTCATCTGTGTTCGTCTGCAATCTAAACAATATTTTTCATAAATTGTAGTTCAACCGTAATTTTAGGTGGGACCCACAGTACAAAACTATGATCTGAATGTTTACCAAATGGTTTGGCTCTGCGGTGAGCCTTAATCATAGAAGCCACTGCAGAGCCAAACACCCACTTAAAAGTTGGAGCATTATTGGAATTAAGGTTTTCTATTTTATTTTGCGATTTGTTTTTCAATTTGAATGGTACGCTTCAGTTTTGAAGTGTTTTGTAATATTGTTTTGAGGTTGTAAGATATATATATATATATATATATATGTAAAATTCAAAATGGTAACTCAATAAACATAATTTAAATTTAAATTTAAAAATAAACTAATTTGAAATTATATGGTTTAAAATTCAAACACAAGTAAATAAGTGAGAATTGAACTGACATGACTTGATCAACTCGACAAGTATAAAGACAACCTAGATGAATGATAAAAATATAATTTTGTTAGGATTTCTCAAGTATTTATGTTTTATTTGAATTGGTCAAGTTAATTGTTAATAATCCCTAAAAGTTAGGAATATAAGAAAATATTTGTTTATTTATTGTTCTAGTTTCTAGGAGAGTCCCTTAAATCTAGATAACAGACGTGGGTGTGATTTCCTATTGAAGTTTTTGCATTTAGTTTATTTGTAAATAAGCCCAACCTTAGAGCTTTGATAAATATGAGGAACTTTGCTATTTTATTGTTTCAATTGCTCATGCTCTAGTCTTCAACAATTGGTATCGGAGCCTTAGCAGAAAAGAAGCAACAACTTGCATTTTGTAGCAGCAAAATCAATATGGCAAGTGAAAACACTGGTTTTGTACAACCAACAATCCTAAGGTTAGATGATATTATGATCACTGGAGTTTTCTTATGAAAGATTTCTTGACTATTAGAGTTTGGTGAAGAATGTCATCACCAAACCTGCTGTAGAAACTATTCTCACTGAGGCATAAACAAGGGCCCTAGTAGACAAGAAGCTTAAAGACTTGAAAGCCAAAAATTTATTGTTTCAAGCCATTGATCATGTCACTCTAGAGACCATCCTCAAGAAGGATACAACAAGGGACATTTGGGATTCTCTAAAATAGAAGTATCAAGGGATAACTTGTGTGAAATGAGCCCAACTACAAGCTCTCTGGAAAGAGTTGGAGATTCTTACCATGAAAGAATGTGAGTTTATTTACAGACTATTTTGTACGAACATTGACAATTGCAAACAAGATGCATATCAATGGAGAGTAAATGAAAGATGAAATCATTGTCAAAAGGATTTTCGTTCAATGACCTCCAAATTCTCTTATATCGGATGTTTAATTGAAGAATCTATGGATGTTTCTAAGCTCTCCATTGATGAACTACAAAGCTATGTACTCATTCACGGACAACAAATGACTAGCCAAGTTGTTGAAGAGAAATTATTAAGGTCTCACTAGGTGATGACAACAATCGTGGAAAATCATCCACATGGATCACCCATGGAAAAGGTAGAGGTTGTGAACATGGGAAAAGACACTCGCATGAAAAGTAGTAGAAACTTGAACATGAGGGAACTTAGGACAAGTCAAATGTTGAATGCTACCATTGCAACAAATATGGTCATTATCAATATAAATGCATAGAATCTGCTCGAAAAGAAGAACAATCAATGTATGCGGAATTAGAAAAAATAAGCTTGCTGGCTTACATTAAGGAGAAGAACCTAAAACCTGATGTTAGGTATCTGAATTCTAGGTGTAGCAATCATATGAGTGATAACGAATCTCTATTCTATGATTTAAATGAAGATTTTAGAGAGCATATGAAGCTAGGAGATAATTCAAGCTTATATTTATTTGTTGTTCTAGTTTCTAGAAGAATCTCATCAGTCTAGATAGCAGACATGGGTGTGATTTGCTATTGAAGTTTCTGCATCCAATTTATTTGTAAGGCTATATGCCCAACCTTAGAGCTTTGATAAAGAAGATGAACTTTTCTATTTTATTGTATCAATTGCTCAAGATCTAGTCTTCAACAAATTTGACTTAAAAAATTCAAAATTACATTTTTTTTTAATTTTATTATTGAGAAGATAACATATTTGATCAACCTAAGTCAATCTGGATTAACCTTTCAAATATTTGACTTGGGTTATGAGACCATGATGAATCCAAATAAAATAAATCAAAACAAATTATGAAGCTTAATTATCAATAAACTCATTGTTGAATGATGATTTTTATTATAAAAAAAACTTAGTTTTAAAAATATCATTGATAGTTGCACAATGTCTTTTTAAACTTTGATTGCCCTAAAATTTTAACTCGAGATATAAAAACATGTAAAGAGACTTTTTATAAAAGTTTAGCTCGATCTAATGATCAAATTAAAAAAATATTGTAAGACAAGACATTTTTTATATATATAAACACTATTTGGCCGAAATAAAACAAGAATATTCCAACTATAATTTTTAAATTGGTCTAAGATTTTGAACGAGATTAAATATATTCTAGTTTGTTCTATTTTTTAAATTAGAATGAGATATACTAACTATCGCGATGACGATTTTTTACGCGCTTCGCGCCCCGCCGTCCCCCAGTTGGG
Organism: Salix arbutifolia; assembly: GCA_025169955.1. Lineage (NCBI taxonomy): Eukaryota > Viridiplantae > Streptophyta > Magnoliopsida > Malpighiales > Salicaceae > Salix > Salix arbutifolia. The sequence continues at coordinate 12,916,732 of CM045905.1, read as the reverse complement.
GGAGATAACGGCGCGCAGTGAAAATGGGGGTTTGTTTTATAGCCGTAAAATTTACGACTATAAATATCAGGAGTCGCCACCTAGTATTAAGGTCACTAGGAACCTATTGGTCTGCGAGAGTCTTGGGTAAGGGGACTTGTTGTGCAAGGGGAAGACGCATCACCCCCAGTGCACCCTACCTAAGGTAAGCTGCATTGTTGTTTGATTGTTTTTCTAAGTTAAAATTTTTACACTGCATTTTCAAAAAAACATTTTTTTTTGTCTGCGGGTGTACTTTACAATGTAATTTTACACCGCAGTTGAAAATCTTTTTTTCTTATCTATGGATGTACTTTACAATGTAATTTTACACCGTAGTTAAAATATTTTTTAATCTACGGATATATCATACAATATAATTTTACACCGTAGTAAAAAATATTTTTTATCTGCGGGTGTACTTTACAATGTAAATTTACACCGCGAAAGCTAAAACAAAATAATTGTTAAATTATTTTTGACATTTTGGCCGACTTCCAACGGATAATTGTAAACTGGTTACGATATCCAAATTTTCGTTTTAAAATATGAGAAAGATGCAACATATTTTTTTCACGAAGAATATAATGAGAAAACTTTGGAATTCGGCCGTATGCACGAAAACAAAATATTTTTTTTTAAAAAAAAAACACATTTTTTGTTTTTTTTAAATGTAATTTTTTGTATTTTTTAGAAAATAAAAATAAAAATTTGGGCTGGGCCTGGCCCAACTAAATGGGCCGGCCCAGCTGAGGCTGGCCAAGGGCCCAGCCCAGCCAACTAGGCTGGGCCGAGAGAGGCCGGCCCAAAGGCCAAAAAGGAAAAATAGAAAGAAAAAAAATGAAAACACGTGCACAGTGCAGTGAATTAATTCACTGCACTGTCACGTGAACAATAATTGGGTTTTCGACCGACCACGACGAGAGGCTTACCCGCTACTACCACCAGGTAGAGGACGTCGAGGTGGTTTTCCCTGTCATGGTGGCGTCGAAAACGGTGGCCCGTGGTGGCCAGTAGGATTGTCGGAAGTTGCTGACCTGTTACGTCGCCTACGCTGTCACTGCTGCTGTTTCTCTCTTTTGCCTCGCCGGAGCTGGAGAAGAACTGGACCTGATGGCGGTCACGGTGAGCTTCAGGTGGTGGCCTTCAGCTGCCGGTGGAGAAGAGGAGGAGCTGCTACTCATTGATGTTTTTTAGAGAGAACAACGTCGACTGGAGGAGAGAGAGAGCTGCACCTTCGGGGAGAGAGAAGTTTGCCGGAGATGAGGAAGATGGCCAAGAGATGGTTGCTACAGGTCAGTGTTTTTCTTTAGTGTTTCTTCATGCATTATTTCATCTCCTCTGTCACGTAATTTTCTCTCTTCCCTCTCTGTTTTTCTTTCTGCGTTTTTCCTCTGTTGGTCTTCTCCTCCACGTAAATCTCTCTGTTTAATTCCCTCTCTGTCTAATTTTCCTCTCCCCTCCTCTTCCACTATCCCTTTTTTTTTGCCCGTTCTCCCCAGAATTTTCCTCCTCCCCCAGGCAGTCGTGCATGGTGGCTTTTATAGGCGTTCTCGGCCTGACACGGTGGCTGCTGGTCGGCGACATGGTGGCTTGCTTTCGGCTGGTGGCTGCTGGCGTGCCTGCGATGGTGGCTGTCGGTGAGCGCTCAGGTGGCTGTCGGGGGGCAGTGCAAAAGGCAGCAGCGGGTGCAGGTTTTTTTATAAAGTGGAAATACACTTTGGTCCCTCAATTTATAATTGTTCTAATTGCACCCCCAATTGGATTTAAATTTCTACTTTTGTGCAATTGTGTCCTTGTTAGAATGTCAATAATAGCCTTAATTTTGAGCGCCTTTTTCACTTTGGTCCCTCACTTCTGATTTACGCAATTTGGCCTTTAATTGACAATTAAACTTCAATTTGACTCTTAATTTTGCACAATTAGCTTGAAACAAATTCAATTGAGTCCCTAGAAATTCCAATCTTTTCAATTGAGCCCGAATTAAATTCAAGAATTTGATTTTTCATCAATTAAGCCCTCAATAAAATTAATTTAACCAATGTAAAGCATAATTAAGTCCTTGCACTTAATTAAATTCTTCAATTGGATCCTAAATTAATTCTCAAACATAATAATATTTTGAATTAAGCCGCGATTAAATCAAATTGGCCTATAAAAAATATAATTATAATTTTTGACTTAATTTTTACCTTGAATTTGTATTTTCGCTCATTTTTAGGTACAAAAGAGATACGATTCGGCTCCGAAAAATATTCAAAATTTTCACCGTGATTTTCCACCGACGCAAAAACCCTTTTATTTTATTTTTGTCATTTTTATTTTATTTTGGGGAGTCACCCAAAAATTGGGTGATGACACTAACCATTCCAAGTGTTTAATGCTTCTTGATATGCATGGATTATGCTTGCATCCTAATAAGACAATAACAAATTAAATGTATATACAACTAATACATTAATGGCCGTGATTATGAGTTTCAATGTATTAGTTGTATATATATTTTCTTGCCTATATTAGAACATTAGTCATTATTTATTAGTTGTGTAAATTTCCTACCAAAAATAGATTGTACAATAACTCTTCTTTAATGGAAAGATCATGAAGAAAAAATCATTCATTTAAAATTTTGTCTTGGTATCAGAACTCTCTATTTTGTAACCTACTGATCTATCTTTGTTTTAGGTTGATTTTTTTTTATCAACATCTTTGTTTTAGATTTTCTTGGTTTATCAAACTGTGGTTGACAATATTGCTTTGCAGATCTATTGTTTCAATTTTATTTTGAGAATGTCTACATAAATTTTGAGTATTAAATTTACAGGGAAGAACTATATAGCATGGGAATTTCAGTTCAGGATGTTTTTGAAAGGGAAAGAGCTTTGAAGGCATATTGATGGGGCCTCTCTAGATCTTGCAACTGACGAAGAACTAAGTTTATGGGAGACAAAGGATACTTGAATTATTTCTTGGATTTTAACCTCCATTAAAGGTCATATGGTGAACAATTTATGATCCTTTGGTACAGCTAGAGAGATGTGGGATTATTTAAAACAAATATATCATCAAGATAATACCGTAAGACGATTTCAGCTTTAGTTCGAAATTAGTAAGTTTAGTTAAGGTAATCTCTCAATTGAGCAACATTACTCTAGTTTTATTAATTTATGGAGCGTATTCTGGTATTATCTATTATAAGGTTCCTAAAGAGACTTTATCTAGCCTTCAAGCTATTCATGAAGACAGTAAATGAGATCATTTTTTGATGAAACTAAGACTAGAATTTGAGATTGCCCGTATTGGTTTGCTGAATAGAGATTTATTTCCTTCATTAGATGTCTGCCTAGGTGAATTATTATGTGAAGAACAAAGAATGGCTACACAATCTGCCATGGGTGAATGCAAGGAGATATCTGATGTTTTCAATGTTGCTTATGCTGCTCAAGGGAAGAATTAAGACGAAGGAAATATACAGTGTTATGGTTGCAAGGGGTATGGGCATATTGCCCATAATTGTGCTAAGAAATTTTGCAGTTATTGTAAGCAAAATAGACATATTATCAAAGAATGTCCTACATGTCTAGAAAATCAGAGAGCATAAGCTTTTCAAGCTACTGTTTCTGAGGCATCCAATCGGATTTTTGGTTCTACTAGCATCAACCAACCCACTATCACTACTGAAATGGTACAACAAATGATCTTCATAACATTCTCTATGATTGGACTTTAAGGCTAAGGTAATATTGCATCTTCTCATTGGATTGTTGATTCTGAAACATCCAGTCATATGACTTGCTGATTTGAATTATTATGTAATCACCAGGAAAAAAGGGTACACAAAACATTCAGATTACTAATGGTAGTAATCTCCCTATTACAACCATTGGTGATACTGGACCATCTTTTCTCCATGCATTTGTTTCTCCTAAGCTGAATACTAATTTACTTTCCATTAGACAAATGGTGGATAATAATTGTGATGTGCATTTCTCTCATAATGGTTGTCTTATACAAGATCATGTGTCGGGTAAAGTGATCACAAAGGGGCCTAAAGTTAAAAGATTATTTGTGTTGCAATTTACTATTCCTAGAGCTTTGTCATTAGCTTATGTTATTATTGAAAATAAGGCAACAATTTGGCATAAACGATTGGGGCATTCAAATAATGTGATTTTGTCTAATTTAATAAAGTATGACTTTTTTGGTTGCAAAGATAAGGGCTCTACTCATATCTTGTCTCTTGATTGCTCTACTTGCAAACTGGGAAAAAGTAAAACCTTACCTTTCCCTGCTCTTGGTAGTCATGCTAATACATGTTTTTAAGATTATACACTCTGATGTTTGGGGTATTGCTCCTATTATTTCACATGCACGGTATAAATATCTTGTGACCTTCATTAATGACTATAATTGTTTTACATGGATTTATTTTTGCGCACCAAAGCTAAGGTTTTTACTACTTTCCAAACATTTCTAGCTTATATTGAGACACAATTCTTGACTTGCATTAAAGTGTTTTGATCTGATAATGGTGGTAAATACATATCACATGAATTTCAGGCTTTCGTACAATAAAAAGGTATTATGTCAAAAAAGATTATGTTCTTATTCCCTCAACAGAATAGGGTGGCTGGACATAAAAATCATCACTTGCTGGACATGGTTTGTACGTTACTTTTGGAGTCTTTAATTCCACCTAAATTTTGGGTGGAAGCTTTATCTGTTGTAGTTTATTGGATTAATCGTCTGCCTTCTCAACAATTGAATTTTGATTCTCCTTACTATCATCTTTTTGGCATGCATTTTGATTAAAAAAAATACATATATTTGGATGTGTTTGCTTTGTTCATTTTCTTTCTCATAAAAATCACAAGCTTACAGCTCAGTCAGCAAGGTGTGCTTTTATGGGTTATAGCACTAGTTATAAAGGCTTTGTATGTTATAATGTTGTTACTAATCGTCTGGGTATATCTAGAAACGTGAATTTTTTTAGCATGACTATTATTTTCAGCAACATGTATCTGATTCCAATGATGTTTTGCTTCCTACTTTTAATGATACCTCACCACCAGTTCAATGGTATAAACCTGGTTTTGTTTATTCACGACGACGACCCCCGACATCACAAATTCTTCCCGACATTGATCTTGTCCCCACTTTAGTTTCTCTTCGATGATCTTCCCGTCTTTGTTGTCCTCCTGCTGGGTATAGTTTTTCTACTATTTTAAATGATACTACAGTTCCTACCTCTTACTCTCAAGCAAATAAACATGCTTGTTGAAAAAAGGCTATACAAGAAGAACTTCAGTCTCTTGAAGAAAATCATACTTTGGATATTGTTCCATGTACTACCGAAGTTAAGCCCATTAGTTGTAAATGGGTATATTCCATTAAGTTACGATTTGATGGATCACTTGATAATATAAAGTGAGATTGGTGGCACTTGGTAATTGTCGAGAATATAGGGTAAACTATAAGGAGACCCTTGCACAGGTGGCAAAGATGACAACTGTGCAACTTATTATAGCCATTGTTGCTTTTAAGGGCTGGACATTGCGATAGATGGATGTAAAAAATGTGTTTTTGCATGAAGATCTTAAGGAAGAGATATGTATGACTCCACCACCCAGGTTCTTTTCCACAGCATAATATGATGTTTGCAAACTCAAACGATCACTTTATGGGTTGAAACAAGCCCCACGTGCTTGGTTTAATAAATTTCTCTTAACATTTATTGAGTTTTCCTTTGTCTAGAGTCAATATGATTCCTTTCTGTTGCTTTGCAAGACTACTAAACGAATCATTTTGCTCTTGGTATATGTTGATGATATCATTATTATAGGGACTTACACTACATTGATTTTTAAGCTTCAAGAACATCTTCAGTCTTCTTTTCATATGAAGGACTTAGGCCCTCTACGGTGTTTCTTAGGTCTTGAGGTGCATTCGACAAGCACTAGTATCTTTCTACATTAGCATAAATACATCCAAGAGTTAATTACTTTGGCGGGTCTTCAAGAAGGTTGCTCAGTTGATACTTCCTTGGAAGTGAATGTTAAATATCATCGTGATGATGGTGATTTTCTATATGATCCATCTTTATATAGATAGTTGGTCGGGAGTCTGAACTATCTCACTATCACTTGGCCTAGCATTTCCTTTGCTGTTAAGCTAGTTAGTCAATTTATACAAGCACCTACACACCTCCATTTTTCTATTGTTCATCGATTTGTACGCTATTTGCATGACACTTCTACTCGAGGACTTTTCTTCCCTTTGGAGTCTCCTATTTGTTTGGTTGCATATATTGATGCTGATTGGGCTGGATGTTCTGACATTTGACGTTCCATTACTAGGTGATGCATGTTTCTTGGTAACTCTCTTGGTCCTAGAAAAGTAAAAAGAAAGATCAGGTATCTAAGTCCTCCACTAAGTCTGAATATCGTGTTATGCCCTCTGCCTGTTCCAAAATTATTTGGCTTCGAGGAGTTTTAGTTGAGCTTGGATTCCCTCAAGATGAGCCCACTTCACTTCATGCGGATAATACTAGTGCCATTAAGACTGTTGCTAACCCATTATTTCATTGGCGTACTAAGCACATTGAAGTGAATTGTCACTCTATTCATGAAGCATATGATGCTCGTGTTATCTCTCTCCCACATATCTCCACTACCCTCCAAACTGCAGATGTGTTTACTAAGGTCTTTCTAGGCACCGACGTCACTTTCTTTTTGACAAATTAATGCTTTTTGATCATGCAACATCAATTTGAGGGGGGATATCAAAAACAGAATCAAATGGCATAATCATTGGCTTTAATGGTTGCCATTATGAGTTTCAATGTATTGGTTGTATATATATTTTCCTGTCTATATTAGAACATTAGTCGTTATTGTATTAACTATGTATATTTCCTACCAAAAATAGATTGTACAACAACTCTTATTTAATGGAGAGATCATGAAGAAAGGATCATTCATTCAAAAATATGTCAAGGAGTAGGTGTGGCTATTTTCTAATGGTTGGTCTGTTAGTTGTTGGTGAAGCTCATGATGGCGAACGATTCGAAATCCCAAGGAATGTGGAAATTGAAAAGGAAATTTTTGAACTCCACAATGAGGAGCTAGGATTTTCTAGTGCTAAAGGGGACAAGAAGCACTTGGACGCTCCAGCACTAGAGGTGAGGAGCTATCAGAGTTACCAGAACAGTGGAGGGAGCTAAGTTGGCGTGGTTATACAAGAAGTTGCCAAATAGGTAGAGAAAATAGTTGATATAGGAATTGACACTTATATTATCGTTTATTGTACTCAAATTAGCGAATTGAGACCGAGTTTAGGGTACTAGTTTATTATCAAACTTGGGTTTAAAAGTTTTTATTTTGCAGTGTTGATAATTTAGTGCTTAGTGTTTTATTTTATGCTATGATTAAATGTTTAGATACTTAGAATTTATGGGTTGTGATATTAATTTAAATGGGTTATTACTAAAGTTTGGTATCGTATAGGAAATTTTTGTATGTAGAATGAAGTCTTGTAAAACACAAGAGAACCTATAAAATCATTAGAGACAATCAGGAAGAGGCAAAAGGTTTTAAATTCTTACAATATTGCACTCTTTCATAAAATTATAGAACTTTTGTATGAGGCTGAATAAGTGGAACTTATAGAGTTGCTACTTCAGGATACAAGAGTTAGTTCAGGGTGGTATGAAGTCTCTTACTCCATGTTTTATTGCTATGATGTATACATATCTTAATTTAAATTCACATGATGAATTAGAGTCTACCTTCTCTTCATACCTTGACAAATGTTGACTTAGCCAGAGTGTCTAAGTCATGTGCATAATCTTGACAAGGTTGAGGAAATATTTCACCATGTGCGTAACAACAAAACAATCAGTGTTGGTGGGGGGTTACCAAAACTTTGAAATCAAAATCTTTGGATTGAGGGTGAAGATAAAAAGGGAAGTGTTTCAGATATGTTTTTATGGAATTGTTTCTACATGGTTTTGGAAACTGATAGAACTTTATATTTTAGATGACTTGAAAGATTTTCTAAAGGTTGTTGATCACCTCAGAGAATAATATGGTAGAACTTCAAAATATGAATTTTGATAATGGGTTTAGTTTTGAAAAAGAGGCGTCTAGGGATGGGTGAAATGGACATGTAATAAGACCTTTTGTGGGCATAATAGGTGTCATAGCCCATTTCTGAGTTATTCCCTAAAATCTACCCAAAATCAAATAAAAATAAAATAAAAGGGGTTGAAGTTGGTAGGAAAAATCAAGGTGAAAATTTTGGACAGATTCAAGAGCCCGGTCATACCTCTATTGTGTCCAAAAATAAAGGAAAATATATTTTGTTATTGGATAAATCTGTGTAAAAATTAAATCGAAAGGTATTGGACAACTTGATTTAATAATGAGTCAATTTAAAGTATAATTATGTTTAGGAATCAATTTAGAGTCCAATTAAAATATTTAATTAAATGCAAGGACTTAATTATATTGGATGAGGGGGGGGGCAGATTGCAATGAAATCAGAATCATCATAAGATAAAGAACCAAATTAAACTTTGGTAGAAAAAGAGGGTTAGATGATGCGTCGTATGGTCATTATTCATTTTCTTCCCTAAATTTTCACCGAAAAAACCATGCTTTGATACCAACTTTGCACACATATTTAATGTCTTTATCCTTCACCAAATTTGACAAACCTGACGCGAAAATGATCCCCTGATTCTTAACTATACTAGCGTATGGTGAGTTTTTGTTGATTGACACCACACACGCGTGTTGGTTCAGCTCTAAAAGTGACAACTCAGGCAGTCTGTCGTAGCACAACCAGACCACCAAAAGTTGATGTAGTTTCTGATGGGTTTAAATGAATCCTATAGTGCCATTCATGAGAAAATCCTCTTTGATGAACCCTCTTCCATCTATACACCAGACATACTCTTTTGTCTCTCAAGAAGAAAAACGACGACTTCTTATTGCACACACAACAATAAATTCCAGTTGTAGTATAGCTATGACATTAAAAAAAGAAAACAAACCACCCAATTTATAGCATCAAGAAAAATGGAGCGATCAAATTGTTCTTATAATGGTTCACATGAGAATCGACGCTATGGTCAAGACAAACGACAGACATGTTCGTTTCGAGGAAGACCACAATGCTCCCATTGTGGGGATATGAGACATATCATCGAAACATGTTATCAATTGCATAGATATCCACCAGGTCACCCAAAAGGAAGACAAAACTTAAATCCAAACCCAAATGGCTTCAAGAATACTCCCATGACTAATCATGTCTCTGAAGGGTTAACTAAAGATGAAGGGAAATCGACGGTGATTAGAATTTTAAAAGCTCAAGTCTAGTAACTCTTATCTCTTTTAAATGTCAAGGATGCAACAACTTTTGGTTCACAAGCTCATGCCCCCATAACAAAGCCAGGTATGTCCAAGGTTGTTTCCCCCAATTTGATAATTGACAGTGGGCTGACAAATCATATCTCTTCATCTCTTGAATCATTTTTACATAAGAATAAAAATTGTTCGTTATCTCCAATATTATTACCTAGCGGAGAAAAGGCTAATATTGTTGCAAAATGATCATTGCCTCTAAATTCTGTATATTACTTATGTGATGTGCTATATGTGCCTAAATTCAAAGTTAGCCTATTAGCGGTTAGTCATCTGACAAAAGGCTTAAACTGTTCAGTGACTGTTTTTTTCATATTAGTGTATTTTGCAGGATCTGGCTACAAGAAGATGATTGATTTGGGTAAGCAACATGAGGGATTGTACTACTTGGTGGCTTTAGCAACAAAAAATCTATAACCAGTCCGCCTACCTCCTCAAACAATCAACCAATCTGCAACCTCACCATAAAATCCACCGACCTTTAGCATACCCGATTAAGACATTATCCCTCTTGTTTATCCACAAAATCCAAGCTCATGCCCCCATAACAAAATTTCATGCTCATCTCCCTATCTAATTTTAGGGGGACTGTGCTCTTACCGATACACATCATTAATTGGTTACCTATACCTGTCTTTTTTTTCAAAACCCTATTTGAACGTCTATACTCCAAACCACCTCTGTTCCATCATCTTTGTGTTTTGGGGGTGTTTGGAGGCACTTGTATTTTGATAGGTTATCCTATTGGCCAAAAAACCTACAAATTGTATAATCTGTCAACCCAAAGGTCTTCACAAGCAGAGATATTGTATTCCATAAGACTATTTTTTCATATGAATCTGCTAAGCCTATCTATTCCTCACTCCCATCTTTGGCCATTCCCACGACCCACTTCCCCTTACAATACATACTCCCACTAAATCCCTTGACCTCACCTTCGACTCTCATCCTAAACAAGACCCTATTATCCCTTATCCTACCGCACCTCTACCACTAGACCCACTCACACAATCGCCTTCCGATCTTTAAGTCTCATCCTCTCTAGCGTTTCCAACCCGTCTGATCGACCTCCACCTCCCCTTGTCCTCACTGGCCTTGCCTACTACCTCACTCAAACCCGAGCCTCTTCATCGCTATAGCTACCCTCATCATCCACCGACAAAATTATCGGATTATGTATGCTCTAACATCACGCATGCTTGCTCCGATCAATCAAAATCCTTGCTTTTAGGTCCAACCAAAGGTACACATTATTCCTTAGCTGATTTTGTTTCGTATCATCACTACACGCCTGTATATTGCTCTTTTATTACTTGAATTAGTCAAGTTATAGAGCCCAAAACTTATTCTAATGTTGTTATTCATCATGATTGACAGGAGGCGATGCATTCAGAATTGCAGACCCTCTAGACCATTGGTACATAGACTCTCACCCCCTTCCAACAGGGAAGACATCATTAGGTTATTGATGGGTCTACAAGATTAAACACAACTCCGATAGATCAATTTAGAGATACAAAGCATGATTAGTTGCTAAGGGATTCACACAATTGGAGGGTGTTGGTTATCAAGATACCTTCTCTCCCACTACCAAAATCATCATTTTCATTGTCTCCTTGCCTTGGTAGCAACTCGAGGGTGGTCAATTCACTAATTGGATGTCAACAACGTTTTTCTTCATGACGATCTTCATGATGAAATTTACATGTCTCCACCGCCTGGGATTTAGAGACAGGGGGAGGAAAATTTGGTGTTTCGACTTCGTACGTCATTGTATGGTTTGAAGAAAACATCTCGGCAATGGTTCTAAAAATTCCTAGAAGCTATTCGAGCTACAGAGTATGTTCAATCTCAAGCTGACTACTCATTATTCACCAAAACACAAGCAATTGCTTCACTGCTCTCCTGATATATGTTGATGAAATTTTACTTAGTGGAAATGATTTTGTGAGTATTGTTGCAATTAAGAAATTCCTACATAGTCAATTTCATCTTAAGGATCTTGGTAATTTGCAATATTTCTTTGACATTGAGGTTTCATCTTCTAAGAATGGAATTTTTATTTCCCAACACAAGTATGCTTTAGAAATCATTAAGGATGCATGATTGCTAGGTGCGACACCTATTGATACTCCTATGGAGTGAGGTTTGAAGTTGCCTGATAAAAGTGATTTGATCAAGGGTCCAGGTCGTTATAGAAGGTTAATTGGTAGATTGATATATCTTACTATCTCAGGGTCGAATATTACATACTCTATACATGTATTAAGCAGGTTTATACATCAGTCTCGTAAGCTTTATATGGAGGTTGCACTTTGCGTTGTGCGTTATCTTAAGAAAGCTTCTGGTTAAGGATTGTTCTTCTCTTCAAATAGTGATTTCAGGATCAGAGCCTATTGTGATTTTGATTGGGCAGGTTGTCTAATCACTAGAAGATCTACCATAGGTTATTGTGTTTTTCTTGGCCCCTCACTACATGGAAATCAAAGCATCAGAAAATCGTATCACTCTCTTCAGCTGAAGAAGAATATCGTGCCATGACAAATGCTTGTTATGTGTTAATTTGCCTAGATATCTCCTCAGAGATTTAGGAGCATTGATTCTAGAACCTGCATTGTTATATTGCGATAACAAATCAGCATTACATATTGCAGCAAACCCAGTTTTTCATGAATTGACTCGATACATTGAAATGGATTGCCATTACATCCGAGATAAGATTCAAGATGGATCTATTTTAGAAGGTTCGTGGGTGCATATCAATTGGAGGATGTCTTGACTAAAGCTTTGGGAAAAGAAGTCTTTGTTCCAATGATTCGCAAGTTGGGAGTGCAGGACATCCACTCTCCAACTTGAGGGGGAGTGTTAGGAAAGTAATCTGCCATATCTTCTATATAAAAAAGAGATATTCTATATATAACAATTTACTTTTTGTATTCCTAGATTGTAGTTAATATTGATAATTGTAGTTAATATTGATAGATGATAAGCTTGAATGTAGGAGAGATAAACGTGTGGGAACACTTCAATGAATAAACAAGTAAGAGCCATCTTTTTTTCATGATGTGGTCTATGTCAAGAGTTCAAATTTGAAAACTTGTTTCTCCACTTCTAAGATGTCATCTCTCTAAACCTTGTTGTAACTTCACGCGTTAATGGAGCTCCTGCTTTTCAAACTTTATTTAGAGACCTGTCTTTTTGACAAATAGATTCACTGCAACTCTCCCAGTCAAAATCTTGCGCTGAGCTTCAAGTACATGGATTTTTTGTAATAGATATGCTGATTTATAAAAAAGAAAGAAGGTAGGGGAAAGCTGGGAAGATGATGAAAAAAGATGCATGCCTCGCTCGTGCAACCTTGCTATTAGGTCTCGGAAGGACCAACCAGGACAAAATAGCGTCAAACGTTGTTTTCCAATGTCCAAGAATAAAATTGGGTCAGCAAAACCAATAAAAAAATAAAAAAATTATATAAAAAAAAGATGAAGAAGAAAATTTAATGCTTAATAATAATAAATCGAAACAATTCAAGTTATCATCAATAATGATCGCCTGATTTTATGTATCATGAATAAACAATCCAAGTAATTTATTTTTTATTTTTTTATATATAATAAATAGCATTTGTTTATCGAATTTGCCAATTCGTTTTTACCCTCCCTGTCCGTCCATTAGTAAAAATGATTTTGAAATTTACCGTTTTAAAATTGTGTGGACTCACGCTCAGTCGGATTTATCAAATAAATAGCTTCTAGGTAATTATTTTTTTCTATAAAAAAATGAAAAAAGAAGAAGGATATCTTTCTCTTTTTTAATTCCAGATATACCCTTACACTCCTGCCTTGCCTTGCATGAGAGAAGACTCCCTCCCTTTCAAAACGACGACGACAACAAGAAGAAAAAAGAAAGAAAGAAAGAAAGAAAGAAAATCGGTGCCGAGTGAGTGAGTGGGTTTCCAGGAAGAGAATAAAGAATCGTGAGAAATGGTGTCGGACTCGGACCTCGTGACTCGGCTCCGTGAAATACTCAGGAGGTCGGACTTGGACACGGCCACTGCCGGCAGTATACGGCGGCAGTTGGAGGAGGATCTCGGCGTTGATTTATCGGAGAAAAAGAAGTTTATTAGAGAGCAAATTGATGCTTTTCTTGAAACCTTAAATGAAGGAGAAGGTAAATCGGGGAATGTGTCAGAAAATGAAACAACAAAAACGATGCCGTTGAAGGCGAGGAAAATGAAAACGACGGCGTTAAAGAAGAAGAGGAAGAGGAAGAGACTGACACAAAGGGAAGCAAGGGGTAAAAGATTGTCAACTTTTTTCTTTATTTGTATTTATGGTTAAATAAGCAACATAGTGTATGATGAATTAATCATGCATGCATGTAGAGATTGCTTGCAATTTTTTTGGGAAAGAAATAGTGTTTTTTTATTGGAAATAGAAATTAGATAAAGAGATTTATTGTTTATCGTTTATGGACAAATTGCTTGTATTTTCTTTTAATTGGGATATAGTTTTTTTTGTTGTGCCATTATGTAGTTCTAGTTAGGTCAAGAACTTTGTGTTTTATGAGCCGTGTTCGCTAAAATTAGGTTTTGTACTTGCTTTTCTATGCATTTTTTTTGGAGTGTATGTTATGTTTTGTTTTATAAGAAAATGAAAGCGTCAAGTTTAATCGTGGGTAATGAATAATGTGACGCTACTTAGAAATTATATATGATTAAATTGGGGGCGATATTGGATTGGAAGCAAAATTAGATTATTTGTCCATGACTTACTTTGAGATTAGATTGGGAGTGTAGTATATGATTTTTTGGTGTGTGCTGGTTCAATATGGGGTAGTGAGTATGAGAGAGTTAGTCTTTTTGTAGATTTTAGTAATACAGTAGAAATGTCACTCTAATTTATGACTTTTAAAGAAGTATTTTTTTCTTATGGCGAATTAGTAAAGGACTTGTTTTCTTTACTTTTAATGCTTAATAAAATTTTCATTGATTATTTTTTCCTTTTTGGTTTGGCACTGGACCTATTTGGTGTTTTAATGGGTTTATTTTGAATACTAAATCTTTGAGTTTCATTTCAGAGACTTGATTAATTTTAAGTTTGTTTATTTTCTTATACAGAAAGAAAATAGGTGTGTGTTTGCTTCCATTTTAAATTTAATGCATGTTAGATATCCAATTATCCCTGATACCAGTTTGGTAATCATGCTAGGCTCTCTTGTGTTATCTATCATTTAGGTCAAACAAGACAGGAAAAGTGAGGAAAAGAGGTGGTTTTGCTAAATTAAGTAGCTTATCTCCACAACTTCAAGCAGTTGTAGGAGTGCCTGAATTGGCCAGAACTGAGGTTTGTTGAAGACAATTCATTTCTGGAGATTGGTTCGGGTGGTAATTCTTGGATCAGGTTCTCACTTTGGTTCTCCTTACTTCTGTTATCCCAGGTTGTGAAGAAGCTTTGGGCCTATATCCGTGAGAAAAATTTGCAGGACCCGAAGAATAAGAAAAATATAAAATGTGATGAAGCATTGCGTGCTGTTTTTCGTGTAAATTTAATTGACATGTTTCAAATGAACAAAGCCCTATCCAAGCATATTTGGCCATTAACTGGAGAAGATGGTACTTTCTTTAATAAGTTATCATCTTTTATTTTATTCTGTGGTGGACAATGAGTGAC
Organism: Salix arbutifolia; assembly: GCA_025169955.1. Classification (NCBI taxonomy): domain Eukaryota; kingdom Viridiplantae; phylum Streptophyta; class Magnoliopsida; order Malpighiales; family Salicaceae; genus Salix; species Salix arbutifolia. The sequence goes on along the minus strand of CM045905.1, from coordinate 12,901,614 downwards.
TAGTTGTTCTTGCTTGTTAGTAGTATCTTATTGCTTTCAATGTGTAAGGTCGTTTAGGATGTTTATGCATGCTTTTATCCTGTTCTAATTATGAATTACTTGTGTTTCTGTTAGTTTGGGAAATTTGGTGTATTTTGCTTTGGCAATTAAATCCAACAATGTAGTTTTTATCTACCAAAAAAAAAGCTGATGGGGGAGAGCATACCCTAATCTTATACTCAGATTTTATTTCTTACAAATTAGTGGGCATGGAAAGTGCTTGCTTTATATTTTGTTTGGTCTGACAAATTTTTTATCAGATATTTTGATTATGATTTTTTTATTTCCTCTCCTGGGTTGATATTACCGACCTCCTTCCTTATTATTGGCTGTGGTGTGATGCTTTGTTATTCCAGGGAAACTAATCCTTTCCCCGGGTATTTTGACTACATTAGGATGTTTATATTTTCTGCGCTTTCAACTTCAACTCCTAGAAACAGTCTTCTGTGTTGAACTTCTGCTTTATTTCATTACAGCACAATATAATCTTCTTTACCTTTATAGATCTCTTCTTAATGTGTTATCAAATGATTGTTTGGCTGTTATATTAACCAATGATATCATTGAACCGTCAGAAAATGTAAAACAGAAAGGAAAATGTGAAGACAGTCATGATTCTGGGAATGAAGGAGACAATAAAGGGGAAGAGGAGGAGGAACAAGAAGAGGAGGAAGAGGTAAAGAAAGAGAGCAATGGAAGAAGTAAGAAAGGACGGTGGGTTTCTCATACTCCTTTTTTCTTTTTTCCATGAGTGAATTTCTATTCTTGTTTGCCATTATTTTGAGGTTCCTGATGCTTCTCTACTTGACAGCTTGGAATGACCCATGCTCACTTTAACTTATGATATGGTTATTTTAGGGGTTGAGGTTTTCCTTATGAGTGAATGCAACTTCATCCTTAATATCTCACCACTGAAAATAACTTATGAGTGAATGCAACTTCATCCTTAATATCTCACCACTGAAAATAATGAGGTGGTTAGCTCTCTATAGACAAATTCCTGCCATTTTTTGGACTAAAGAATCATTGGTTGAGGTTCTAAAAATCATTAATTTTCATATCCATTCTACATGTTTGAAGGTTTACTGAAGTGGATGATATGAGGTTGTTTGTGATTAGTGATCCTAGACTGATATTAGGAAATGTGAGGACTAGCATGACATTCTTTTTCCATTATTATATTTATGGTTGTTTTGTGGACTAAATAATCTTATTTTATCCAGTAAATCTGCTAAGGTGGATGAAAATGTTAAGAAAAGAGGAGGCGGCTTTACTAAATTGTGCAGTCTTTCTCCTCAACTTCAAGAATTTGTTGGTGTTCCTGAATTGGCCAGAACTGGGGTATTTTAACAGATGTCTGGATACTCTTTATGTTGTCAGTTGACCTGAAGAATGATTGTTTAAGTTTTTTTCTAGATCATTGTCCATACTTGTTTCTTCCTGTCCCTTTTGTTTTGGTAGGTTGTGAAGAAGCTCTGGGCCTATATTCGGGAGAAGAATTTGCAAGATCCAAAGAATAAGCGTAACATAATATGTGATGAATCACTGCGTGCTCTTTTTAATGTTGATTCTATTGACATGTTTCAAATGAATAAAGCCCTGTCCAAACACATATGGGCTGTCTGTGAGGAAGATGGTACGCACTTAATGAGCTTTTCTTGTAAATTTATGGTATGTTAAGTCAAGACTTTAGGGTGCTTCAAACTGATGCATCAAATTTAGAACAGGGGATCTCACAAAAACCTTGCATTATCAAGTTTTTTGAACATTTAAAAGTTGCTTTATCAAAGTGATGAAAGACCTGTGAACCTTTTATTTTATATAATGTTTGCACACTTCCTTGTCAGTTCATTAACATAAGGATAAGGATTGTTGGTTCAGCTTCTTTTGACTGACTTTCTATTCGAGTGAAAAAAGATACTTGGCTGGTGTATCCTGTGAATAAAATTGCTGTTACATGCATTTATGGATTGAATGCCTGGTTGCCACTTCATAGATGAAGAGGAAACTACATTTCTGGGGAGAGAGGCAAAACAAACATGATAGAATGTGTAGCATAGATGTGTCAAACATATATCCCATGTTATGTCTGTTTTCCATCACGTGCAGTTCTTCTTAACTTCCAGGCAATGTGGCCTTTATTGTCTTAGAAGTTAATCCTAAGTACTGACAATATATTTCTCAGTGAGAATAAGCTGGTTCATCCTGGGTTTCATAACTTCTATGACACGTATTTCAAGCTAGTGCTCTCATTGTGAAGTTCATACAAACTACATATGATGAATTTCTTGAGGAGAGTGACCTTAATTTTTATTAATCTTTGCCATTTTACATTATAGTTTTGTAATTTTTATTCCCGACTCTGAATAAGACCTCTTTTATCAATTGGTGATTGGAAACCTTCATAATGTTTAATTTTAAGCTTTTGAATTGGTAGCTCACATCTTTAAAAAAATGAATGATTAGAACATTTTAGGGATATCCCCTTTGACACATGTTGCCTGGTTTGATTTAATCAATGTACATTTTCTCCTTCCAATTTCCTTTTTTCCTTTTATTTTATATAGCAGATTTTGTTGACTTTGATTAATGTATGAACGTAAATGGTCACAAATACAACTTATTAGGTTTCAAGTTCATGAAAGAATTGATGGATCAACAATGAGGAATAAATTAAAGTATTGTTGGAATACTTTTTATGAGCCAGGAACTTCTTTCTCTCCACCATATTAGTAAATGTCAACTACTTCTTTCTCTTACTTTGGTCAGCTCTAGTTTAAATGTAGAGGATCCCAACTAGTTTGGGATAAATGCTAGTGAGTTGAGTATCATAGAACTTAATGAATTTAGGTGTTTTATGCACTGACTATGGCCTTCTCTCATTAATTTTTCTTCATCAAACTTTTAATTATACCATATTGCAGTTGTCGAAAATATGTTGTGCAAATCTCATTTGTTGTGTTGACACAAAATCACAATTGAAGTATTCTCTTGTATCCGGGAATCATGAGAATGTTGAAATTGCTTAAAGAAAATGTTTTATCCTGATCTTGTAGCTCCAAGCAACTCTTCACCAACAGAAAAGGGGGCTAAACAAGGAAGAGAAGAAGGTGAGACTAGTAACTAACAATACATTTATTTTCCTAGCAGTTGCACAACCTACTCGCATGAGAAAACTGAGGATGAATTCTGGCATTTTAATAGTAACACTTTGTTATTTCTCATTATTCAGATCCTGATGAACCTGAACCTAAACCGAAAGAAAAACGGCAGAAGAAAGGTGCTTCTGGTCTCCTCGCTCCCCTTCAAATCTCAGACGCCCTTGTAAATTTTTTTGGCACTGGTGAAAATGAATTATCTCGATCTGATGGTGTAAAAAGAATGTGGGAATACATAAAAGAGAATGATCTCCAGGTATGTCATCACCTTCCTGATCAAGATTTTGTTCTGACAGCTCAATAATTCTGATGTTCATATGTACATTCCATGAATGTGAATAAATTCCATTATCAACTGAATCTTGCAGTGAACAAGTTGAGTAGATGAACTATCTTTCATGGACACTGTGTTTTGCTAACTTCAATTATTTGATCTGCTGACAAGCATGTTGGTAAAGCTTGCTCGATATTATGTTTAGAATAGGCTTGAGGCTAGACATAGGAATAATGCAAATATAGATACACTACAGAGAATAAATTGAAGTGAGGGCTGTTAATAACAAAAGAGAGATGCTTTTGGCTTGGCAACATTCATATTGACATAGCTTTGCATTGAGTTTGTCTTGGTAACATTCATATTTACAGAGCTTTGCATTGAGTTTGCCTTGATAACATTCTATATACATATAAATGTGCGTGCATGCATGCGCGTGTGTTTCAGAATCATCTCTTCATCCTATACAAGAAAGCTTTTTGAGTGGACGGTGTCATCAGTTACATGGTTTATCTATTTCTCCATAAATCTAGCTGTGTTTTCATGATTTTTCTTTTCATTCTATGATCTTTTTTGAAGTATATTGAGTGGAGGATGTCAGCCCTGAGTAGGTCTTGCCACAAAATTACAACATGCACCCTTAAAATAACCAGAATGCCAGTAACTTGAAATTTTTTAAATCTGGATTGCAAGGCATGAATAAGTAAACATGTGATGCACCTGTTTTTCAAAAAGAGAAAACAGTATCTTTCAATCTATTTTTTAATTTGTCCACTTACATGTGTTAATGAAAAGAGAGGAAAGGATAGCTGAAACTAATTTATAAATGCGAGTCACAGCTTAAGAGGCTGAATTTCAATGTTGATATCTGAAGTTAACCCCAAGCCAGTTAGATAGCAATGACACTTGAATTTAAATTGCGTGGCTGAATACACTTCTAGTCATGGGCTTTTTCTGTGACCCATCTGCTGCTACCAAACATATTGATGCATGTGGTGAAATGACCAGCTTTATTTTTTCTTTGTTGTTTTTAGGCTTCTGTCATTCAGGCAGCTGCACCTTTATCATACTGAGAATTTTCTTATTTTTTCTTAAGGATCCTGCTGATAAGAGGAGAATTATTTGTGATGACAAGCTAAAAGAACTATTTGAGGTTGACTCCTTCACTGGCTTCACAGTCTCAAGGCTCCTGTCATCTCATTTTATCAAGACAGAACAGTGAGTTGCTTATATGTACATAACTTGAGCCCATCAAAAGTGGGAAATTTTGCTTGAGTCGAATTTACTCTTTTCCATTTCGTTATGGCAGCCTGTATGCTCTTTGTTGAAGAAATGGAAATAATTTTGCAAAATAGTAGTTCTTTTTACTAATTTTTCTTGTAGGATTCCTTTTTTCCTCTTCTGTTTGAGCAGGTTTCTTTCAACCCATTTGTTTAATCTTTTCTTTAGATTCTTTTTTACTTTGGCGTGGAGATATGTGGTGGGATGAGTTGGTTTGCATCTTTGAATTCAAGAATACAGAATGCTGCTCTGTGGAGAACCTACAAAAAAAGGGTTCCCACTGGCGGATAATGTTAAAAGAAAGCATTTGTGACGAAGTGTTCACGTGAATTCATGTGAACGAACATGAAGGTCATGTCTTGACTAGTTATCCATTTCAAAGTGGAATCCTTTTGGTCTAATCTTGTGCTGGGAGAGGGATGTGATTGCTGGCTTGACTTGTATGTTACACTTCTATTACTTTAACAAATAAGTTAAATCATATTGGTGTTTTACTGTAGCGAGATAACTCTAGCAATAGATATAGGTTACTGTAAATTGTAATAGTTAAATTACTATTTTACCTCCATTCATCTCAATTTTGGCCTTGGATTCAGGGGTATTTTTGATTTTTTACATCTCTGAGCACAATGAAATAGCTATTATATCCTCAAATAAGACAAAAATCAAGGGTTGCTGAGACGTGACTGAAATTTTATATTTTTTTTTATATAGTAACATAACTCTTTTATCCTCAAATAAGACAACAAAAGAGTTGCATACGGGGGTGTTTCAGGCATTTTACATTTTTTTGACTGCAGTGGTGTTTCGATAAATTATTATTTTTGTATTATTATTTTCTCTTGAATACTGTTGGCGTGTTTGCTAGACACGCTAACGGTATTCGCCCTCACACACTATTAGGACAAAGCGTGCAGCGTCGTTCAATGGTGAAAAATGTTCATTCAGCGTCTCCATAGATAGGCTGCCATGTCTTCTTTCTCATGGTGTGACGCGTGGTGTCATATGGTGGCCAATGACATGACAATGGTCGGTTGATCTTTTTTCCTATTTTCTCTCCTGCATGCTAAATTTTATAGTAGATCCCTTTGTTTATGGTGAGTTCATTTCAGTACCTGATTTTTTATTGTTTTGTATGGTCTTTATTTTTGTTATATAAGTTTTGATTTGTTTCAATTTCAACCTTCAATTGAAATTGATTATATATTTTTGTTTTATTTCGGTCCTTATTCTTTTAATTTGGGATTGGTTTGAAATCCTTTAATATTTTCGGTATAGAAGTTTGGATTTTTTTCAATTTTATCTTTCGATTGAAATTGATTATATATTTCGATTTCATTTCGACCCTTATTCTTTTAATTTTAGGATTGATTTTAAATCCCTTAATATTTTGGGTATATGAGTTTGGATTTTTTCCATATTGTCTTTTTTTGAAATTAATCATTTTTTTTCATTTCGGTCCTTATGCTTCAAATTTTAATTTAATTCTTTTATTTTTTTATATATTTCTGAAATAGTCTCTATTTTTGTCTATGTTTATATGTATATGCTCTTATTTTCTATTTTCTATTTTTTATTTTTATTATTTTCTATTTTGTTGGGATTGTGTGTTTTTTAATTTAGTCCTTCAATATTAATTTTGTCTATAATCATTTGAAAATTGATCTTTCTTACTTTTTTCCCTTTTTTTTTCTTTATTCTTCAAGTGAAATGATTTTTTTAAAGTTAATAATATTTATTTTGTTTTTTATTTTATTTTATTTTTTGTTGTTTTTTTTGTTGTTTTTGTTAAAAATTGACTTTTGTGCCTTTTTTATGTATGATATTTTAGATTTAATATCACGTAAATAAAAAATATTCAAAGCCACACATAGAAAAAATAGGTGAAAAAATTAGACCAAATTATCTACATTGAAAAAATATATGAGCGACATGTCATGGGTTTTGCCACATCTAAGAGAAATAATCAACCTACAAACCTTTTGATTATTTAATTTTTTTTATATATTCAATTTATTATGGATAAAGTGTTTTAAATAATGATAAAATTATTTTAAAGGTATTTTTTGTTAACAATATGCTAGACTAATTATATATTTTGATATTTATTTAATATAACGCCTTAAAATATATATAAAAAATGAACTAAGTTTTTTTTAAAATCTCAAATTAATTTAATCTCAGTGTTTTGTAATACTTTTAATATAATAATATGAAGAATATATCTTAAAAAGTAAAAAAATATTTAATTTATTTTTAAATAAAAATCCTTTTAAACTAAAAATATATCAAGTCATACATAAACAAAATAAATGCAAAAAAAACATAGATAATAAATCACTAACAATAGAAGATTTGCTATACATGGATAAGAGAGAGTTTCATTCTCATTTCACGCTACTAAAACTAAACTTACTTTGTTTTTTAATGCAAGTTTTATTTAGTACAAAAATTAATTACAATAAAAATTAAAAGTCAAAACTAAGAGTATAGATACATAAATACAAACAAAAAGTTAAGAATTATTAAAGTTGGTACTAAAGCAGGATTTTTCGGCAAAAAATGAGGGATGGAATTGAAGAGTGATCATACGAAATGTCGTCTGACCCTTCTTTTCTCTACCAAAGTTCAATTTGGTCTTTTATCTTAGGATGACTAATTTCATTGTAATTTTACCCATAACTTCAACCAATTGACTTGATAAAAAATTAAAATTCATCTCCGAAAATTCCAATCTTCTCCATTTAACCCGAAATAAGCTTTTAAACTTAATTTTAACCAATTAAGCCCTTTATTTAATTAATTTGACCCAATGAAAGTATAAATAAATCTTTGCTCTTAATTAAATCCTTCAATTGTACCCTAAATTAATTTTTAAACATAATTAAACTTTTATTTGGCCCATGATTAAACCAAATTGACCTATTAAAAATATAATTATACATTTGGACTTAATTTTTATATAAATTTATCCAATAATAACTTATTTTAGTCTTGAATCTGTATTTTCCTCTAGTTTTGAGCACAATAGAGGTATGCTTAGGCTCTCAAATCCGTCAAAGATTTCCAACTTGATTTTTTCCACCATGTTAGTCAATTTTAATTTTAATTTTTGTTTTGAGTAAATTCTAGGAATAACCCAGAAATGAGTTATAACAATAGGCATAAAGTGTTTTATTAGAAGATGTGGATAAACAAAAAATATTGGATAAGTTATTTGGTACATACAAAGAGTTATAACAAAACCTAAGTATATGAAATTGTAAGGAAAACAAATTAAACTCAAATATTAAGGGGTGAAATTATAAAAGATATATAACTAAAATTGTAAAAGGAAATAGGAATGGGGTCAAAACTATAACACTTAAGTAAGTGAGGTTAAAGGGTAATTAAGGAAAAAAAGACTATAAATATCTCATTTCCTTCTCCTTGAAGACGATTATAGTAATAACAAAAAGAAAAGAGATTTTTATTTTTTATTTTTCCATAAAAAATTAAGAGAAAAACACCAAAACTTCCTAAGTTCAATTTATTAGAGGGTTGACTATTTAATTGGTAGGGAAGGCATCATTACGCAACAAAATTATCAAGAAACAAGTAAGAAATTATGAAGGGAAGAGAAATAGAGGGTTGAGTAGTGTGCAGAAAGGGAGGAGTGAAAATGTTTTGACTATTTAATAAACAAAGTTCAATTTATTAGGAGCTAAGGAGCCCTAAACTTGATTATGTAAACCAATTGGAATTCGATTAAGAATTAATATAATAACCTTGAATTTAAGATAAGGTTCTTGAATATAATTTGGGGAAAACATAAAATTATGTGGAATTGAGTTGATTAGGGTGTTGTAGATTGTATGTGAATTTATATATAAACACCAAATAAGATTCAATGGTTAAAGAAGCAAAGGTGATTGGTCATTAGGGGAGTGAGTTGAAAGAGAACAGTTTATGATTATTTTTTTGTAAATACTTGTGATGTGTTGTTTGTAATGTGAATAGTGTTTGGGTAAGATAATCATTGCATGAAGAGGAGAAAGGAAGCCTTGGTTTCAGCAAGGTAACGTTAAAAAAGGAGTGTTTGCGAGTTCGTATGTTAATAATAGATAGATTATGTGTTGTAGAAGGTTTGTTAGTAAGTAAAGCATAATGATTTGATAGTAAGGATATTTTTGCAATGGAAAAACCATGGTTTTCTCTTGGGGTTCTCGGCCTAAAATGGACATGGAAGAATAGAAGACGAATGGTATGAATTGAGTGGATAAATATTATGTCAATGTGAGGATCAAAGATATGAATAATGGTTCTAAATGGAAAATCAAAGAATTTAACAAAAGTCATTTATAAAACTAAATCAAATCCATATGATGTTATATAAAGTGGAAATGAATCTATTAGTTGTAATATATAACATTCGACTTGACTTAAAAGGAGTTGTGAAATGAAAGGTAAATATGGAATCCGATAATGTGCACATTTTCTTGAAATGGTTTTGACCATTTTACAGAAAAAGGTGGGGGTTAGGTTAATTGATTTTTGAGTGGTCATATTTAGTGAGGCTACCATACATATGTTGTAGAAATGTTCATTTAAATTGTTGATGAAAGTTGGATAAATTCATCTCTCTTATTTCCAAAAGAGACTTAAGCCTAAAAATGATAGAATTTAAGAAAGTTTTTTTTTTTTTTGTAGAAATTATAGCTAAGGATGTTATTTTTCCAACAAAACTTACCTCGCTTAATTTTGGAGTTCAAGAATTTCAGATATAGATAAACTTCTAAAGAGAGGCCAGGTTGTAATCTTTGCTATTAGTTTCAACAAGGTGCTAAAATGGGTAATTGTTAAATAAAAAAACAATAATCTTAAAGGATATAATGAGAAACACAAATGTGAAGGAAGAAATTGTTAAAGGGAAGTTAACATTTGTTGTTTTATGATAAATGCAACTTGAATAAGAAATAACTTGGCATACTTGTAAATACAAAAGAATCGCAAAAGTTGTACAACAGCAGGGGACTACGAGTCAAGCTTCTTTAGTAGATACATGTTCTACACCTATAACCTTTTTAAATGTAAATAATTCTAAATAATTATTTAATTTTTGGATTATATATATTAATGTTTCCAAAAAAGGAAACGTCTAATGAAATGGATGAGAAATGAAAATAAACTTGATTAACTATTTCGGTGAGGAATAATTAATGATATGAATGAGTTCTATTTACATTGACACTTTCCTGGATTTGATTAGTCTATCCTAAGTAAATGAGGTTAATGATGTTAGAAGAGTTCACTAACATGATCACCCGGGAACATGGTGAATATTGAACTTGACGAACTATTATGAGTTAAGAGTAGTTAATGATATCAATGGGCTACATCGAAATCAATATTTTCATAAAACTTGATTAGTTATTCTTGGTATGAAGGTTAATGATGTTATGGGTCCTTAACATCAACAATTTTAAGGTTATTTCAAAGTACTGTTGGGACTTGATTAACTATTCCGGGTTAGGAATAATTAATTATATCAATGTATTGTATTAATATCGGCATTCATGTCAAACTTGATTAGTTGATCACAATAAAGGAGAATAATGATATTAAGAAGATTTATTAGCATCGACATTACCATCCCAAGGTTTTAGGAAAACAAGATTTGGTTAGTTGTCCGATAAAGGATAGTTAATGATACTAATAAATTGGTACCAACACTTTTTGAAGGAATTGTCCTTCAATATTAATATATAATATTGGTTGAAAACTGAGAGTTGATGAAAAATGTTAGTGAATTCATGAGAAATAAATCCTAAAAGGACCAAGTGGAGAATTATAAAGAAATATGAATATATGTTAGTCATGAATAAATTTCTTAATTACCAATGTTAATATTGTTATTCATGATGAGTATATTCCAATTTTATATTTGTTATAGGTCCGTCACATTCACGATATGAGTGATTTTTAGATCTTTCTATTATTTTGTTATCTAGTTTTAAGTGAATGCTTATGTATGTTGTATCTTAAAAAACTTTCATGACTTAAATTGTAATAATATCTTTTAAATTGAATGTATGAACATAAATTATATTTTCATGTATTTATATTCTACATGTATGTATATTTAATTATTTTGTGCCATTTAATACTTTATTTTTATTAAATTAATGTTTGAGAAATTGTGATTGCATTGATATTGGTTGTCGGAATTGAGAGCCATGATGATTTGTAAATATTAGATAATAGTTGATAAAAGTGTAACAAGTTATTTGTCGATACTCGTGGTATAAAAAAAACTTTGCTGAAATTTCAGTAGATCTTTGCATGGATTCAAAGATGATCCTGTTAGACATACTTCAAATAATCGAATGCTAAATATATATAGCAGTAGAAATTTAGATTATAAATACCTCCAGCTATTGTTACTCAAGTACTGAAATTAAATGAATTCTCAATTGCAGCAGCAGCAAAGCTTTTCCCAAAGCAGCAACAACAATACAAAATAATAAAATGTTTTACGAGAGAAGCCTTCTGATCTATGCCTACCAGTAGCCGTAGATGGAGTACACAAACTACTATTTAAAGATATATCAGGGACCCCACTCATTAATTTATTTTTTAATTTTCTCCTTCCATCAAGGAGATAATTAGTCATGATCAATTAATTGATCCCCATGATCAAACCCCATGACCTATCTCCATGGTCATGGGTTTGCATGATCAAGAACATGGGTGTGTCATGAGGGGCACAAAAGGCAATTTCCAACATTCTCTCACTTGGCCCTTATGACACATAAACTCCTTATTATGTTCTGTTCTTTTAACATGATCATGGAATCCTCCCACTCACCTAAGGAATACTACACATGAATCATGGCGGTATGACCATTATATAATAAGTCGTCCTTTCCATGTATTACATATAAAATATCCCTTAAATAAGTACTATATGGGCATTCAAAACTTTATGAATAAACTTTATATAAGTTATTCAGGTCCAAACTTCATTTTTATCCTCATGGATAAAGTAATAAATATGCACAAATTTTATTACAATAACTTGACGTATATACAAAATCAAGACTAAGTACAAAATGAATCAATCAATCCCATATGCTCCACATGACTTTTAAATAACTTTACCGGTAAACCTTTAGTCATGGGATCCGTAATCATCAATTCAATACTTATATGCTCAACAAATACTTCGTGCCTTTTGATATTATCTCTCATATAAAGGTACTTAATGTCGATATGTTTACTTCTGCTTCCACTTTTATTATTTTTTGAGAAGAATATGGCAACATAATTATCGCAGAAGATCTTGATTTGTCTCTCTATAGAATCGACAATTTTGATACCACCAACAAAAAATTTCAACAAAGTGCCTACGTAGTAGCTTCATAGCACGCAATAAATTCTGCCTCCATTGTAGATGTAACAACTATAGTCCGCTTGCTGCTTCTCCAGGATATAGCCCTTCTAGCAAGAAAAAAGATATATCTTGAAGTACACATCCCGTAAAGTCAAAATTCGAATATCCAACCACCTCCAAATGGTCAGTGTGTCTGTATGTCAAACTGTAATGTTTGGTTCCTTGCAAATTCGCATAACTTTTTTTGCAGCTTTCCAATGTTCCAATCCTAGGTTGCTTTGATATCGACCCAACATTCCAACTGTCATTGCTATGTCAGGTCTGGTGCAGACCTGTGCATACAATAGGTTGCCTACTGCAGATGAATATGGGATATCCTTCATTTGTTCCTTTTCCAATGCATTTCAAGGACATTGATCATTACTAAATCTACCCCCTTTAATGATAGGTGCTACAGAACCGTTACAATTTTCAGTCTGAATCTCTCTAAAGCCTTTTCAATGTAGGCCTTTTAAGACAATTTCAATATTCTTTGTTTTCTGTCTCTGTGAATCTCTATGCCTATGACATAAGAGGCTTCACCCAAATCCTTCATTTCAAAGTTTTGAGAGAGGAAACCTTTGGTCTTGTGTAGCAAACCTAAATCATTACTTGCAAGCAAAATATCATCTACATACAGGAATAGAAAAATAACTTTACTCCCACTGACCTTAAGGTATATACATTGATCAACAAGGTTCTCAATAAAACCATATGAGGTAATGACCTTATGAAATTTGATATACCATTGACGGGAGGCTTGTTTTAGTCCATAAATAGATTTCTTTAGTTTGCAAGCTTTATGTCTGTTATTATCAAAACCTTCAAGTTGTTTCATGTAAACCTCCTCTTCAAGATCCCCATTTAGAAAGGTCGTTTTCAAATCCATTTGATGTAGCTCTAGATCAAAATGAGCTACTAATGCAATTATTATCCTAAATGAATCCTTCTTAGATACTAGAGAGAAGGTTTCATGATAATCAATGCCTTTCTTTTGAGTGAAACCCTTGGCCACAAGTCTAGTTTTATATCGTTCAACATTACCAGAAGCATCTGTTTTGGTTTTGTAAACCCATTTGTAGCCTATGGCTACAGCTCTCTTTGGTACGTCAATGAGATCCCAGACTTGATTTTTAGCCATGGATTCCATCTCTTCTTTCATGACATTAATCCATAATGTGGAGTGTTCTCCGCTCATGGCTTGTGAAAATGTTTTTGGATCATCTTTAGGCCCAACATCAAAATCGGACTCTTGGAGATATACAATATAATCACTAAAGATTGCAGGTCTAATTATTCTAGAGGATCTTCTTAATTCTACTTGCTCTGTATTTGGCAGAGTCTGAGTAGGTTCAATCTGAACTCATTCCTCATGAGTTGACTGTTCTGTAATTGATTGTGGTTCAAGGTAATCATTTTGAATTTCCTTTAGCACAATCAAACGTCCTTGAGGTAAAGGAGTTTCAGTCAACTCTTGTGTTTCCTCAAATTCATTCATTTGAGGACAAACACTTCCACTAGGTTAAGAATCCTCCAAAAATTTTGCATTTATAGATTCAACAATTCTAGTACTATTAGAAGGATGGTAAAACCTAAATCCTTTGGAGTTTACTGCATAGCCAATAAAATAACCGTTGATTATCCTTGGGTCTAATTTCTTTATGTTTGGATTATAAATACTCATTTCAGCAGGACAACCCCATATGTGTAAGTGATTTAAACTTGGTTTCTATCCATTCCACAATTCAAAAGGTGTCTTAGGAACAACCTTGGATAGGACCCGGTTTAATAAATACATAATAGTTTTTAAGGCTTCACTCCATAAAAATAAAGGCAACTTAGAATTACTAATCATGCTCCTTACTATGTCCATTAATGTGCGATTCCTTCTTTCTACCACACCATTTTGTTGTGGTGTGCCAGACATTGTGTATTGAGCAACAATGCCTTCCTCTTGAACGAATTTTGCAAATGGACCTGTAATTTGTCCATTTTCTGTGTACCTACCATAGTACTCTCTGCCTCTATCAGATCTTACGATCTTGATTTTCCTGTCCTTTTGTTTCTCTACTTCTACCTTATAAGTCTTGAAAGCATTTAATGTCTCAGCCTTATCATTTAGAAGATAAAGAAACATGAACCTTGTATGGTCATCAATAAAAAAATATAAAATATCTTTGACCATTTAAGTAGGGAGTAGGAAAAGACCCACAAATATCAGTATGTATGATCTCAAGAATGTTAGAACTCCTTTTAGCACCTTTAGTGGTCTTGTTGGTTTGCTTTTCCTTTATGCAATCCACACAAGTACTAAAATTAGTAAATCAAGAGTTTTAAAAACTCCATCATTTACTAACCTTTTGATTCTCTCTATGGAGATATGTCCTAATCTCCTGTGCCATAACCAAATAGAGTTCTCATTCATAAGACTCCTTTTTATGCCAATGTTTGTATGTAATGATAAATAATTGTTCTCAAAGTTGGGATCTAAATCAATTTTGAATAAACCATCAATTTTTATTCCACCACCAACAAGGTTTTCACCTTTAAAAATACTAAAGGTTGAATTGATAAACCAAAAACCATAACCAATAATATCCAATTTTGAAACAGAAATTAAATTTGTTGAAAAATATGGAATAAAAAATACATTTTCTAGATCCAGAATATATCCGGATTTAAAAATCAACCTAAATGTCCCAACTGCTTCAACTTGAGAAAACAATTTATTTCCAGAATATACTCATTGTTCACGGCTTGTTGGTTTCCTTATGTTGAGAAAACCCTGCATTGTATTAACAATATGGATTGTAGAACCAGAATCAATCCACCATGTATTACTAGGACCCTCAACAAAAAAAGATTCATGACAAACTAGAGATATGATATTACCTTTCTTTTCGAGCCATTTTTGTATTTCTGACAATCTTTCTTTATATGCCCACTCTTCTTGTAGAAGAAACAAACATCCTTCTTGTCATTTTTCTTTATTGACAACTTGTTATCCTTCTTGAGTATGTGAGCATGATTGCCTCTCTTTGCATTTCCCTTATCATGAGTAGCCATATGAACACTTAAAGGCTTCTCATGCTTTAACCTCTTCTCTTCTTGAACACACATGGTCAGAAGTTCATTTACTAACCATTATGTGTGTTGTAAGAAATTTTGAAAGGACTATATTCAGATGGGAGAGAGTTCAATATGAAATGCACCAAGAATGACTCAGAAATATTAACTTCTAGGGACTTCAGTTGAGCAAACATGTCCCTCATTTCCATGATGTGCTCTCGCACACTTTTGGAACTGTCAAAAGTTTTGCTTGATAGCCTTTTCATTAGAGTGGTGGCTAAGGCTTTATCAGAACTGGTGAATTGTTCCTCAACAACTTTGATAAAATCCTTAGCCTTGGTGCATTCTGGGATTGAACCCTGAATGCCTTTAATGACATGAGATTTCATAAACATGAGACTTAAGCGATTAGATCGCTCCCACCGTTCATGTTTAGCAATCTATCGTCGTACTGGAGTCCCTTAGGGCGGGTGGTTCGTCTTCACGGAGCGACAAGTCAAGTTCCATGCACCCCAATGTAAAAAGCAATTTTTCTTTCCATTCAGAAAAGTTATTACCATTTAGCATCGGAACAATTTCATTCAAAGCGGA
Source organism: Salix arbutifolia (assembly GCA_025169955.1). NCBI lineage: Eukaryota > Viridiplantae > Streptophyta > Magnoliopsida > Malpighiales > Salicaceae > Salix > Salix arbutifolia. Next base: position 12,885,791 of record CM045905.1, on the reverse strand, counting down.
AGGAATAACTGCAATTATCAAGGAAACTAAAATTATTCTATTGCTATGAAATAACTTTATTTAAAATTAACCAATGTCAATTTAATAATAAATTTCAACCTACCTTTGGGCAAAGGTTGCATCACGCATGAAATTTACTACTTATTAATAAGTCTAATAAATTTAAATTTTAATAAATAAAATTTTCCATACGTGTGGGCCTAAGATAAATTTTATTTCTTAAATATTAAATTTACTATCTTATTCTAATTAAGTCATAAAAATAAAAATGTCCCTGCGGGGATTAGCAATTAAATTTATGAATTAATTACAACCTAATGTTAATTTTTCTTATGAAGTTCACATATATTTTCTTGATGTAACTATCATTTATAAAATCAGATGTTGTGGCATTTCTAAAATTATTATGATAATTACTACTTCAACAACATCTAATAATTATATCGATGCCTAGATAAGGTACTTTAGGAATCAAACAAACCGATATAAATTAAACAATATTTTTCCAAATTACAACCAGGAAAGTAAGGTGGGTCTCAAATGGACACGCTTAAATACCAAGACTTTCCTAGACATTGAAAAATGGATAGTACCATAAAATTCATCAACATTTATGGTTTTATTGATTATTCTTATGTTCAGGCATCAATTAATTTATATTTAAATAATATAAATTACAAGATATATTCCTAAGTTAATGTACTGTATTAATTCAATAACTTACAACATAAAATCATAGGAATAAAACTACATTACATAAGCATAAAAGTAATGCATAATGTACTATATAGTATAATTTAAACCAATAAACAATGCATCATGTCAACATAAAAGAAGCATAGCTAGTGGATGAGTTGTCTTTATAAACTTGGGAGACCCAATTTCGAATCCCTGCATCAACAAATCCTTTCAATTTTATTTTTTTTGTTGTTATTCGGTCGGGTAATTATTGGGTCGGTTTTGTATTGGGTTGGACCAAATTGGTCCACCCACTTAATGACCCCATTTTAACTTGACCCGGTTCCTTATGGGTTTGAAAAACCCTACCTGGATATTTAACCCAGCCCGTTTAACCCATAACTGGCATGGCTTCCGCCCATCTCTATCACGGCGACCCACTCTTCAAGTATCCAGCGACCTTCATAGGTCGCTGATACTGTCACAGAATAGGGAGAGGCCACTGACCTCTCCTTCTATCAACTAGGGAGAGGCCACTGGCCTCTCCGGTGCGACAGACAACCCGTGAAGGGTCGTCGCGGTTCTCACTGGCAACCCATAAAGGTTGCCTGTGAATGCACGGGGAGAGGTTAGTGACCTCTCCCTATGTGGAAGTTGGCCCTTGAAGGGCCGTCGCTGCCCTCACTAGTGACCCTTATGGGTCGTTAGTCACAGGACGGGGAGAGGCCAGTGGCCTCTTCTTCCGTCAACTTTAATTTTCAATTTTATTTAGTTACACCTGTTGTCATTAACAATAGGGCATAAAGAGCAATTTGGTTACACACGTTGTCATTTACAACAGTTTACGTAAAATAACAACGCTACTTCATAAATTGAAAAATCAAAATAAATGATTCAATACACCGAGAATCAATAACAAATATACTGAGCAAAATAGCATAAAGGCAAGCTCTGATACCACATATTAGACATACTTTAAATAATCAAATGCTAAATACATATAGCAGCGGAAATTTAGATTATAAATACCTACAGTCATTGTTGCTCAAGTACTGATATTAAATGAATTCCCAATTGCAGCAGCAGCAAAGCTTTTCCCAAAGAAGCAACAACAATACAAATTAATAAAATGTTTTACGAGAGGAGCCTTCTGATCTATGTCTACCAGTAGACGTTGAAGTCATCAAATTAGTCTTCCATTATTTTGGATTAGTCAGATAGCTAGGGTTGTCATGGCAATATTTGTCAGGGAAGAAAAAAGTTCTCAGAGTATAAATCTTTCTATTTAAAATAAAGGGTACTGACTTCATCCGAAACGACAAAAAGTTTATGTATCTGATCGCTTAAAGATTTATTTTTGAATTTGCGATCACTAGTTTGCTTGGTCGTCTACCATGTAGAAAACTATGAATGCAATTCTGATAAAAAGAAAATAATAAAACCAGGATTGACACGTTAATTTAAAATGATTATCGCATGCAGAAATTGTACTTTATGCTTCAGCTGAAGAACAAAGCACTCCTCATTTGTTCAGATCACCATCATCATGTATTATATCTTCACCAAACTGGTTAATTTCTGATATCATCTGACCTAAAACTCAGATTAAAGATGTATATACTCTTGTCTAATGACTCGTGGGCATTTATACATATACATATACATATACATATACATATATATATATATATATATCTATATATATACATGTTCATTTCTTGGATTCTTCAGGGTATCGATCCCCTATAATAAGTGATAAGATGCCTTGCCCTGGCCATCAAATATTAAAATTGGTAGCTCACTTGGTCAAGCCATCTCATCTCTCTCTCCCCCTCTCCTTTCTCGAGAGTAAAAAAATTCCACGCCTCCACTTTTGTTTATCTTTTCTTGAATTGACCGCACCTTTTTTTTTTCTTGGTCCTGAAAGGCTCTGCATCCCCATGGTCAGGCTCTTCAATTCCATGCCATCATTACCTACACTAGAGGCAGATTTAAAACAACCTTATCTCTTAAACCGCTACATCAATAGTGGAGAAGAATACGAAACACCACCGCCCCACAGACGAGAGGCGCGTTTCATTGATTTGACCATAAAGCCCCTGTTGCTGCTCCCGATTTGAAACACATTGATGTGTCGTGAGCATGCATGCCAGCTACTAGCCGGTCATCTGCTAGGCGCGAGGCCATGGCGTTGCTAGCTGCCTGTGTTTACACGTTGGAGACCAGGGCCACCGTGTTTGGGGATTCCGATGAGAATCACATGCACAAACGAATGAATCTGTTTCCATTTATTGCTTGTGTTTTTTGCTGGACCATCCTCAAAGACAACTAAACTGACTTTTACGTTTGTTTATCGAACACCTGATCACCGGCACCGTTTTCATCATGCATAGAAATGACATTCGACTCTTTTTTTTAAATAAAAAAACTCCTTAATTAATTATCCTATCTGACAAGGTTGTAAATCTCCCATGAGTTACGATAAACCAATTTGAGTTTTCGGTCCAAATTTTCTTTGAGCTTTCGGTGAAGTGAGGAAGTGAAGACCTTCCTAGATGACAGTTTGATTTTATATTGCAAAAATGTTTTATTTTTAAAATATTTTTATATTTTAAATTAATTTTATTTTATCATTTTGATATGAATATAAAAACTAATTTAAAAAATAAAAAAATATATTATTTGAATGCATTTCCAAACTATTTTTAATTTTTTTTTAAAAACCACAGATCAAATTATAGTTTTTAGCACTCTGAATATATTTATATAGGATAGGTAGTTTAGTATAGTTAAAATTATATTTTGACTTAATTATAGTTTTGAAAATGTTTAATTAATTAAGGCGCCATAGTCTTTCATACAATCAGGCTACTCCTTTATCATTATTATACAGGAGTTAAAAATAAACCATAATTACTATCATTACGATAAAAAAAATATCAAACAGAGCCCATCGGGCATGGTATTTGCGCCCCCCGCGGTTGATGAGGGCTATAGTGGTAATTTCCGCAGAAGGAACACACACGTTCACAGGTTCTTATATTTAATTCCATGGGAAGAAATATATATATATTGCAGCTGACAAATCTGGCAAAATCAAAACTCGGGACCATACCAGCACCAACTCCTTCATCCTCCAGATTCCTTATCTCTAAGCTTAACCCCGCGTTAAGAATGTGATAATTGTTTTGAATAAGAGTCTTTTCACATGCAATCAGTGTCCCTTTCTTGGAAGGGAATCCATCCCGCCACCTGTTTGTTTGTTTGTTTGTTTGTTTATTTATTTATTATGAGAAAAACCAAGTTGGCCAAATAGAAAATGTTAGAGATGATTCTTGTCTTTCAGGTTTTGACCACGAGAAACAATCACAGAAGATCCGCGGTCTATGTAAGGTGAGCTCCATTCAAGACATTCACACTTGAACAATGTGTGTGTGATTTGATTCGTTCTATTCCAAGCTCATCTGTTTCTTTTTTTATTTACGTTGTAACACCGCTATGTCCGATGCATGATATCTCTAGAATGTTTATTATTTGATTAAATTGGTAGGTTGGACAAAATCTTAGCACGACGTCATTTAAGATTCAGCTGCAAGTAAATAAATGCACCACCACGACAAGTCTCAGATTCCATAGGCGGCCTGAGCAATAGATGACCGTGAAAATGGGTTTCAGAATCAACGACAGAACCCTTTCTCATTTCCCTTTCAAATCCACTGGCCGGGCTAAAGGCAGTGATTCCCTTTGAAAGTGAGAAAAGAGCACTATACCACCACCAACATGCAGAAGAATCGATCCTGCCACTTCCAATGAATATATTTGGAAAACAACTCTCCCTCATATATACTTTTTCTGTCGACAAGTAATTAAGAATAGAAAAAAGAGTTGTTGACCGACTATCACGAGTTCAAAACTCATCATTTTTATTCTATTTAATAAAAATTAAACATAAAATAATATAAGTATGTACAAGTTTCAAATCTAAAACAATTTTACATGATGATGTGTGTTTAAGAATAATATAAATTATATTAGAATACTTTCACAAAGAACTGCTCCAATATTCCATGTCCTACGGTGTTCCCTCATGGAAACCAGTGATTCTTGACCTCTGACGACGAAACATAAAAAAGAGAGAGGGCCGTGCATGTTTCATTTATTTATTTATTTATGCTGCTGGTGCTCCTTTATTTGAATGTCATGGAGCCTGGTAATTAAGTCAACTCGACAGATTCGGGATATTTCACCTGCCCACTTCAGAAGATCTTATGGGGGGCAAGGGAAAGCGTTCTCACTTTTTCTTTTGTTTTTGTAGTGCGTTTGCTAGTAGTAAAAAAATTGCTGGGCGTTGGTGATCTTGAGCTTTAATTTGGGTGGGCAGCGACTTCGACCCTTGTCTTTACTTGCAAGTCTTTGCCTTGAAGAGTCGTTTCTGTGTCCTGAATAGTGCTTTGATGTTGCTGCCTTGCGTGATAAAACGACACCCTAATTTTGTATATTTCACAAAAGATGATGAGGATAAAAAAAATGTGATGGGAATGGAGAAATGACTTTAAGATAATGAAAGGATTTGATTTCCCAATTTTGGGATAAAATAATAATATCATCCGACACAGCTGCCGAACCTTTTTTTATAGCAAAAAAAATGGAATTTTGATAAACACTTCTTTGCCATCCCTATCAATATTTTTGATTTCTAAGTTTGATTCTTAGCCTTTTTATCAATCTTTATCCTATTTTCAATTTTATTCTTGGATTCATATTTCTTTTTCAAGTTTGATCCTCATTCTTTTGATTTTGATTTTTTTGTGATTTTACCCTAATGTTTTGATTTTGATTTTTATATCATATTTTAATTTGTTTTCAATATCATCATTTGATCCATAATCCTGACTTTTTATTTTTTCAAATTTGATCCTCATTCTCTTTATATTTATTTTTTTGTTTTGGAATCTTTTGTGAATTTAGTTTTTATTTTTAATTTTGCCATTTAATTCAAAGTTTTAGGTTGTACTCTCATTTTTCATGAGTTGATTTAGGGCAACTACCATATTACATGTTAGGTGGGTTGATCCAGGGTTGATCTAATTTAACCCGAATCAACCAAATATTTTTTTATAAAAAAAATGACATTAATTTGAAACAAAATAAAACATAATATTCAAAGGAGTATTAATACTATTATCACTTGTTTTGCCATTGGTTGACCAGGTCATGGGTTAACCCGTGTTTTTTACCATTTTAAACCAGTTCATTTCTCCTCAAATTATTTTTGAAACTCGACCTTCCTTAAACCCCAGGTCATGGTTCACCTTACTAGTAGACTTAAGCTTCAAAATGGTGGTTTTCCATATAGGTTGTTTTTGGTTTAGTCACGAACTAGGCTATGGTTTTGAAAAGTTCACATAACTTGACATCATCGTTTACCTCGATTATACCCTTAAAAGTTGTTCATTTTGAAAAATAATTTTTTTTAATCAAGTTATTTATATATTATGATCTAGGTATCAGGTTTTGTGAAATGACCTAGATATTTTTTTAGATTGCTCTTTTTTATCTTATTTGATTTTTCCATTTGAAATTCTATTCTTTTTAAAAATAAGCTTCATTTTTTTCTTGTTTTTGTTTTCTACTAAGTTATCTTGTTCGCATGATCTCGTTCGCTAGTTTTGGTAACCTCACATGGATTTGCTGATTTTTTTTATTGATGTCATCCTTATATGTTTAGATTCTCAAGGATTGATAATCATTATTTTTTTTTTTCATTTTTCTTGTTATAATGTCAAGTAGTGGGTTTCTTTCTTTTCTTCAAAATACATTGCAGTGCGTGAACACACTTTTTTATATTATAGAAAATTTAGTGTAGCCTATAGCAAAGCACGTGACACCTAAATAGTGCCTGTTAAGGAGTGTGGTAGAGATTATTTTTTAAAGTATTTTTCGTTTAAAAATGCATCATAATAATATTTTTTAATTTTTTTAAAATTATTTTTGATATCAACAAATAAAAATGATCTAAAAACACCAAAAAATTTAATTTAAAATAAAAAATATTTTTTTTAAATACTTTTGAAATACAATGCCTTTTAAAAATTAAGTATTGAAATAATCGAAGAAAAAAATAGAAACGAAACGAAATCAAACTAAATTAAAATCGTGAGGGACCAAATATAGAGCGAGGTAAAATAGTTATAGAAATAAATAGATAAAATATGCGGAGAAACGAAAGTGAATTCATAACGTGAACACAAAAAAAACGCCTAAACAGAATCTCTCCTTTTTTATTGACAAAATAACCCTTGAAAATCCATTCTCTCTGTATAGGTGTGGAACTCTCCGTGTCTGCATCTCTCCCTCTTCTCTTTTTTGCTCCAGAGATTTTATCAGAACATCATAAAGTTTTAGTCTTTTTTGAGAGAAAAAAATGGGCTCGGTTCCACCTGAACTGAGCTTGGATTTTGTCAGGCCTTCTTCTACAACAAAAACTTTTACGTTTTTTCCTGAAACGATAGCTGATTTTCTCAATGAGGTTTCCATGATCGGTGATGCTGCAGTGAAGGGTTTGAAAGTTGATAGTTTTCTTAGTGATTTAGAAGAAGAAAAGAGAAAGATCGATGCTTTTAGACGAGAGCTACCTCTTTGCATGCTCCTTCTGAATGATGGTTTGTTCACTCCTTTTCTTTTATGGGTTTTGATTAATGAGGTATTTCGGATTTTCAGTTTCATGAGCTGTATCCATGGAAAAGCCATCTTGGAAAAACGAGTTTTTTTTTTTGTTGATTTTGATTAATGGGTTCTTTGGATTAAAGAACTAAGTTAAAGGATGTGAACAATGTTTTTTTTTATAAAAAAAACTGTTGTGCTTCTTGTTGCAGCAATTCAAGTTGTGAGGGAGGGGTTGATGCAATGTGGAACATCACGCAATCAACGACCAGTATTGGAAGAATTCATTCCATTGAAGAAGAAAATCGAAGATCGTGGCGATGATCATGAGAATGATGGTTTAATAAAGGAGAAAGACTCTAAAGACAAGAAAAATTGGATGAGTTCCGTTCACTTATGGATTACTGATGATCATCATCCCTCTACTGATTACTTGTTTGATGCAAAACAAAATCCCAAATTAGAATCTAAGGTATATCAAATAATAACTATAATTGAAGTTTATGTGATATGTTTTTTATAAGTCTTCAAAGGAAGAGAAAATGGAAAATGATTTTTTTTAATGATTTTTGTGTTTTTTAGACAAACAAGAAAGCAAATCAGTATGTGAATGAGGATGCATTCCAGGCTTGTAAAGGCAGGACTGCAGCAAGAACATTTATGCCGTTTAAAGCCTACCCTGGTTCGTCAAGGAAGGAGGATGACAGTAATAGAGAGGAATTGCCGGTTCCTGCTCTTTCTCTTTTAACTCCTGGAATTAAGAGCGTAAAAGAGGAATCCAACTCTGCAGGGTCAAGAAGCAGTTGTAGTAGATCAGTTTCTACTACATCTGCCCCGAATCCAGAATCAAATTTACGAAGTGGACCTCAATCCCAGCATAAGAGTTCCAGGAAGCATAGGAGGTGCTGGTCACCGGAGTTGCACCGCAAGTTTGTCAATGCTTTACAGCAACTTGGAGGCTCTCAAGGTAGTATATGTTTGAATCCTGGTCTTTTGGTTTGAGAATCTTGGTAGTATGGGCCTGTGTCTTTGTTTGATGAGAATCATAGATGGGATGCAAAATTATAGTTATGCTTGGCTTGAAAGATGGAGATCATGAAGAGGTACATTCTTATGTTGGCTTGAAACATGGAGATGAGATGAGAGATTAACAAAATGTGTAAACTTGATGAATCTACTGGAAATTGAAAGTAGAATTCTTCATTTGCATTTTTGTTCATTGATTCAACTTTCGGAAGTATCTAACTCGATTCTATTGGGGCATTTTGCAGTTGCTACTCCTAAGCAGATTAGAGAACTTATGCAAGTTGATGGCTTGACCAATGATGAAGTGAAGAGTCATTTGCAAGTGAGTTTTCCATTCCATCTCTTTGTCATGCTTCGTTTATACAGGCATGGGTAAAAGGAGTGAAATGCTTCAACTATCGAAGCAATTTCCTTTTCATTTGCTCACTGTAAGGGACATATCGAGTTTTAAGTTCTGATGGAACTTTCTTGTTGTAGCAGAAATACCGACTTCATACACGGAGAGTGCCACCAGCCACAGCCTCCGCCCCTGGAAATCAATCTGTTATTGTTCTGGGGGGTTTGTCGATGACCCAAGATCGGTATGGTGACTCCTCAAAGGCTAACAGTTCCCAGTCTGGCTCTCCCCAAGGTCCTCTGCAGCTAGCTGTAAACACAGGAGGGACCTCCACTACAGGAGGTGATAGCATGGAGGATGACGAAGACGCAAAATCTGAGGGCTATAGCTGGAAAAGTCATATTCACAGATCAGGGAAAGATGTATAGAGTTTGTCCACCATGAATTTTGAAGATAAACTATACATGATAGGATTATATAATTATAGAAATAATACTAGAAAAATTACATAATTAAAGGGAAGGCTCTTGAGAATGAGTGGCGCTGTTAAATTTTCCAGGATTAGCTTTCTTTCTGTCTTAAAATGTAGTGTCTGTATTTGGTTGGAATTGGTATAAATTCCAAGACCCTTTGTGTTCATGGAATAGACAAGGCCTTTTTTGGTACCATTGATTCTTTCCAAACATCACGGTTTAGAAGTTGTGTTTGCCAAGCTTTCCCAGCAAACATGAGGTTTTGGAGGAGATATTCGCTCAACAGTTTCCTTTTGATGATTTTGAAGTTGAGGTGGAATTAGCCTATGAAGCTGTCAACTTTGAACACATTCGATGGAAGAGCACCTGCTGCTTCTTGTTGACCTATTGGTGCCACATGTTATGCCCTCTAATTTGCTTTGAGACTTTTGAAGGTGGAACTCTGACGTGGAAAACCATAACAGGTCCTCAATCTGGTGCCCGAAAGTCCAAGAGATGGAAAATAAATTTTGATGCAACGCACCCAAAATTTTCACCCAGGATAATCATAGGATTCCAAGTCTCCCCCCTAAGCTACGGTACACAAGCAGGAAGTCAGGAATGTTTCATTATCAACGTTGATTGTTCCTTTGGGTTTTTGTGAAGCTTGACAAGAAATTTGAATGGTCTTATCAGTCCAAGCACAGTATCGCTGAGCTGTATTGGAAGAGGATATTGCAGAAATAAAAACATCTCCCCTTTTTTCCCCTTTTAGATGATCTTCTTCTCCCGGATAAGAATATCAGAACCAGCGGGCTAAACCAAACACGAGCACTCTAAACAAGAAAAGGGTGTCAGCTTCGTCACCTTTCATCCCCGGTTGGCCCAACCAAAGTAATAACTGGTCACTCCCTACGGTACCGTTTACCCTTTTTGGATGCTTGGTGTGTTGTAATTGTTGGGATCGTGATTGTGATATATGGGGAATCATACTGTTCTCCGTGGCCATTATTAAATTGACTGGGATGAGCCTAAACATGCCTGAAAGAAATTATTGTTCGCACAAATTGGTTGGCGGTGATGGTGTTCTGTTTGTGAAAGATGACAAGACAAGATCAATACTTATCCGAGTGAGAATATTATAGGTTTTGCATTCTGGTTCTGTACTGATACAGGATTCTTATTCAAGGAAAAGATAAGATGGACAAGTAAGGAGCTGACATATTCTTCCAAATTCGGTTCACCAAAGCATCCATTTCTGCTATCAGAAATGAATAGGGTATACTTGGGAAGCAAGAATCTGGCCAGCAATGATCATGACTTTAGGGCCAATGACGGGGTGGTGGTGTGTGAAGAAGAACCAATACAGCTAGAGCTGCCAAATTTGATTTCCCCCATCCCACTCCATGGTTCGGACGACTTTTGTGAATCTTTTTTGGGCTCTTCTTATCCTTGAATGTCTCTATTCTCTCTAAATCACTAAAATAACTCTCTTTATTTTGAGAAATATATATCATTAGGTAAACGAGTTTAAACTCTAAAGCTATAATGAAGCTTGTCAGCATATATGAATTTGTGCCAGCTTGACTGAATTATGTGGTCTCCAGACAGCTTCTCGCCTTGGTCAATTGTCAAAAATCCTAGATTTTATCCCTTCACCTAACCCAGTATCCCACTCTCTCTCTTTTTCTTTCTATTAAATAAAACACAATCAAGTATAATGCTTATCTGGGTCCATGACAAAACAGTCACTCTCACAAACAAAATTACAGAGAGAATCTTGTAGACAAGTTATGATGAAGGAACCCACAGAGATTGGTCCGCTTTAAACGAGGTGTAAATTGTTTGGTGAAAGATGAGAGTGAAAATGATGAAACCTCTCATCACATTCCACCCTATACAAGTTCTTTTGTTTTATCTGTGTTCATAAGATTTTTCAATTCAAAGGGCTATTCTGCTTTTCTTTTGTTTAGATATGGAAGCTACGATTAATAATAATAATAAAAAAAACCATTCCCCATTGAAGATTCCTTCAAAGACCAGCCAGAGATGATGAGGATGCTACCTCTTGATAGGTCTGGTAACTTAAAAATTGGAGAAACCTATCAGAGCCACAAAAAAGAAAAGTAGGAAGCAAAAAGTTCAGCCAACAACTTTCATATTTCTTTCTAGCCAAGAATTTCTGTCGAACATTAGCTCTCAAGAAGGTGAATTTGTGATCATAAGGCACAGCAGACAATATAAGTTACTACTTTTTGTGATTTACTCCCCATTTTTGAAGCATTGGTTTTATCTCTAGTTTGCTGATGCGTTTTCATGATGATGGACAGAGGAATTATCTTGCGTTTTATGATTCTATCTAATGATGTCCCAGCTCTTCAGGATTAAGTAATTCAAGACATTTTAATAAATTACTCCAAAATATGTATAAAATCACATGGAAAAATTAATGTTGTATAGATATAATAATTCACTTAAATACATGTTTAAAATCCATTGAGACCACATGTGAAATTGGTTTCATTAATCTTCACGACTAGTTTTTGCTTGTCGAAATTTCATCTATTCACACTGATAGCCGACAAACTCTTACAATTCTATTTAGAATTCAAAATTGGGTGATGATTCAAGAAAATCTAAACCACGTCTTATTTTTACTGTTGCTATCGATACAGTTTATTATGGATTGAAATAATATAATTACTATTATACTCTTTGGTGTATAAAAATCAAAGTTGTTAATTTTGTTTCGGTTGGTGCTTTGTTTTTTTCAATTAGAATGGAATATTTCGGTTTCGAAGCATTTTGACGCTCTGTTTCAAGGTTGTACTGTTTATGTGTATATATATATATAATAAAATATACTAATTCAAAAAAAAATGTTCAAATATAAAAATAAAATTATTTAGAATTATGCAATTTAATCTAAAATAAAACACAATAAAATGATTTTTCTGAATAAAATTATGAACATGTAAAATATTACGAGAATGTCATCATCAATCTCGCAAGTTCATTATATTCTTTGATTGCTTTGATTTTTAACATAATATATATAAATATGTCAAGAGACTCCATGTAAAATTTCATCTCAATCTAACGGTCGGATTAAGAGATATGATTGATATTGTAAAATTATTCATTATTTAAAAAAAAACTATTTGGCCGAAACGGATTGGGCGGAACAAAATCATAATGTTTCGGCCAAAGTTTGGGAATTGTTTTTTAATAGGGTCAAAATTTTAAGCGAGGTAAAAATTGTTTGGTTTTATCTCATTTTTTAACAAGTACGAAATGTTTTGGCCTTTCTGGCCAAAACGAAAAGAGATCAACAACACTGATAAAAATTAGTTACTGGGTTTGGAGGTGTTGATTTATTTTTATTTTTCTGTTAACAGTAAAACTACCATTTTTCTCTGGTTGCATTAAAAAAAGTTGTCTCGTTAAGGGTGTTATAGATTCTTTTTTTTATGAACATTAAAATAATTATTTTGCCCTTCAATAAGACAAAAAATAAGAGTTGTCCACAAGGATATTGTTGGTTTTCCATAATAATGATTTATCCCCAAAAAAGACAAAAGTAAAGAGTTTGTGTTAGGGGTAGATTGGTACTTGCATATGAGTTTTTTTTTGTTATTACACGAGCTTTTTTTTTTTTTTGGGGGGGGGGGAGGTAATTTCATGTTTTTAAATTCTTTTTTTAAAAACAATGCTAGTGCATCTTCCTCATGCCTCGACAATTGTTTTTCATTTGCGCCATGCATACGATGCGTGAGGTGTCGTAAAGTGGTGAAAAATGCTTACCCGTCGTCTCACTAGATGCGTCACCAAGTCCTCTTCCACATGGTGGGGTGCGTGTTGTCTCATGGTGGTCAGAGATTTGCCGGTGGTCGGTTGGTCTCCCCCCCCTTTTCTCTTTCTTGCTGCCTAAATTACATGACAACCTTCTTGGTTTATGGTTTTAGCATTTTAGTCCCTTGGCTTTTGATCATTTTTTTTCGTCTCGATTTTTGCTATAGAAATTTTGATTTGTTTTAATTTTTTCCTTCAATTGAAATTAATCATATATTTGATTATTTATTTGGGCCTTTATTTTTTAATTTTGGATATGGTTTTAAATCCCTTAATTTTTTTGGTATAGAAGTTTTCATTTGTTTCAATTTTGTCTTTTGATTGAAATTAATCATATACATTTTTTTATTTTATCCCTTATTCTTTTAATTTTTTATTTGATTTTAATTCTCTTAGTTTTTTCGGTCCTTCTGGATAGTCCATATTTGTTGTCCATCTTTGTATGTATGGTTTTTAATTTTTTTTATTGTCTCTTTTGTTGAGGTTGTGCTTTTATTCAATTTAGTCCTTAAATTTTAATTTGTGTTACTGATCATTTGAAAATTGATATTTCTTCTTTTTTTCCTTTGTTTTTTTGGTTTTTTTTATTTGTTCTTTAAATCAAATGATTTTTTATGCTAATAATATTTATTTATTTTTTGTCATTTATTTTATTTTATTTTTGCTCTTTTGTTAAAAATTTTAGGTTTTGTAATTTTATTCTTTGGGATAATTTTATGATTTACATTGTTTACGCAATAATAATAATAATTTGTTTTTCTTGTTTGCTCTTTTATTAATTTTTTGGTTTTTTTTTGTTTTATTTATCGGAATATTTAATGATTTTTATTATTTTGACAGTAATAATAATTTTAGGTGCTATAATTATAATAATAATAGTAATATTACTAATCATAATAATTATAGGATAATAATTTATTGTAATGATTATAGTACTTTTGATGTTAATAATTATGACTGTAATGATAATAGTAACAATAACTGATAAAATAATATGAAGAATATCAATAATAAAAAAATTTATAATAATGATATTAATACCAATTCAAATTTTAATGATATTAATAACAATAACGATGTTAATTATTGTAATAAAAAACATAATATATAATACTTTTGCTTTTGTCCTTTAATTATTTTTATTTGTTCTTCGTATCAAATAATATTTTTTTATGGTAATAAGATTTTGTCCATGTTGATTATTTGTCCAAATATATAACATTATAAAAGAAATCTAACAATCATAATATTTATTTTTTATATTTAAAAAATATTTGATTTTAACTGGGGCGGAACGCAGGGAAAAGAGAGCGGTAACACTCGCAACGTGACCACTTGGGAAGTCCAAACATCAATTGTCCAAACATTCTAGGCTGGGCATCAGACCTCAACGTTGCATTGTGGGCCCGACCCGTGCGATTTACCATGGGCGAAACTGGCATCGGTGACGTGTAGCCGCAACAAAAATGGAAGGAGCAACTTTTGGATGAACTATACAGAAGCAAATAACAAAAGAGCAGTCGAGCGAATTGCATTCAATCGGGGCGTGGTCCTCGTCCATACCCATCTGCATGCTTCCCAGTTCCGATCGGGGACGTAAAAAGAAGAAAATATCATATATGTATATTAATGAAAACTATATCTCTTAACGTTCACATTAAGATTGAATCTCAGTTTTCTTACGACTAACTCACCCTTGCAACTGAACTTCAGGAGCGAGAGAGAGAGAGAGAGAGAGAGAGAGAGAGAGAGAGAGAGAGAGAGAGAGAGGGATCAAGCCAAGATCATACAAGAATTTGGTAACTAGAGAGGGAAAGAAAATTAGTGATGGCACAAGCACAACCTGAAAGAAAATCTGAAAAAATCTGTATAGAAAAAGAAATGAAAGAAACAACCGAACCCAAACATGATAGTAGCTGATACAGGAGCATCCCAAGAAGAAAGTCCATGAACCAGTCTGGAGTTTTTAATATGTTCTGTTTTCTATGAGACTCTATTTTTATTTCTGCGGGTCTTTAATGTTTATTCTAGGAAGTCTAAAATTGTATTCTTTAAATTCCTCTGTTTTCCAGATTCTCGGAGGACAGTTTTTTTCAGCAATTAAATCAAGCTTAGCCTTGGCCTTTTGAGAAGAAGGATTTCTTCTTATTTTATACTCTGTATCCCTTTGGTGGATCTCCATTGGTTGGTGAGTTGTGTTACTATGAGAGTTCACTTATTGCCTTCCCTGTTTCTCTACATTGTCCGGTATCAATTGGTATCAGAGCTTAGGTTGTGATGGCTGGACGTCGTCGACGTGTACCAAACGATAATGAGGCAGGGGGACGCGTGTTAAGGAACCATCTCACCTAAAAGCTTAAGCTTATAGGTGAGGCCCTAGAATATGATTTATATTATTCTCTAACACACTCCCTCAAGTGAAAGCCCTTTGGGCTTGAAACTTGCACACAGGCCCACATTGCCTTGTGTTTGATTTTTATCAAATAGAATAGGGGTGGTGAGATTCGAACTCATGACCGCTGGGTCAATAAGGCTCTGATACCATGTTAAGGAACCATCTCACCTAAAAGCTCAAGCTTGTAGGTGAGGCCCCAGAATATGATTTATCGTGACATTGAGATGGATGATTTGAGAAGACAAGTGCAGCAACTCCAGCAGCGTCTTGAACGCTATGAAAATTAGGAACATGATGAGATTCATCATGAATCGCAGAATGAAGAGGAGATTAACCCCTTTCACCAAGCTCTTAGTGAGTCGTCTAGTGAAGAGGCTACTCCCCGTCATTAACCTCGAAGGAGACAAGGTTTCCAACGAGATTATGATATTAAAGTTGACATCCTAGAGTTTGAGGGCAGAATCCAAGGAGATGAGTTCATCGATTGGCTTAACACTGTTGAACGAGTTTTTGATTACAAAGATGTATCGGGTGGTCAAAAGGTGAAACTTGTGGCCATAAAGTTGAAGAAGCATGCTTCTATTTGGTGGGAACATCTCAAAAACCAGCGTGTTCGTGAAGGAAAGAGGAAGATTGTGACATGGGAAAAGATGGAGAAAGAGCTGAGAAAGAAGTTCTTGCCCGAGCACTATCGTCAATATGCATTTCTTAAATTCCATAATTTCAGACAAGAGGAGTTGACTATGGAAGAGTATACCACCGAGTTTGAGCATCTTAAGATGCGCTGTGATGTGTCTGAACTGGAAGAACAAGCCATTGCTGGCTACCTTGGAGGACTTCGATCAGAAATTGCTAATGTCGTTCAGTTGCAGCCGTATTGGACCTACAATGATGTCTTTAAGCTAGCAATCAAAGTGGAGTGCCAACTTAAAGAATCACAGAGGAGTAGTTTTCGCTCATCAACTTGGAAAGGCGTTTCCAACCAAGAAGGTGGTTCTACTTCTAAGCCCTCACCAACATCTAAGCCAGCCAGCATCAAACTACTTTCCAAGAAGGATAGTGGGGGTATTCCAAGTCGTCCCAGTACTTCCAATCCCAATAATCGATAATGCTTCAAATGTCATGGGTTTGGTCATATTGCATCTGAATGCCCCAACCGCAGGATTGTTTCTTTAGTAGAAGTGGACGTGGCCAATGATTCAGAACAAGAGTTACCGGTCAATGAAGAAGTGGAGAACGAAGATGAAATCACCTTTAGGGATCAAGGAGAAGATCTTGTCATTCGTCGTAACCTAAGTGCAGTCCACGTAAAGGAGAATTGGCTTCGCAACAATATCTTTCACACCCGCTGCACATCCCATGGTAAAGTGTGTGATGTTATCATTGATGGAGGGAGTTGTGAAAATGTGGTAGCAACAAAAATGGCGGAGAAGTTGCAGCTAAAAATGGAGAATCATCCTCAACCTTACAAGCTTACATGGCTTCGCAAAGGAAATGAGGTAAAAGTAACAAAAAAGGTGTTTAGTTCAATTTTCTATTGGGAAGAACTATAAAGATGAAGTTTTGTGTGATGTTGTCCCCATGGATGCGTATCACTTGCTTCTTGGACGCCCATGGCAGTTTGATAGGAAAGTGTTTCATGATGAGTTCAAAAACACTTACACTTTTATAAAGGATGGGGTTCGAATTACATTAGGTTCTTCCAAATTTGAGAGCTATCCTAAACCGTATGAAAGGGAGGGAAGTACTTTTTTCTCTAAAACAGAATTTGACAGAACTTTGGGTGGAACTGATGAGGTTTATGCTCTTGTTGTGATGGAAAGAAATGAAGAGAAAGAAGAAATACCACCGTTGATGCTATCTATTCTTCATGAATTTGGTGATCTCATTCCCGAAGAAATTCCAGCTGGCCTCCCACCGATGAGAGATATTCAACACTGTATTCATCTTACACCCGGTGCCATTTTACCCAATAAGTCGGTCTATAGGATGAATCCTAAGGAGCATATAGAGCTTCAAAGGCAAGTTGATGATCTTTTGGCTAAGGGATTAATTCGAGAAACCATGAGCCCATGTGCTGTCCCTGCTCTTCTTGTTCCAAAGAAAGATGGATCTTGGCGAATGTGTGTTGATAGTAGAGCGGTGAACAAGATAACTATCAAATACCATTTTCCTATTCCTCGCCTTGATGACCTTCTTGACCAACTACATGGTGCCACTATCTTCTCCAAGATAGATCTTCAAAGTGGCTATCATCAAATTCAAATGAGAGAAGGTGACGAATGGAAGACTGCTTTCAAAACAAGAGATGGACTCTTTGAATGGATGGTTATGCCCTTTGGTCTTTCAAATGCTCCTAGTACTTTTATGCGTCTTATGTGTTTAAACACTATATTGGTTACTTTGTTGTTGTTTATTTTGATGACATTCTTGTATTCAGCAAAAACCAGGAACAACATGTGGAGCATCTTCACCAAGTCTTCAAGGTATTAAGGGAGCAGAAACTGTATGTCAACTTGAAGAAGTGTCAATTCTTGACCAATAGCCTTGTCTTTTTGGGCTATGTTGTCTCAAGTGAAGGAATAAAGATGGATCCAGCAAGATTGAAGCAATCACGAGCTGGCCTATTCCTAGCTTTCTTCATGACATCCGAAGCTTTCATGGTCTTGCCTCTTTCTACCGTCGTTATATCAAGGGGTTTAGCACCGTCATCGCTCCGATCACCGAATGCCTAAAGGGAAGAACCTTCACCTGGAATGCTGAAGCACAAAGAAGTTTTGAACTCATAAAGAAAAGGATGACCGATGCTCTTATCCTTGCACTTCCAGACTTTGACAAGGTGTTTGAAGTGGATTGTGATGCCTCTAATGTGGGAATTGGTGTTGTACTCAGCCAAGAAGGTAAACCTATCGCCTTTTTTAGTGAAAAGTTGAATGATGCCCGCATGAAGTATTCAACCTATGATAAAGAATTTTATGCTATTATCCGAGCTTTGAGCCATTGGCGCTGTCGCGACGACGATTTTTGACGCTTCGCGCCCCGCCATCCCCCGGATTTGGGGGGACAACGGCGCGCGGTAAAAATGGGGTTGTTTATAGCCGTAAAATTTACGACTGTAATTATTAGGAGTCGCCACCTAGTATTACGATCACTAGGAAACCTATTGGTCTGCGAGAGTCTTGGGTAAGGGGACATGTTGTGCAAGGGAAAGACGCATCACCCCAGTGCACCCTACCTAAGATAAGCTGCATTGTTGTTTGATTGTTTTTCTAAGTTAAAATTTTTACACTTCATTTTTAAAAATATATTTTTTTTGTCTGCGGGTGTACTTTACAATGTAATTTTACACCGCAGTTACAAGTTTTTTTTTATCTACGGATGTACTTTACAATGTAAATTTACACCGTAGTAAAAATCTTTTTTTTATCTACGAGTGTACTTTACAATGTGAATTTACACCGTAGTAAAATTTCTCTTTATCCACGGGTGTACTTTATAATGTAAATTTACACCCTGATAGATGAAACAAAATATTTATAATTATTTTTGATATTTTGGCCAAATTACAACGGATAATCATAAACCGGTTACGATATTCAATTTTCGTTTCAAAATATGAGAAAGATGCAACATAATTTTTTCAACAATTAAATCAAGTAGGAGTATTTAATATGTTCTGTTTTCTATGAGACTCTATTTTTATTTCTGCGGGTCTTTAATGTTTAGTCTAGGAAGTCTAAAATTGTATTCTTTAAATTCCTCTGTGTTCCAGATTCTCGGAGGACAGTTTTTTTCAACAATTAAATCAAGCTTAGCCTTGGCCTTTTGAGAAGAAGGATTTCTTCTTATTTTATACTCTGTATCCCTTTGGTGGATCTCCATTGGGTGGTGAGTTGTGTTACTGTGAGAGTTCACTTATTGCCTTCCCTGTTTCTCTACATTGTCCGGTATCAGTAGCAGGAATAGCGATTCTGTGACGTTCAAATTCAATGCGCAGGCACCTGAGTTTGTGCCAAGATCGCATACCAATACAGCCCAATTGCCTATATCAGGTTATTTTATCCTTGCTTCCAGAATTTTGATGCCACCGCTAGTGCTACTGGAGGGTATGATTGGATCTTTGTTGGGGACCAAGACCATGCTGCCTATTTGATCTCTGATAATCCAAATCATGCTATGTCTAATTGCCCCTCAAAGAATAGAGATGTTCTCACTGACGATCTTCGGGAAAAGATCATCAAACAGGTTCTCATTCTTTGTTTGAACTCCTATTTCATCTCTATTTATTCTTGTATTGTTGCGTTATAAATATGTTTATTAGATACTTCACTTGTTCTTTCTAAATCCTTTCACATTCATCAATCGATGCTGTTAGGTTTTTAATTTCTTGAACCAGTAGTGATATAATATGACAAGCTTGGTTGGTTAATGGTAAAGTTTCTTGGTTCAAAATGTGTTCTTACAAATGCATGGCAGGAATATTCCAAATCTTTCTTGGCTTCTCAATCATTTCCGTTGTGTTGTTTATTTCCTTAATTTTTGATTTGTCATGCCTATTTTTTCTCTTCATCAGGCCTGCATTTTTGGCAATTGAGTCATCATGCAATTATGTTGACCAGCATATGCTCTGTACATAATGAATCCCAGTTTTGAAATGCTCTTATAGTCTGCGAACTATTCGTGTCTAAAATATAGGTGGAGTACCAACTCAGTGACATGAGTCTTCTAGCGAACGAATCCATGTCGAAGCACATTAGAAAACATCCTGAAGGTTATGGTAAGGATCTTTGAAGTATTATGCTCTTAGTATATCGATGTTCTTATCGTATCTTTTTGGCTGTATTGCAGTGCCGATAGCTGTTATTGCTTCTGCTAAGAAAACGAGGTCCGTTATTAACGATAATGATTTGCTTGCTCAAGCACTCAAGTCTTCTTCAAAACTTGTAACTTCTTGCCTCGTCTTTGTTTTTGCAATTATCAAAAGCAAAAATGTTAAATCAATCCGGAGGGATCTCTCTCCTCGCTGTTTTATCGATGTGCTGTAGGTTCTAGCTGAAGATGGCAACAAGGTTAAACGGAAAATCCCTTTCACTGATAAGCATAGAGAAGACTTGCAGGTAAATCACCGCAGACTTTCTATGTTAGACTGATGATTTGGAAGGAATTTTCTACTTAATTTTGCTTGGCGCAAAACATCATTACTCCCCCCGGCCCGGCCCCCCTGCAGTCTCGTATTGTTGTCGTGGAGAATTTGCCTGACGATCACTCTCATCAAAATGTCCAGAAAATCTTTAGCGTGGTTGGAAGGTCAAGTCTATAACAGAAACACAAGACGTTTGTATTTCTGTTGTCCTAGAAAATATCAGGATCATGGATATTGTGTATTAACAATAGCCATTGTTAACAGTGCGAAAACCATCAGAATATGCCATCCTCAAGAATCCAATTCTTCCCGGTCTAAGAATGACTTCTTTGTAACCAACAAGGTATTAATCATGAATTGGCACACATTTTCATTCCAAGCCAGGCAAGGATAGTACTGTTACAAGGAAATTTCTCACGGTTCCTTTTCCTTTTTATTCTCTAGCTGCACGCACTTGTGGAGCTGGAAACCCGAGTTATAGCTGAGAAAGCGGTATGTCAATGCAACTGTGGCAATTTTTGTTTTTTTTTCTGCAATGAAATTGAGAGCTTCTTCTAAGTTCACCAGGTTGAAAAGTTGAATGATGAAAGAAATTGGAGAAAAGGCCTAAGAGTAAGGTTGCTGCTTCGATGCTCGGTATGCAAAAACTAACTTGTTAACTGCAATATCTCAATATGTTCTGATCAACAAAAGACTATACATTGCTTACTATCTGTCAAAAAAAATTTGCAGCCAAAATCTGTTCTCACCAGGGGCAGAAAGTCAGAATTTGACAACATTTTGGAGGAACAAGATTCATCCCTTGATGAATCAATAGAAGATACCTCTCGACTAAACAATTCAGAGTCTGCCATAGAGAGTTTTGTACGCAACTTCTCTTGTCTAGCTAGTCCTATCTTGACATCTATGTATCTACATATATTAATTCTCAATCTTCCAGGATCATAGAACTTGTTGGAGCAAATGTTTTAGTCTACATTCAAAAGTTTTTCTAGAATTATTCATAAACGAGTATAAATATATATGTATTGAAAGAGCTGTAGTCTAAGTCCTACCTTCTCCCCTAATTCTCTCCAACAGAATTGGCCTACCATTTCCCCAGCATACTAAAAAATGCCGCCAGTGGTCTAAATTAACAAAAATAACAGTGCTTACAATTTTTGTCGAACATTTTCCTTAGGTTGAAGATAATCCAGGGGCATCAAATAAGGCAAGGGCAAGAGGCCGCGGCAAGGGAAAAGGCCGCGGTCAAATCATTTGTGCCAGAGGTATGCTTGCTCCTCCAAAATGTGGCTGCACCCCTCAATGTGAAGCATCTGCTAAACATACTTCCAAGGGTCCAAGAATGCCTGATGGGACCAAAGGCTTCACTGTGGGTAGAGGCAAGCCGCCATTGGTTACTCAGGTCTGACCAGTTCAAGAGATTGGTTTGTAGAATCTTCGGCCTCGGATATAGTATAGCATGGCATTTCTTGTGAAAACCATTCGCATGATAGCAATGGTTTTCTCGTATGCCATGAATTGTTTAGGTAGGAAACTTGTTTCAGTTCCCTTTATTCCAATGTAAACTGTCTGAATAATGGATTTAAGGGATGCATTCTCTCTCTCTCTCTCTCTCTCTCTCTCTCATTTTCTGCTCTGATAATCTCACTCGCTCCTTCTCACGTTGTAATCTTTTCCCTGTCGACAGAGTACTAAAAACACTAGATAAGAACGGCAGGGGGAGGCATGGTTATAAATAAACGTAGTTTTCATGCAATGCCAAATGGCCTATGAGCTCAGTTGGCTGGAGAGTGGAGCTCACCACTCTCTAACGACGTAGAAACCTGGATGGGCCATTGTTTTTAATTTAAGTTTACATTTCTCAAACAAGTCTCTAACTACATAGAATTCTCGATTGACTCCCTATACCTGTTTTAATTTTCTATTGGGGCTCTAGAGGTTATTTTTTTTTTTTTTTAAATCTCGATCTACCATTTATACTCGTTTATGTATTACATCGGGAGTTTACATTTATGCATAAAAAATACACTATTTTCATGAACCGTGATAGAAAACCATGCTAGAATTTAAGAAAACTTTAGGGGTGAGAACTCTATCAAGATATAAATCCCTTAATAATTTAATCGAGAATTTTGTTTTTTCCTTTTCTTCTTCTTCTTTGTGCCATTTTCTTTTCCATGCGAGAGTAATTTCACTCCAAATTCATGCAGAAACTACTATCATGAAAAAAAATAAAGTACATATATATGAGATGAATGGACTCATTGTTGGATTTCTCGAAACAAATAAATACAATTAATAAGGTAAATTTAAGATTTTTTGGGGGGAGTTCTAATAATCTTGTTAAATAGATTTAGAGTTGTTTATGATTTATATGAAGATTATCTGAATATTACAATTTTTTTTTTGTCTTTGAATAATTCTTTCAAGACTCAATTGTCACAAATCACAACTTGTCTAAGTATTTAATCTCTATCAACAATTCACACAAACTACCAATGAAAAATCTCTTAAAAACCCTTTTAGGAGAGAGGAATTCATATACCCTTAAGTGCTGGTTCTTTTCTTTTATGCTTTTTTTAGGTTTGAAACTTTTGTGGTTTCTATAAGAAAAACAAAAGAAATAACATTATATTTATAGAAAAATCTAAAAATCCAATAAATGACAACATATAAATTTACCATATGAATAATAT
This sequence comes from Salix arbutifolia, assembly GCA_025169955.1. Taxonomy (NCBI): domain Eukaryota; kingdom Viridiplantae; phylum Streptophyta; class Magnoliopsida; order Malpighiales; family Salicaceae; genus Salix; species Salix arbutifolia. The sequence continues at coordinate 12,862,546 of CM045905.1, read as the reverse complement.
CACATATATTATTTCATGATAATTTTAGAAATTTATTCAATCAAGTTCCTACTTGATTTTTCTAGGTCTAGAATTGTATAAATTACATTCAAGTCCTCAATTTCTAAAATTTATTTACAATCAAGCACGTTTGATTCATCATCCATTTTAACTTATAACCAATGATTCTTATGTATTTACTTATCAGGTTTCTTAATAAATCGATCCAAATATGAATCACAATCATAAATACAATAGGATCAAATAAATTAAATAAACTAATTTATTTTCAATTCAACAATTGATTGATTTATATTTAAAGATCAAATCATAGATGGTTTGACTTAACCTTCAATAACTAATTTCTTAGTGTAACTGTTATCCCTTCATAAATAATGTTCAAATTTATATATTGTAGCATGAAATGTGTCTACTATATCAAATCATGTTTGTTCTCACTAGCATGATTACTAATTCAAAATCATGTTTATTTTGAATAAGATTTTAAACTCTTTTTAAATTTCATTCGACCTTGCATAAAAATTTACAATCAATACTATTTGAGAATAAATGAAATATTTTTCCTAATTCACCTTGAATGATGAATCCTTTTTTGATTACTCAAATATCTTTTTATAGTTTATGTTATACCTAATATCTATCTATTTTGTAACCCTTGATTAAAATGACAAGTAACAAGATCAAATATAATATTTCTATATAAAATAACTTAGTGATATCAAATCTAAGGATCACTCACATTACAATCACGTGATGATGTCCATAGGCACATGTGATCTCTAATCTCTCTACATGAGATTCTTATGCGGATCAGTTTAGTGTATATGTCATTTGAAAAACACTCATATATTAATTTCAGGTGTCCCCCATACCATACCTTTCATAACCCAATTTTGGGTTCCCTTAAAATTATCCTTTAAAAAAAAAAAAGACTAGTAGCTTGGATAGAACATGGTAAGAACGATTTTCAACGCTTGAAGGAACCAAACTAAGATTGTGGACAAAATCAGGTACCCAATTATACCTAAGATTGAAATATAATGCAAATTCAATACTAAGTTAAATGATTATTGGATGAGTTTGCATAAAAACTCAAGTCTGAGTACTCAATGAAACTTTAAATATGCTAATTTGATTTAATTATGGTCCCAATTAATATTCCAATTAAGTTTAAGAATTAATTTGGATTAAATTAAAAGAATTAATTAAGTGCAAATACTTAATTAGACTTTATTAGGCTAAATTAATTTTATGAGGGACTTTATTTGTGAAAAACTAAGTTTGGAGACCTAATTTAGGCTTAATTGAGAAGATTAAAATTTTAAAGGACCCTATTTAATTTTTGCTTAATCGGTAAAATCAAGGACAAAATTGCAAGAAAATCAAACTTTTGAAATCAATCAAGGGAAAGATTAAAGAAGTTCAAGACCAAAGACGTTTATATAAAAGGTATTTAAATTTAGGGACCCAATTCAGTTAAAAAGATAGATTATATTGAAAAAACATATAAATTTATTAATTGAGGACAAAATTATAGATATATAAGATCAAGGACGAAGATGCAAAACATGCTTAAATCATGGGGTATTTTTGAAACTTTACATGGATGAAATCAAATTGATTATTAAAATCAAAATTGAAATGAGTACTTAAATAAATGAGTTGAAAGAATAAAAGTTGAAATCAAAATAGGAGTTTATGGCCTAATTAAGGTCAAAACACTAAAATGACATTATATCATTTAAATGAAAATTGTGTTTTTGTCATGTTTTGAAGAGAGAAAAAAAAAAAAAAAACATGTTTTGGTTCAAAACAATGTCATTTTAGTTCATATCTAGTCAGAAAATATAAAACAAAAGACATGAGCCGCAAAAACCTTCATCATTGACCACTGCACTATGGCAATAGTTTCATACCTATCAAACATCTTTCGCAATCCAAGTAATATTTTTTTCTTTTTTCCCCTTCATCCATTCATTACATGTAGAATGTGAATAATTCATATTCTATCCAATGCAATTTTCTATAAAGAGTAGTCATCAGCCTAGGTGAGTGGAAAAAATAAACGTGCTAGTCCAAGCCCAGCCTGTATAGAAGGGTGAGGTCTAACTTATATATATACACCTCACCTTATATATATATACTAGCCATGTCACCCGCGCCTCGTCGCGGCCGGAATCATATTTTTTTCAACCCAAAAAAATATTAATTATGTATGATTTTTTGATTATAATATAAATTTGGATAAAATAATAAATCTGTGCAGAAATCTTGTGAAGTACAGGTTTTTTATAAAATATATGAATTTTAAATGGATATAAATTTATTTGTTTAGTAGGTTTCAATGAAATAACCAGTATAAAATTATCATTATCATTAAAAAAAAGCAACAAAAATCGGATATATGAATTATTGAATATATTGTATTAAGATTAATTCATTTTATAATTCAATTTAAATTAAACACAACAAACAAAATATAAATTGTGAAAGAACCTGCATTAATTAAAAAAAATAAGTAGTTAATTTTCTATCTCCAAAAAGAAGAAAATATAAATTGAAAATTCATCTCCACGTTACTGTCATTATCATCACTATAACAGTCAAAATTATTATCAATATTACTGTCCAAATAGTGGAAATCATTTAATTTACCCGAATAATTAAAAAAAAGTAGAATATTTTTTCAAAAAACAATAAAAACAATAATCACTAAAATTATCATTATTATTGTGCAAACAATAAAATCATAAAATCATCTGATCCAAAAATAAGATAAAAATAATAGAAAACCAATAAAAAAGAATAAAGAGAAAAATAGAGCAATATCAATTTTAAAATGATCACCAATATAAATTAAAATTTCAGAATTGAACTTAATAAAAATGAAACACCAATAAAAAATAAAATAACAAAAATTTAAATCAAAAATCAAAAGTTTAAATGAATGCATATGGACAAAAAATAAATACTCTTCAAGAAAGATAGAAAAAAAAGAACGGAATCAATACTAAATAAAAAATTAAAAGAATAAGTGCCAAAATGAAAATTAATATATATAATTAATTCTAATTAAATGACAAAACTGCAATAAATCAAAACCTTGGGACCGAAAAATAATAAAGAAATTTTTAAAAATAAAATACAGTGTAACGATATAAATTAAAATTTCAGAACAATATGTACAAAAAATAAAATGATAAAAAATAAAAACAAAATCTAAAAGCATAAATACATAAAATATTGACAATTTTTGTCCAAAAAGGAACAAAAACACCAAAAGAATAATATATATATATATATATATATATATTTCCTTTTGTCATGGCACAGGAAATATCAACCCATTTCCTTTTATCATCTCGCAGGAAAAACATATATAAATATATCAACCCATTTTCTTTGGTCATGGCGCGGGAAAAACACTGGATTGCTATAGTGTTTTTCCCACGCCTTTTATATTATAGATAATATTAGCCAATGCCTCCGCACCTCGTCGCGGGCGGCACAATATTTATACATATATATAAAGGAAGCCCGTTGGCCACCTATCATCTAAAACAAATAGGGTTGGGCTAGGCTTAAGCTTACTCTTACACATGGTCTATGTCCTCGAGCCTATTAATTCTAACCCATATGGTTGTGCCTGTTGGTCTCCTATCAACAAAACAAATTGGGTAGAGTTAGGCTTAAGCCCACTCTTACACATGGTCTATGTCCTCGAGCCTAATAATTCTAACCTATGTGGTTGGGCTAAGCCCGATTCAGCTTTAAGAGTGTGTTTGACTCACTTTAATTTTATCAAATAAAAATTCATTTTTTCCCCTAAAGTCAGTCTTTATCTTCTTCTTTTTATCCTTAAGACATGTTTGTCAAACATTGCCTTAAAGGGTTTTTAAAGCCACTAATTTTAAGCTAAAAGTTTGTTTAACAAACACACCTTATAACCTTTTTCCTTAGCCTTATGTTGCTTTTATTTTAGTGTATAGCCAAACAAATATTAAAGTATTTTTAAGAAATCCTAAAAAAATCAAAAGATTATTCTAAAATTATAAGTGGTTTTTTTTTTTGCATGTTTTCTAATTACCGTTCCTCATAATGAGGCTATAGAATTATACTACAGATACAGACCCAATATTAAAAATAACTTGTTTTTCTTTAAAATTCTTAAAAATTATCAAAAATACAAAAAGTCCCTATATTTCAGAAAGTTAAAAAAAAATCACCATTAATTTCCCTTAATATTAGGTTATAGAATCACACTGTAAGATATAAATCCGGTATTAAAAATAACCGGTTTTTCTCTAAAATTCTCAAAAATCCAAAAAAACACCCTTTATTTTAGAAAAAACAAAAACAAATCTTTATTCAATAATTTTGCTTAACATTGGTTTGTATACGAACACTATAAGATACAAAACTGGTATTAAAAATACTTGATTTTTCTTTGAAATTTCAAAAACACAAATATATTTTGTTTTCACTCATATGACAAAATTCTAAAGGCTTTTAACATATATTTTCTAAAAAAGCAAAAAATGTTTTTTTTATCATATTTTAAAACTATAAAATGGATATTTTAACCAATTTATTATTATCTATTAAGATTTGACCAAAATTTTAAAAATAAAATAAAAAATGTTTTTTTGCAACATAATTCATACTTTTATAGTGGTTTTTCCACTTTCGGGCATTGCACAACTTCTTCACACTCGCATAGTCATGGCTATCACCCGCTTCTCATACTCCAACATTAATCTAGCTTTTCTTTACTTGTCTTTGCTTCACTTGTTTCCCTTCTGCTAATGGTCAGATTGATTGCAATTACAATTATTATACTAAATACTAAAAGAGATCATGATTCACTTACTATGCATTGTGAGACAAATCACTGTGAATTACAATTGTATTACTCAGTTTTCAGATCAGTTCGGTTCAGTTCGTCAGTTACTATTTTTTTATTTTGCATAGTAAAATAACAATTGTATCCCTCGAAAAGGACAAAAAACAGGCCTTGCAGGGAGGGGTGCTGCGGTAATTGCACATTTTTTGTCTGGTTTGGTTCGGGTCACTAGTATATTGATTTTTATATTTCTTTGCACAGTAAAATAACCATTCTATCCCTCGAAAAATCAGCTCTGGACGGGAATGGTGTCACGGGAATTTCATATTTTTGAAAATGGGTAAATAAGGATATATCCCCGAATAAGACAAAATTGATGACTTGGATACAGGGGTATCCCGGTAATTGATCATATTTTTTATTATTTTTCTCGGATTACTGTCGAAGCGTGGGGCACACACAGCCGACAATATTCGGCCTCAAGCCCTTTTCGGGCGGTACGTGAGGCCTATTAAGGTGGGGGGAAATGTCCGTCTGGCGTCTCGGTCAATGCGCCTCCGTGTCCTCTTCCTCATGGAGCGGCACGTGCCCTGCCAAGGTGGCTGGGTACGAGCCGGTGGGCGGTTGAATCTTTTTTTTCTCTTTTCTCTCTCCTGCAACCTAAACTACATGTCAGCCCCCTGGTTTTATGCTTTTTTTATTTCAGTCCCTTCTCTTTTAATTGTGTTGTGTGGTCCTTATTTCTATTATGTAAGTTTTGATTTGTTTCAATTGAGTCCTTCGATTGAAATTGATTATATATTCATGTTTCAATTCGGTCCTCATTCTTTTAATTTCCGGATTGATTTTAAATCCCTTAATATATTTGGTACAAAATATTTGAATTTCAATTTTGCCCTTTGATTGAAATTGCTAATATATTTAGTTTTAATTTCAGTCCATATACTTTTAATATTTGAATTTAATTCTTTTTTTTTAAATAGTCCGTATTTTTTTTCATGTTTATATATGTGTGTGCGTGTGTGTGCGCGCGCGCGCGCTCTTAGTCTTGGTTTTTAATTTTTATTATTTTATCTTTTGTTGAGGTAACATTTTTTTAAAAAACTTTTATTCTTAAATTTTAGTATGTGTTTGTGATCATTTGAAAATTGATATTTCTAATTTTTTTTCTTTGTTCTTTCTTTTGGTTTTTTTTTATTAGTTTGTTATTATTATTTTCATGTGAAATGATTTATTTTGCTAATATTTTGTTTTTAACATTTTTTATATTTTTTATTTACTCTTTTGTTAGAGTTTTTGGGCTTCTGTTATTGAATTTATTTTCCCATTATTCACACAATAATAATAATAATTTTAGTTTTTTTTCGTGCTTTCTCTTTTATTAATGTTTTCAAGTTTTTTTTCTTAGGGTAATTTAATAATTTTTATTTTTTAGCTATAATAGTAATAATAAAAATGATATTTCTTATTTTGTTTTTCCTTTTTCTTTCTTTCGGTTTTTTTATTAGTTTTTTTTATTTTAATGTCAAATGATTTTTTTAGCTAATTTTTTTTTTGTTTGATCTTTTGTTAATTTTTTGGGTTTTTTTATTCTATTATGGAATTTATTTTCCCATTATTCACGCAGTAATAATAATAATATTAGTTTTTTTTCTTACTTCCTCTTTTGTTAATGTTTTCGAGTTTTTTTTTCGGGGTAATTTAATAATTTTTATTATTTTAGCAATAATAGTAATGATATTTCAAATGTTAAGTCTTCAATGTTATTGTTGTTATTATAATAGGATATATTGATGTGTTTCATTATATCAAACCTTGCATGTATAGATATTATATTACATTTTTAAACTAGCAAAATTTATTAATTATTTCATTTATAATAATTATAAAAAATATTTGCTTGTTATGCAACATAGTCTAGTAATTACTATGAGAGGTCCCTCCTACGATTGCATTTCCACGACTGCTTTGTAAACGTAACACAAATGATATCATGGGAGAAAATTAAGAGGGTGTGTGGGATTGTGGTGCAACTGGAGGTTGCAAAAAAAAACCTTAATATAGTTTTGGTTAGTGTAAAAGGCAGGATACAAGGCATGGGTCCCACATACAAAATAGCAATCAAAAGCCGGTGCAAGAAAAATAGCTATTAGGTGCTTTTCTTGCTTTTTGCTCGAAACCAATACTCACATGTGTAAGGAAAATGGTGCTTTTGGTGCTTGAGTAAGACAGAGGAGAGTGGAATTTTAGGATGCAGGGAGGGAGGGGGCTGGGGAGGGGTAATATGTTTTTAATGCTAAAATAATTTAAAAATTAATTAAAATATAAATAAATATATTATCAATTAAAATAATAAATAAATATATTAGAAAGAGATCACAATATAATTTTTGCCTTACAATTCTAATTTTGTTTCAGATGATATTTTACTATATATTGTTCCGGGATTGCAGAGGTATTCACATATGGATTTAGTTCATGATGAAATTACAAGTAGTTTGATGGGAGAATAAAAACAAAGTGTTTAATTTACTTGAATTATTAATTACATTTTATTATTATAATTATTAAATATTTAAAAACAATATATATATATACAAGTAATTTCACAAGTTGACAAGAATATAAAAAGCATATTAACCAAACACTTCAAAACTTATTTTGAATCGCAGCTAAAGTGCTTTTCATGAAACTACTTTTTTAAAACATCAACCACAAAAGCAAAAGCAATATTAAACACACCCTAAGAATGCTTGTCCGAATCATAGGTCAGCTAGAGGATACACGATCAGTATCAAGATCACAAGTCAGTTAGAGGTCATTATTTCCTATGCATTCATCATATTTCTGCCCAACGAATTAGGGTTGTTAATTGTGTTCTATTTTGGTCGAAATAGCCGAAACATTTCGTACCAGTTAAAAAAATAAGATAAAACAATGTCATTTTTATCTTGGTTTAAATTCCGGCTCATTCCAAATTTTTCGGCAAAATACTAGCCGAAACGTTTTGGTTTCATTCCGCCCATTCCGTTTTGGCCAAATAGTGTTTTTTTTAAATAATGAATAATTTTACAATATCAATCATATCTTTTAATCTGACTGTTAGATTGAGATAAAATTCTACGAGGAGTCTCTTTACATATTTATATATATTATGTTAAAATTTCAGAGCAATCAGTTAATATAATGACCTTGTGAGATTGATGATGATATTATCGTAATATTATACATGTTCATAATTGTGTTCAGAAAAATCATTTTATTTTATCTTTTAAGATCAAATTGCATAATTCTAAATAATTTTATTTTTAGCAAGCCTGGTCCTAAAGTTTATTCGAGGGAAGGATACATCAAAAATCAATCTTGACCCATTTCATATCTATAGAACCTGGTGGAGCACTCTAGCATTCTTCAATCCTATTAAAAACAAATAAAAATAAAAGTCATCATAATCATAGTCTTAGCTGTAGACATATTCAGGGTTCATAGAAACAATGACAACATATTTCTTTTATCTTCTTTTTTTTAAAAAAAAATGAGTAATAAAATTATGGTCATACTCTTATAAGAAGAGAAAAGGTGGACATGCATAGATGGACTTCTTAATCTTTTTTATTTTTTAAATAGTTAAATTATATAATTAATCTTGAAATCTAGAAATAAACTAATGCTGCTTTCAAAAGGTGTTTTATTCTTTTCATTTTTTTTAGTTTGGAGTTGTTCAGTAATTTTAAATAATCCAATATTATGAAAAACATTGTCAATGCAGAGCATGTGACAACCCATGCACCTTGTGGGTGGCACGTGTAGGATTATACAGTTCCCAAAACCCTCTTACAATGATGTGAGGAGTAGAGTTACCCTCTTTCCTGCAATGTGGCTCATGCTCATGACGAATGTTCAATTGGGCTACGATGAAGTTTTTTTTTCTCCTCTCTCACGCCCTTGAAATTCACATTAGTATTTTCAAAAAAATATTGTGTCCTCCAATTTGTAATTTTATTGATTTTGACCCTTATTCTTTTTACTACTATTTACTTTGCTTTTGATACTTTTTGAAGATTAGTTTTTTCAATTTCATTTCTAGGCATTTTATTCCATTTTATTTTTTTATCCAATTTGGTCCTCCAACTTTTACTTGCTCTTTTTTTTGTATTTTATACTTTTCTTGATTAATCCAATTTTGATCCCCATTCTTTTAATTATTTTTTATCCCTTTTTTAATTTATTTTTTTAAACTAGCCCATAACTATTTTATTTTACTTGTTTTTATATCATATTTGGTCCATATTATTTGAGTTTCAAATTAAAATATATATTTTTTTCAAATTAAGTATTTGACATTTAGTAAATATCTTCTTAGTTTCATTGTTTGTCCCACTTTCCTATAGTTAACTTATCTCATCTCATATCCTAAGTAACTCAAGTTGATTCACATTTATTTTTTCTTTATGTTGTTCTTTATGAAATTGATTTTTTTCTTCAATCTAATATGTTGGTATTAAATTATTTCCACTTAAGCTTAATAATTTCCTTCCATTTCTTTTTATTGAGTTATCTTAAGTACGGTTAGTCAAGATAGCCTGAGTTTACTCCGGATTTTTTTTCAATATTTTTTATTTAGCTTTCTTTTTCTAGGTTCTTCTTTTGAAAGTCTAATGTTTTTTATCCTGATCTCATGTCATAGATAGCAGCTTAGTCAAATTAACCCGTGTTGACTTAGGGTTTTTCCCCTCAAATTTTTTTTATGGCATTGAGCTTTATTTTTAATTTTATCAATTGAGGATTGAATTATTGGCCCTTAATTTCTTTTCTTTTCTTTTCTTTATGTTAGGTATCCTAAGAACAGGTTAGTAAAGTTAACTCGAATTAGCTCACATTTTTATATTTTTTATCGAACTTTGACCTTTTTTTTATTATGTCATTCTTTTAAAATTCTAATTTGTTTTTACCCTAGTCTCATATCATAGGTTGTGGGTTAGTCAAAGCAACTAGGTTAACATGAGTTATTTTTCTTTGATGTTATAATTTTGAAAAAAAATCATCCTTTTACATTAAATTATTCTGCACTGAGCTTTGTAAAAAAAAAAAAAAAAAACCTCTTTCCTTTCTACGTGGTATTTTGATTTCATATCTTTGATTACATGTTAGGAAAGTTAACTTGCATTGTCGTCACTTGGGTATCTTTTTCATCACTCGAGTATTTTTTTTAATGTTAGAAAATCTTTACCTAGTCCACGAAGTAGCATAAACCACCTATTTTGTCAAGCTTTAATGGTGAATCCGAACACTTTTGCAATCGTCCATGAATGTAATACTAATTAGAATGTTTTCTTAATTGATTTTGCATTAGCGATGTTGAGACTTCGCGATCTTGAGGTTTTTAAATATGAGAATTAGAAAGAAACATTATATTCACAGGATTTTAAATGGAAAAAAATGCATACATGCAATCAAATAAATTGAGAGTTATGTGTGATAATAAGTAAATACAATTCATAAATGAAAACTAAAAATAAAAACAAGAAAAATGAGAGAGACATAAATTCAGATATTTAATCTCATAAGCCAAAATATTTACCCATTTGTGTTTACTAAATTTATTTATTAATATAATCTTTTTATTCAAACAAAACAAAACAATATGATGTCAATAATTATTTGGTCTAGAAAAATATAGGTATACTAGTCTTGTGAGAGTTTCAAAGGATAAGGTATTATTGGTGGCACCTCGAGCATATCTTATTTTAAATAAGCTAACATTGTATAATATGATGTGATTTAAAGATTTAGATGAGTAATATTTATTTAATTGAATAAATCTAGCTTTCTGAATTTTATTGTAAGCTCATGTGCCCAACAAAAATTCTTAAGAAAAGATTCTATGTAGATTCCCTACTAGAGTTCATCTATCTTAGAAGGTGAATGAGTTTTCCGTAACTCATATATCGTCGTAAGAAATATTCTAGTTAAAAATTGATTAAACTGAGAATAATTTTAGTAACTTTTTAATTAGTTCTAAATATTTAAATATTAGCATACATGTAGTCCAATATTTATATAAAAAAATTACAATTAATTCTCATGAATTAAAACTGTGAATTATTGCAATATTACTCAATTCTCATGGATTCAATAAACTAGTTATTAAATCCCAAAATGCAAGCGAATACATATTTTTCTACATTCTGTATGGAAATACTAAATGATACGATTTTTTTTTAAGGCAAATAAAATATTTTCTTAGTTAATTAATTTTTTTTATCCTTTTTAATATTTTCTTGTCATTTATTTGAAACAAAATAAAAAGGAAAGGAAAAGGAAAAGGAACACGCACGCACACATTTTGTTTAATTATATTTTACTTGCACTACTACAAATTATATATATTTAAAAAAAGTGCAAACTCGAAATTTAAAATAAATTCAAATAAACATACAGGATTATAATTTACAAAAAATAACCCCTCAAAATTCAGGAACAGTGCTAGGAAATTTCCAAAAGGTTCTGGAATTGTGTAGGCGCGTGGACCCACGTGCCACCGACCTGGCGGATGAATCCACACGCCCCCATTGGCAGAGCAAGAAAATGAGGGGATCAGATAGATTGAATAAGTCCCTTTGTGCATATATTTTTATTATTTTTTGGTTTTATTTGGTTCTTTTTGAAATAAAATAACATCAACGTCAATTTTAAAAAAGAAAAACAAATAATTTTGAAAATAATATGTTAAAAGTTGAAAATATATTTAAAATTTGAATGATTTTGAGATGGCTTAAGGGTTTTTTACCCAAAAGCTTATTTTTTTGACTCAAAACATTTTAGGGATCATGATAAGCCTGCCCATAACCATCGGGGGAAAAACAAACCGAATCCTAAAATTCAACCAACCTCAGATGTTTTTTACACAAAATTTATAGGTAAATAAAAACACATAATATATATTTACGCGCACAATTTTGGTCCCTATAAAATTCAAAGATGTCTTCAGAGTGGGCAAACCAATTCGTTTGTCTAGCTATATATCAAACAACACTACTTCACCGGCCAACCAATCAAATTGTTTTCGATTTACATGATAGGTGGTGCAATTCTTGTTCCTTGTATACCTAGCTAGCTAGTGTCAGGTAATGCTTTGTTGATATGTTTATAGAAGTAGTGGTTTTTTAAATGTTTTTTTTAGAAATCAATACATTAAAATGATATTTTTTAAATCATTTATAATATTAATACATTAAAAATGATTTGAAAACACGAGAATATTTTGAAAATGATAATTAAAAAGCGTGTTCTAGGGCTAAAATAAACGAGATAACGTGCTCGCAGTGTGCTCTTGTTTCCCGCTAGCTGTGGATGCTTTATGTAGTGAGATTTGGTTCATCGTATCGCTGTCCTAATTTATTTATTTTAAAATAGCCTTTGGAAAAAGGAAAAGAAAAAACAATGGTGAAAGAATGGACATGCAGAATGATAAGATGGTGTAGCAGTAGCAGACATGCAATTCATTGAGTCTTGCCTAAATAGTACATCGCTGTGGCAAATTTGTTGACTAATTTGCTGGAAGTAACTTTTTGTTTAGATCAAGAAGGAAAGGCTCAAACGCACGCAGATTCAAAACAAAGAAGCCGACAAGGAGCGCTTCGATTCAAAAAGAGAAAAGCTGGTAGATTCCTGGCCACAGTTCGCACAAACCCTACACGAAGCACTTTGTCCTGCTCTCACGAACCACTTTTAATTTATTCTCTCAGAAATTCTTCGTGGTTGGATCTGCCACATTATTGTATGCCATTATTATCAACCATCACAATCACCATCATTCATCACACACAGACGCGTTCTCTGCTTCCACAGCTGGATTCTCTATGCAAACCATGCATGATGCAAGCTCCAGACTTTTGGCTCCGGACACTTTCCTTCAATCTCTTTACGCGATCGATGCTAATGGAGTTTTAACCTAAATGATGCAATATTCCAAGTATTATTCACACAGATTCAGTTTCATTGACACATTCAATTCAATGTAAAAAACACTTGAGAGGAAAAGTGAGACTTCAATATTTTATAATATTTATATTATCGCATGTTCTAGGAAGAAAGATTTTCATTATTATATAACAATGCATTATTTGGGGTAACGTTGGCCAACTAGCTCAAAGTCATGAACATAATTCCCACCTTTCTCCATTTTTTTAAAAGGAAAAATTGATACCTCTTAAGCTTTAATAGAGAGTGTTTGTTATTCTTGTGGTTTTTGTGGTTGTAGTGTATAAAAAGCAAGTTTTGAAAAATCACTTTTTTCAGTGGCTAGTATGGTTGAAATATATTTTGGTAAAAAAATGTGGTTCAACTTGATGTTCATCGAAAACCATGTTAAAGGTGTTTGATTACAAATCATTAATCAATTTGATGTTGTTAATATAATTACCTAAAAGGACATGAATCATATTCATAATTTCTAATTATATGAAATTAAACTTTACTACCAATAGAATATTGTTAAGAGATCTAAACATATTACACTAATGGTTTTATTATCCCACTAAACTTGTTGCAATCTCATCACATATATAATCCATATGAGAAGGCCAGTGGTTTCCATAGATTTGTGAACGTGGAGCCACATCAGTTAAAAATCATCAGGAACAAAATTGGGACGGCGATCAAATTCCATAAATGTCATATCTTGCATTGAAGTTCTAATGTAATTTTGAAATGCCATGGAAGTTAAAATTGTCTGAACTTGCTCTTTGTAAGGAAACAAAGACATATTCTATAAAACTCGTCATCTTTTGTTAAAAAACTTCAAATGTATGTTCTATCACACAAGTAATGAAGAATGAACATGATTGAAAGTTTCTTCATGAGTTTGTTGTTGTTTTGCCTGCAAAATTCTTGCAAATGATATCTTTGACCTCTATATGGACTTAAAATTATATATTCATTAGGATAACATGTTAGATCTGGTTTATTGAATCGTGATCCAGTTCCTTGCTTGAATATTTGCTTGGGGGATTTATTGCGTGAGGAGCAACGATTATCCACTCATATGGGTATGACCTCTCCAAAGGTTTTGTCTAAGCCTGTTACTGTAGCCTATATAGCACAAGGAAGAGGAACACACAGGTTGCAATGTTTCAGCTGCAAAGAGCTTGGTCATATTGCTTATAGCTATCCAAAGAAAGTTTACAACTATTGTAAGAAACCAGGCCATTTCATCAAAGACTGTCGGGTGTGACCTCAGAATTGCCAATCTCATGCTTTTCAAGCTTTTGTCTAGGCATTGTCTTCTGCGCCTCCCACTGTAAGCTCTGATTCATCTGTTCTCACTCTGCTATGGTTCAACAGATGATCGTCTCGACTTTTACAGCTTTAGATCTACAAGGTATAACTCCTACCTCCACTCCTTGGCTTGTTGATTCGAGTGCGTCTAATCATATGACTGATAGTGAGACGGATCTTCATGATGTTTATGAGTATGATGACACACAATCTATTCAGATTGCTAATGACAGTACACTTTCTATTACTACTGTTGGTAATTTAGGTCCTTTATTTAAAGATGTTTTTGTCTCCCCTGAATTATCTACCAGCTTTATTTTTGTTGGACAATTAGTGGATGATATCTGTGATGTTCATTTCTCTCATGGTGGTTGTGTTGTGCAGGATCAGATGTCGGGAATGGTGATCGTGAAGGGGCCTAAAGTGGAACGTCTTTCTCCTCAATCTTTTTCTATTCCTAATGTTGTTTCTTTTGCTTGTATGGCTACTATCAATAACAATGCAAGGCATAAGAAATTGGGTCATCCTAATTCTGTTGTCTAAACTCATCTTTTGAAACATGGTTTTTTGGGCAATAATAATAATAATTCATCCTATCTTTTGATTGTGCTACTTGTCGTCTTGGTAAAAGTAAAACTTTACATTTTTTTGTGCATGGTAGTTGTGCTTCCTCCTCTTTTACAATTGTGCACTCTGATGTTTGGGGAGCCAGTCCTATTATCTCTCATGTTCAGTATCGTTATTTTATGACATTTATCGATGATTATAGTCAATTTACTTGGATCTATTTTATTCGCTCTAAAGCTGACGTGTTCTCTTTTTTTCAAAGATTTGTTGCGCTTGTCGAGACACAATTCAGTACTTGTCTCAAAATCTTATGCTCCGACTCAGGGGGGAATACATGTCACATTCCTCTTAGAATTATCTTTAGCAAAAAGGAATTATTTCTCAACGCTCTTGTCCTTACACCCCTCAACAAAATGGAGTCGTTGAGCGTAAGAATCATCATCTCTTAGATGTTGTTCGTACTTTGCTAATTGATTTATCTATACCTACTAAATTATGGGTAGAAGCATTATCTACAGCTGTTTATTTGATCAATCGCTTGCCTACGGTCATTCTAAATTATGACTCTCCCTATCTTCGTTATTTGGTATACCCCTGAGTATAAATCACTTCATACTTATGGGTGTGTTTGTTTTGTCCATTTGCCACCCACTGAACATCACAAACTTGTTGCCCAGTCTACCACGTGTGTTTTTATGAGATATAGCCCTACTCAAAAAGGCTTTATATGTTATAATGCTCATGCAAATAAATTTTGAATCTCCCGGAATGTAGTTTTCTTTGAAAATCAATATTTCTTTCAAACTCATGTTATTTATGATCCCCCCCTACTGTCCTTATGGCCCCTCTTCCTCCATTTGATGATTTCCCTCGTTCTATTAAGCGATTTAAACCAGGTACAGTGTATCAAAGACGTCCTCCTTCAGCACCTCTTCCAGACACCATTCATCACCTGATTCTACATTACTAGCACCTCGATGGTCCACTCGGATTCCACATCCACCAGATAGGTATGGCTTTTCTCATATCTCGTTTACTGCCACTCTCGATACTATTTTTATTCCTCACTCTTATACTCAGGCAGCCACCTAGGCTTGTTGGCAGCAAGCCATACAAGAGGAAATTCAAGCTCTTCAAGACAATCCCACTTGGGATCTTATGACTTGTTCGCATGGAGTCAAATTTATTGGTTGTAAATGGGCATACTCAGTCAAGTTTAGATCTGATGGCTTCCTGGATCGGTATAAGGCCTGTCTTATAGCTCTTGGGAACCGACAAGAATATGGTATTAACTATGAAGAGAGACATTTGTACCAGTGGCTAAAATGACAATTGTAAGGACTATTTTGGCATTTACTACGTCACAGGAGTGGTCTCTTAGACAGATGGTTGTGAAAAATATTTTTCTATATAGAGATTTAAAGGAAGAAATTTATATGTCTCCACCTCCGGGCATGTTTAATACACCCTCCTCCGAGGTATGTCGACTACGCAATCTTCGTATGGTTTGAAACAGGCTCTGCGGGCATGGTTTGACAAATTTTGCTCTACTTTACTTGCTTTTCACTTTATTCAGAGTCAATTTGATTCCTCTCTGTTTCTTCGTAAGACATCTGCAGGAATTGTATTGCTTCTTGTCTATGTTGATGATATTATGATTACTGGATCAGATATTGAGTTACTTAAACACTTGCAAAAGCATCTCCAGGACTCTTTTCACATGGAATATCTTGATCCCTTGAAGTATTTTCTTGGCCTTGAGGTTCAGATTACTCCAACTGGTACATTGTCACATCAGCACAAGTACACAAAGGAATTCATCTCATTAGCTGGTCTCCAATTGGGTAATTCTGTTCTTACTCCATTGGAGGTCAATTTTAAGCTTCGCTAGGAGGAAGGCGAGCATCTTACAGATCCATCCTTGTATCGGCAACTAGTTGGGAGTTTTAATTACTTGACGATTACTCATATTGATATTTTTTTGCTATGCATCAAGTTAGTCAATTTATGCAAGCCTCTCGAGATCTTCACTTTGCTGTTGTTCACCGCATTATCCGATATCTGAAGGGTACCTCTTCACGAGGGTTGTTCTTTTCTAAGGAATCTTCATTACAGTTGGAAGGATATAGTGATGTTGATTGGACCGGTTGTGCAGATACTCATCGCTCTGTTACTGGATGGTGTATGTTTTTTTGGCAATGCACTCATTTCTTGGAAGAGTAAGAAGCAAGATAGAGTTTCCAAATCCTCTACAGAATCCGAATATCGTGCTATGTCTTCTCCCTACTCTGAAATTACATGGCTTCGTGGGTTATTAGGGGAACTTGGTT
The DNA here is from genome assembly GCA_025169955.1 of Salix arbutifolia. NCBI lineage: Eukaryota > Viridiplantae > Streptophyta > Magnoliopsida > Malpighiales > Salicaceae > Salix > Salix arbutifolia. Next base: position 12,845,527 of record CM045905.1, on the reverse strand, counting down.
TTCCTCAACTTCATTCCACTCTTTTTCATGCTAATAATACCAATGCGATTCAGATTGCTGCTAATCCTATATTTCATGAGCGTACAAAACATATTGAGATTGACTGTCACTCCATACGTGAATCTTTTCACCACCATGAAATTACACTTCCTCACATTTTCACCAAACATCAGACTGTAGACATTTTCACTATAGCTCTCTCTTGGCATCGGCATAAATTCTTAATTGACAAATTGATGCTTCTTGATCGACCAACATCAATTGAGGAGGGTGTCTCGGGATTTGATTTTGTATTGAGAAAGCAATTAATTAGAGTTGTAATTAGTAGTGTTTTAATAGGACACTTATACTTCTATCCTTAGCCCGAAATTATAGCTAGGGCATGTAAATCTATTTACTTCCTATTTAATGGAGAAGACACTCAGGAGAGGTGATCATTCAGTTCATATTAAGATCAATTTTGTCATTTGGCACATTGAAATAATTTGTTGCCTATTAGAAAAAAGGCAAGAGACACAAAAAAAAGGAGTTCATGGATATTTCTCTATTCTAAGCAGGAGCATACTCCTCTCATAAAACACATATAGCTAGTCAGAACTTGAATTGGAATATTGAAGGGCTAGGTTCAGTCTTTTTTTGTGATGTGAACATTTCAAAAAATGACATAATTTCATTGTTTAGATGATGTAAATACGTGAAACTACAAACATTCCAACTAAACCAATAATGCAAATATATATATATATATATATATATAATACACCAATGAAAAAATAATGTTTAGATTATCATAACAAAGCATGCTAAATATAAAAAAAAAATAAGAAAAGCCTAGAGTCCATACAAGTTTAAATCTATAAGTATACATAAAATAACTCACGGAAAATATTGGGATGTGCACGGCGTTGAATGACGGTTTTTCTTCCTAAGTGTGGACGATGGGTTTTGAGTCTAATCATAAAGTTATGACTATAGAGTTCAAGAGTCACCACCTAGTATTACGTTCATTAAAAAACTTAATGATCTACGAGAGTTTGGATAGAAGCCTAGTTGTGTAAGGGAAAAACACATCATCCTCAGTGCACCCTACCTAAAGTAAGTTGCATTGTTGTTTAATTATATTTGTAGGTCAAGTTTTTATTTGTTGATCTCTTATAAAGTTCAAGGTAAATCTCTCTTTATGAAGATTTTCTATCTTATTGGGTTAGAAACCTAATTGTTCCAAACCCAAATTTTAGTATCACATTTAGTTTTTTTCTATCTTCAATACATAAAGGTATACTTTATATTGTAATTTTACACCCGTAAATATTAAAGTCTACAAAAAAAATCCTAACACTTTAAGTATAAAGCGAACAAAATGATTGATGAATAGTTTTTGATATTTTGGTTACACCTAATGGATAATCATAAATTGGTTATGATATTTTTTTTGCATTATAAAACATGACAAAGATGCATTTTCTATTTTGATAAAATAATCTTGGAAAACTTTTAAGATTTGGTCGGATTCAATTAAAACATTGACTTAAATATTATTATTTATCTTTTTCTCTTTTTTTATGTAGAATAGAAACAACACACACACACACACACACACACACACACACATACACACACTCTTTTTTACTATAATTTTTTTACTCACACACCTCATAATTACATGTTTACAAACAATAAAAATTCAAAACAAAACACAAATCAAACATAAAATTTATACAAAAGGCCTTTCAATTTTACAACATAATCTAGAGGAAGTTGTTAGAAACCCAAAACTATGTTGGTAAGCTTTTAGGATCGCAAGAATAATGGCGACTTATAGGTCTCACATGTCATCATTATTGGAGGTGCGTGAGCCCACACACCCTCACTTGTGAAGGCAAAAATTGGTGGATTAAAAAGTTTGTTTTCTCTTAATTTTTTCTACACTAAAGATAAAATTCACCTACAATAGATAAACATGATATGATTTCAATTTCTCCTCTTCATATATTTGATTTTCTCATTTAGTTTTACTTTTTTTTTCCTCCTTTATAGGTGGTTGATAGTTTTGTTGTAAAGGAAATCCTTTAATTTAGTGGTTTTGGTCTACTATGGGTGGGGGAGGTGCTGATTAAAAAATTGTTGCAACTGTTTGCATGGTTGGAATAGAAGAGTGGTAAGGGCACAATAGAGGCCTATGTGCTAAATCAAATATACATAGATGTATTCAGTCAATAGGTTATTGGTTACATATGCATCATAATTAAAAAGAGAATTGTCTTTATTTGTATAATTCAAAACATTCACTTAGTTTCATGCAGTACTTATTGTACCTTAAGAGAAAAGTAACAAAATAAGGTGTATGTTGAAGTTTTGATATGCAAGGCCTATATTATTGAAGAGATCTCAACATTTGTCTCATAATATTTCGAGCATCAATTAAGAACAAGAATCAATCACGTTTCAAAGCATGATGATGGTAGGGAAATGTCTTCGAGTGGGAATTTGTTATATTCTCTCATCCTAGATGACCCATACCAAAAAAATACTTTAAATGGAAGATATTTGTCAGAAATAGAATTCAAACAAACACATAATTATATGTTATTTAACTATGATGAACTAAGACCTTTTATTTGGTATGTATACTACATAACATATCATTGTTTTCAAACAATTTATCTATTATCATATCATTAATTGATACATTGTTGAATTTCTTATAGGCAATATTGTCAATATTTACTATCATAAGACCCAGAATTGAGTACATTTTCTACGTGGTTTAGAAAACATATCAGTACTTTTTAATTATTCTTATCTCTCAAGATTCTTAATTTGATTACACATTTCTTGTTAATTCTTCATGGTTGTATTTCATGTAGTAGGTTTATTAATTGGAAAGGAATGTTAGTGTTACTTTATCAATACTAAGTTTAGGTCTTTAAGGAAATGTGAAGTGATATAATAAGTATTTTATCAATGGATATGTGTTTCATACTGAAGAATATGAGTAGTGTAGAAATATATATAACAATGAAGTTTGTGTTAAAGGATCAAATTCTAATGAGTTTGAAGTTGACTACTATGAGAAATTAGAAAAGGTTATTGATAGAGGAATCAGGGTAGATCCCTATCATGATTTGGTCAAAATTAATTTAAAGGTTAGACTCCACAACATCAAATATGTCATTGTTTTCATTAAACAATGACAACAAGTTTATTATGCATACACTCTTTCCTTTAGAAAGAATTGTTCAAGTGTTGATTTGTTATTTGTAGTGAAAACCAAATCCAAATATCATGCCTTGGTTGTTCAATATAGAAATTATGAATTAATTGTAAGATATAATGTCTTTCAACTTAGTGAGTTAATTTATCTATATTGAGTTGCTTCATCTAATGACTTACAAGAATAGTTTTGTTGATGTTGACATTGAGAAGTAGAATGATGTTTCGAGCTCTAGTGGAAATACAAAGTCGATATAGATGATGATATAAATGAAATCAACATAAAAATTGTGTTGGACATGAGCACGAGTTAATTGACGAAGAAAAAGACAATTCTAATTAATTTGTACATCATAAATTTATAATGCCATAAAATATATATTTATGGATTAAATTCACTTTAATAAGATGACAATTATGCTAATTTATTATTGAATGACAATGAAATATTAATTCTATTATTGTGATGTTAACTCGTGTTATTATGTTGTGTGTGCTGTTATGAATTTAAGTATTTGTAGGATAAATAAATAATGAATATAGATACAATTTAGCATCAAATATTGTTTTACATCAATGGAATGTGTTTGTGGTATATTACAATTTAGAATCAGATATTGTTTTACATCAATGGAATGTGTTTATGGTATATTATAGTGACCTAAGACTATTCCCGTTTTCATTAGAACCATTCATGGTGTTCATTACATACAAAAATATTGATAAAATATGTTCATCGGTATATGCAAGTGACTATGTGACTATTCCCCTTATCACTGGCACTATGAATTTCTCCATGCTAATATCTTTAGCTTTATATTTTTTTTGTTTAAAGCTTCCTATAATGCATTTTTCACTCTTTATTGAACTATATATATATATATATATATTGTATAGCCCATTCAAAATGCAGTTCATGCATACAAAATCAATATGATTTCATGCATCCACATCCTCCATAATAGAAAGGTCGTAATCATTTTTTTATGACTTTGGCGATGCATCATTAAGAACTTTGCCAAGTTCAAGGTGGTAAGATAGAATGATATTTTTTTGTGTCCACCGCTTAAAGTTCAATCCATTGAACTTTCCAAGACTCTCAACATGCACCACCAAAGGTAATGGTGGAATTCTCACTATCGAAGTAGTACTTATTGAAGCAATATTGGTTGACACAATCAAATCTTGAGTAAATGAAGTACAAGATATGATATAATATGGGGAAAAAACAATAGCCAGTAATATTTATAAATAAATATTTAAATTAAACAAGATAAAATTAGCAATCATTTCACTTAGAAGTTGTATCATATACAAAATAGTATTATTTGTATAATATTTCACTAAGCAAGTTCCCAGGAGAGATTGGACGGGTCAAAAACGGTCCTGCTTAAAACTCGATCCTCTTAGACAGAACTTTCACTGCCAAAATTAATTGTTTACTAACGAAAATTTACGACGATATTATAATGTAATTTCCATTAGTAATCAATTTCCCGACCAATATACGGACATGAAACATTCTTTGGTAAAATTTTCATCGGTGATTTAGTTTTTGTCGGTGACTTCATCGGTAATGTCCTCACCGAAGAAAACATCGATTGTAATTATACCAACAAAAACAGCGATTGTATTTCCATTGCTATATTTTGTCGGAATATACCACCGATGATTCCATAATTAACATTATATCGGTATAATCATCGGTAATGGTGGTATTTTGAGTAATGTTTGTTCAACTCTCTTGAAACTACCTATAAAAGGGTCATCAGTAACAATGACATTTTTAGTAAAAAAGATAACTCTCTGGAAAATACCGATGGAATGTTTTGGAGGTAGAGCATCGGTAAAAGTGATATTTTAAGTAATTTTTATGCAACATTCTAGAATATATTTTGAGTAAATTTTGTAATTCCATCACTAATATTTTATTTAAAAAAAAATTGAAAAATAATTTCAATAATATAAAAAACAAATAAATAGTCAAAATATATTGGAATTAGATTAAATTAATTTTAAACTCAAGTAATTATTACAAATTATTAAATTTTTAACATTCAAAATGCAAATACAATAAATCTAAAACAGAGGTGGCGCGGAGGTGGAGGTAGACAAAATATTTATGTCGAAAACAATATCATATCATTATACATCATAGATTTTTCAATCTCACTGCAATTCTGTCGGAAACAGAAACGCGACCCTTCCACTGATAAGGGTGTAGATGAAATACCAAGGGGGGAAACCTGTTGGTAAATACTTATAGAAATAGTGACGCTAATGTTCTGACAATAATATTATGAGCTAAATACCAACGAAATATTTATGTCAGTAGTTTTGCATAAATTGGCTGATTTTCTAGTAGTTTTTAGACCGTATCTTTTCATTGTACTAACATTTTGTATATGTGAACAGTAATATACATGTAAACAAAACTAACCAAAAAACTTCGATATGAATCTTATAGAGTATAAACAATATAGCATAAACTATCATAAACATATCAATTATTCACTTATTAAAAAAATAAGTCAATAAGATTTACAATATGCATCAAACCATCCAAATAGCATAAAAAACAATTTTAGAAGATATTAAATGAAGACAAAAAAAATCAATGAATGAGAAAACTAAGAATTGTTTTAGATTAAATCTCCATAATTTGTTGGTTTGCCTGGTAAATACATATGTACGCGTGTGTACATTTGAAAGGGACTTTGAAGACCTTCATGGCCTTTTATTCTAAACCATTTGACGAAACTGTTTTGCATAAAATCTTGCAATCTCAGGAAAAGGTTCCACGAAAGCTCCTCTCCATTATCAAAAAGGGTTTTCTTGGGCTTTGATTTCCACTCACAACATTCCGCATTTCCTCTCCAGACCTTCTTTTCCTCACTTTGCCCTTGTTGTTTTATTTAGAAGGAAAACCAATAAAATACAGACAAAGCCCTACTGATCTCCTTCTCTAGTGTTCTAAAGCTCATCACCTCCGAACACTTTCTCACACCTTTTTCTCTTTCTCTTTCAACTTGTAGCTGGAAAATAAGTCTACATTTTCCTCTCCGATATATGTATGATTCCTGCATTTCAGGTTCCAGACGACATAAAACCACCCACTGAAGCAAACCCGCTTCTAAGTTTCCATTTTCATCGATCTTTGATCCAGTTTTTTGAAGCCAAACGAACAAAAAATAAAGGCCCAGCCCTCAAAAAGTGCACCTGCTTAGAAACGATTTCTCAATGTCTACACCATTAGACCAGCAGCAGCAAGAAACACCTTCCACGGAAGTGAGCCAACAAGCTGCCTACGCCCACACTGGTCATGGGTCGGTTGGATCAGTGATAGCAGTTCTTTCAGTGATCACAATATTGGGAGTGATAGCAGGAATGATTGGCAGGCTTTGTTCAGGTCGTCGGATCTTGGGTCATGGACAATATGATTTTGAGGGCTGGGTAGAAAGAAAATGCTCCTCCTGTCTCGATGGCCATGTTGACCCGCCTCCGATCCGACACGCAGATATTCCTGTGGCAGCTCCGGTGGTGGAGGAGGGCCCCCAAGAGACCAAAGAAGAAGAAGAAGAGCAAGAGCAAGAGCAACAACAAACTGAAGCACATAAACCACATCCAAGTGCTGCTAGCGATCAATCGTGATCCCTGTTTCAGGGGATTTCTGTTTCTTGATCTAGCTCAATCAGTTTTTTTTCCTTTCAATATTGTTGTGTTAGGGGCTTATTTTGATGGGACATGCGGCATCATAGAATGTAAATCCTGAGCACGAAAACACTTTCACGTTAATGAAATACAATCCGTTTTTTTTGTTCAACTAATTGGAGTTGGGATTCTCTTCATTTACTATTACCATAATAATGAAGATCATGTGCTCATTGAGAAAACTCTCTCTCTTTTTATACTTGAGACTCGAGGGAAATTTATTGTCGATGGATTCTCTTCTCTGTGATTGCATTTTAAAAGGAACATCACTTCAGATTGATGCAGCCATCAGACCTCCATTTCCGCATGATGTCGCTTCCATTGTCGATGCTGAGACATAAGCTGAGCCCTCGTGCTTTTCTCGCTCATCACGGACCAGTGACAGTGGGCAAGCACTATGATTCATAACGGTCGCAGCACTTAATGTCACCGGTGGTCGAATTCTCTACACCTACTCCTGTTGGCTTTTAGATTTAAGATGGTACCTATCGTTATATTTCCCTATTGTTCGAGAATATGGTATGAAAAAAATATATTGTGGAGTAATAATTATTGTCGATTTCAAGTTATATATATACTAGCCAATGCCTTGTGCCTTGTCCGGAGCCGCATCATATTTTTTCATGAAAAAATATTAATTGTGTGAGATTTTTTATTATTGTATAAATTTAGCTAACTAATAAATTTGTGCAGAATTCTTCTGAAATGCAAGTTTTTTATAAAATATATGAATTTTAAATCGATATAAATTTATATATTTAGTAGGTTTAACGAAATAACTGGTATAAAATTATCATCATTATTAAAAAAAAAGATTTGGATATCTGAATTTTGATTTCACTGTATTAAAATTAATTCATTTTAAATTCAACACAAAAAATAAATATAAATTGTAAAAATACCTGCAATAATTATAGAACAAAAATAAGTAGTTAATTTTCTATCTACAAAAAGACAAAAACATAATTGAAAATACATCCCTACATTACCGTCATTATCATTACTATAATAGTTAAAATTATTATCAAATTGCTTCCCAAACAATTAAAACCATTAAATTGCCACGAAAAAAAAAATATTTTACAAAACAAACAATAAAAAATAATAACTAAATTATCATTATTATTGCGCAAACAATAGAATCATAAAATCATCTGATCCGAAGAATAAATAAAAATAATAGAAAACACAAAAAAAGGGAAAAGGGGAGCAATATTAATTTTAAAATGGTCATCAACATAAATTAAAATTTCAGGATTTAAACAATTATAGATAAAACCTCAATAAAAAATAAAATTAAAAAAATTATAAACAAAAACTAAAAGCATATATTCATAAATATGGATAAAAAATAAACATTATTCAAGAATGACAAAAAAACCAAAGGAATTAATATCAAATAAAAATTTAAAGAATAAGGACCGAAATGAAAAATAAAAATATAATTAACTCCAATCGAAGGAAAAAATTGAAACAAATAATAACCCGGGAACAGAAACAAAAAATAATTATTTTTTAAACAAATTGCACTATAATTCTGTTAAAAAATTAAAAGAATAAGGATCGAAATGAAAAGTAGCATATATAATTAATTTCAATTAAAAGACGTATTTAAAACACATCAAAATAAAATATATAATTAATTCTATATACCGAGCTCATGACTGGGATAATAAATTTGAATCATTATAAACTTAAATGATATTGATTTTTTTTATTTTATCCTTTGACGTATTCTATTTTTTCTTTTAGTAAATGTTTTATATCAATTAAAAAAATAAAATAAATAGCGCCTTCAAAAAACACCCCCCTTTTCTAAAGCATATCACAGCCCACGGCCAGTAGCCGAGTCTTTTGAAGGTGTGAACTTTATTTACAGTCGAAGATGGTCTGGGCCTGGACCAAATCTGGCTAATATCTTCGACAAATCAATGGCCTCTAGCTTTAATTATTTCTGAAGCTGCACAATGGCCACAATTATATCTTTGACATATCATTGGGCTCTAGCTCTAATTATCTCTGGCCCAAGATCAGAAACTGCTGTTTGGCCCAACCCAGGGCAGGAGGGCTCTTAATTTCCAATAATGGTTCTGGCTAGCGTCGAGTGAAATACGTGGTGGGTTGGGTCAAAAATATTTCAACGCTAAAAAAATATATTCAGGCTATGATACTTCAACACAAATCGGGTTAAACTTACTAAAACATGATTTGGATATAGAACCAAAATAACACGCAAAGAAAAGAGAATAAAGAAATTGTAAGTTTCAAAACCTAATATCCTAATGTCAAATATAAAAGAAAAAATATATAACAATGAATAAAAAAACCCTAATTCAATCACGTTAACTTGACAAATCCACAATCCATGATATGAGATCGAGATAAAAACAATTCCACAAGAGAGACCTAGTAAAAAAATCAAATTTCAATATAAAAAATCAAGCTAGCTTGGGTTAATTTTATCGGCCTACTCTTAAAATAACCAAACATAAAGAAAAGTAAAAAAATTTAGCAAAACTCATGCGCAAATAATTTGATGCAAAATTATGGAAAAGAACTCAAAAAAATTGAGGAAACAAAATTTAACATAACTTGGGTTAACTCAACTAACCCACTACTCGCAATATGAGGTCACAATAAAATAAATTTGACTCCCGAAAGAAGAACCTAATAAAAAAATGGAATTAAATAAAAGATATTGAGAAAAAATATGCAAACCAACCCAAGTTAGTTTAAACAACCTTTTTTCAAAACAATAAGAGAAGCAAAAAAAAAAAAAATAACAACGATCAAGGACAAATAATAGTATGCAAAATGCTAAAGAAATCATAAAAAAACATAGAAGAAAAAAATTGTGTCCACTTGGTTAACTCTTGGATAATTAAATATGAGATTGAGATAAAAAAAATACTTTTAAAAGGACCTAGTAAAAAAAAAGTTAAATAAAGAAAATTGAGTAAGAATATGCATGTTAACCTAGGTTAACTTGGCTAACTCATACTTAGGATAACCCATAGTAAGAAAAGTGAAAAATCACATAGCTCAAGGGCCAATAATTTAACTCTAGAGGATGAAATTGTAAAAAAATATCAATTTGTTAAAAAAAAACTAAGGAATTTTACTTTTAATAAATCATTGATAACTTGATCAGTCTATTACTTGAGATATAAAATCGAGATAGCACAACAAAAAAGAATGTGAAACAAAGATGAAGCTAAAGGCTTCATAATCAAATATCAGATTATGAATATGAAAGAAAAATCAATTTTCAATAAAGGGTTGCTCTATTAGAAAGAAACCATGAAAAATAGTAAAATAAAATATATAATCATAAAAAAATTTAAAACTCCAATAATACATACCAAATATGATATAAAAACAAAATTCAAGAAAATAATCAGGGGATAAATTAAAAAAAAATAAGAAAATAATTTAAAAAAATAATCAAAAAAATGAGGATAGAAAAGGAATTAAGAAAACAAATGCAATAAAACTAGAAGGGATGAAATTCCAAAATAAATAATCATCAAGAAAAGTATAAAACACATAAATACAACAATCAAAAGTATAGGAACCAAATTGGATAAAAACATCAAATTAAATAAAATTCTCAATGATGAAATTGACACAATTTTTAAAAAGTATCAAAATCCAAATAAACAATAATAATACAAATTAGGGTAAAATCGATGAAATCATTGACTAGAGAACATGATTGTTTTTTAGAACGTCGATCACTAGTTTCTTGGGAATGAAAGAGAAATAAGAGAAGAAAAAAACTTCATCACAATTCTAATTGAACCTCCTTTATAAGCATGTATCACATTAATGGAAAAAAGATGACTCCCTACTCTCAACACCATTGCAAAAGCTAGATTTTCATCATCATAAGGGATCTCACACATCAGGAGGGGTGTCCCGATAATTTGGCATTTTTTTATTCTTTTTTCTGCCAAATTACTGTTGGTGCGTTGACAGACACGTCGTTCCGCGCTCACATTGGTTTCGGACAGCACGTGCGGCCTATCCCAGCTTCCAAAAATACCCAACCGACATCTAGAATGATTTTCATTCATGTTCTCTTCCTCCTACTGCGGCGCATGTGATTACAGGGTGGCGGGAGATGTGTCAATGGTAGTTTGAAGTTTTCCCCTCTTTTCTCCCTCCTACCTATACAAGCACAAATCAGCGCCGCTGTTTATTGTGATATTTCCTTTTAGTCCCTGAACTTTTGATTTTGTTTTAAGGTCCTTATTGCTATTATATAGGTTTTGATTTGTTTTAATTTGGTCCTTCAATTGAAATTGATTATATATTGTAGTTTTATTTAGGTCCTCGGTCTTTGAATTTGAATTGGTTTGAAATCCTTAATATTTTCAGTATCAAAGTTTTGATTTTATCCTTCCATGCAAATTTACTATAAATCCTTATTTTCGGTACCAAAGTTTGATTGCTTTCAATTTTATCCTTCCATGCAAATTAATTATAGATTTCAGTTTCATTTCGATCCTAATTCTTTTAATTTCAGGTTTTGTTTTAAATTATTTAATTTTATTGGTATCAATGTTTAGATTTATTTCAATTTTTTCCTTCAAATTAAATTTATTATATATGTGTTTTCATTTCAGTTTTTATACTTTTAATCTTGGATCTTATTTTAATTCTTTTATTTTTTTTATATATTTCTTACATAGTTTCTATTTCTGTCCATATTTTTATGTAGATGCTCCTAGTTTTTGTTCTCAATTGTTCTTTATTTCCAATATTATTAAGTTTTTTTATTTAATGTTCAAATTTTAATATGTGCTGGTGATCATTTGAAAATCAATAATTATTATGATTCCTCTTTTTTTTTCCTTCAAGTCAAATAATTTCTTAAAATCTAATTATATTTATTTTTATTTTGTCATTTATTTTGTTTTTAATTGCTTTTTTGTTAATATTGTCAACTGTTGAAATTTCTAATTATTATAGATAAGACATTCAAAATAATGATAATGATTTTCAGCCATGGTTTTTTTTCTTATAGATATGCGAAACTAATTATATATTTTGATATTTATTTAATATTAGCATCTTAAAATATATATACATATATGACCTATTTATTATTTCTGAAAAATAATAATTAACTATCATTGTTATAAAATATTTTTAATATAATAATATATGTAATAAATCTTAGAAAAAATTAATTTCTTTTAAAAAAATAATTACGATGTCATCGATAGTACGAAAAATAATAATTAGAATATTAATTATGTATAATAATATTAATAATAATAGCTATAATAATTGTGACAAAAATTAATTGATCAATGTTATTTTTTTGAAAAATAACTTCTGTGTTTTTTTTAATGTATGATATTTCAGATCTTATATCACAAAAAAATATATGAAACCACATGTAAACAAGACAAATATAAATATTATGTCAAATTATCAACAATAATAAAATAAAAAATTGTCTCGCGTTTCGCCACAACCAACACTAAATTTTTTAAAATGTAACAAAATTGTCAATGGTCCTAATTATATATATATATATATATATATAGATAGATAGATAGATATATAGATATAGATATATTATTTTAGGGACTTTTTGCTTAAAAAATATGAGAGAATAATTATATATTGTTATATTTTTTTAATATTAACATCTTAAAATATATACATAAAAATTGAACTGACTTTTCTTTTATAAATCTCATATTAATTTAATCTTAGTGTTCTAAATTTTTTTAATATAATAATATGAAGGAAAAAAATCTGAAAAAAGAATCTTTGATAAATTTTAACAGTTGTATTTTTGTTATCTGTCAAATAAATTATTTGTCAAATAGTTAAAACATGTCCAACAAACAATTAGTATGTTGCAGGCAACAAATAATATATCTATAGTCAATTTGATCAATTGCGGTTTTGCTATCTACCAATTAAATTATTGCCAAAATAGTTAAAACAAAATCATCAATCAAATTGTTTGGTGCATAAAACAAATCACTCATCTGTACTAAAATTCAATGGTTGTAATTTTATTATTTGCTAATTGAAGAATTCATTAAACAAATAAAACATACACAACAATCAATCAGTATGTTACACGGAGCACGTGGCTTATTTTAACAGAATTTCTTCAATTTCAATTGTACAATCTACCTATGAAATAATTATCAAAATTGTTTTAACAGTAGCAACATTCAGTCACTTTTAGGCGGAAACCCCCCCTTTCTAACAGATTCTATTAATTATAATTTTACTAATTAAATATTAAAATAATCAATTACAACACGTCTAAAATCAATCAATTTACTACATAAAAAAAAACTCAGATAAGACATTCAAAATAATGATAATGATTTTTTTAGTTTTATTTCTTATAAATATATGAGACTAATTATATATTTTAATATTTATTTAATATTAGCGCCTGAAAATATATAGAGAGAGGGAAAAAATGACTTAGGATTTTTTGAAAAAAAAATAATATTAGTGTGCTGAAATACTTTTAATATAATAATATGAAGAATGAATCTTATAAAAAAAAGATTTTAGCTTTTAATTCTAATTTTGTCCTCTTTTGTTGAAGTTTATTTCTTAGAAAAAAATGATTCTTGGATTTTAATTTGTTTTTGTAGAAAAAAAATTACAATATTTTTATTTATACTATTTCATATTTAATATTATTGGAGAAAAAAGGCAACTTATAAACAAAATGAATAGACAAATTTATCCAAATTATCTACAATTAAAAAATATATGAACAATTTTCCCTGTGTTTTGATTACACTGTTCCTTTTAGATGAAAAAAAACTTATTTCTAATAGATTTTATCTATTATAATTTAATTAATCAAATATTAAAATAATTAATTACAGCAGTAAAAAAATCAATTAATTTTCGAATTATATGGTGCGAGGGGGGGGAAGCATATCTGGTTTTTAAAACTTGAACAAATAAAACACAGAAGTTGCTACTATTAGGTTTACTTTTTTTAATCAATCACTTTCACTACACGCTGACGACAATTTTGTTTACTGTAAACTGCAAGGTGGTCGACGCACTTACGTACGACGAATGACTTTTGTACACTCTTCAAATAATTACATGTTAGTGTTCACGACACGAGTGTGTTTTTCTTCTTCTTTTTTTTTGTTGAAGTTGATGTTGCTGCATGTAGCCAACCAGAAAACTAGTTTTTTTTTGTGTAGCTGAGTTTTGTGGATGAAGAATTTTGACCTCAACCTCACCATCAACTTTCATATAAAATTATAATGAAGGGTTTTTTATTTAAAAATATATTAAAATGATATATTTACAAAAATGGTTCAAAAGTGGAATAGAAGACCATGTAGTTTTTTTCATTTATTTACAAAAATGGTTCAAAAGTGTGGTTGTAGTGTGATTATATCAGCTGCCATCTCCACAAGGTTCCTCTTAAACGAAGAGAGGAACAAAAACCTCCCCATGGGATCTCAGTGTACGACGTCGTCTCTCTCTCTGTGTCTACACCAGCCATGCACTCCTTCCATTTTACTGTCTCTTTACTTCCTCTTGCACTGCTGAGACCTATTTACGTCACTTGCTTGCCTGTGCATTAACAAATGACACCTTTTGTCTTTCTTAACATCAACGAGCATGAAAAATAGGAATTTATGCACCTCTTATATTAGTAGTATAGAGAAGAGAATTGGGGAATTCGTGATTCCGGTGGATATATATTATATTATTAAAAACTTATCAAAATATAAATACACAAAAAAAAGGGAACATCCAAAAAACCCCAAGAATACACCGTATTTATGTATAGAGTACATAGGCCACAGGGTTCACATTATTACTGACAAAGCTGTACGCGATGTTGCCTCTCATAACAAGGGGAGTAGACGCTTGAAAATGGGTTGCATTTTCTTCTTCCTTTTCCACTTATTGCAAGAAGTGAAATGAAGGAGTAGTGCTTGCTGTATTTAAGTAGTGGACGAGTCCAGGGGTTTACCATTACTTCCTTTTATGCAAAGAACCCTCTACAATCCCAAACCCTTCTTTTTACATATAGAGCAGAGAGAAAGAGAGAGAGAGATGGGCAGGCCAAGGTGTTTTTTAGACATAAGCATCGGAGGGGAGTTAGAAGGAAGGATAGTAGTAGAGCTCTACAACGATGTCGTTCCTAAAACTGCTGAGAATTTTAGAGCTCTTTGCACTGGTGAGAAAGGCATTGGACCTAACACTGGTGGCCCTCTTCACTACAAGGTCTTCTAAGTCCCTGTTTAGTAATTTTCTTTGTATTTGTATTCATGTGTTTGTGAGTTCAAGTTGGTTTTCTTGATTGGTTTATGAAAATACAATCTTGTCCCTCTTGGGCTGTTAATGTTTGCAGTTGTTATGTTTTGATTTCTCTGTGATCAAAGTGTCGTTCCTTTTCGGGCTTTAGTCAGTGAGACTTGGCAAGGAAAATGCTTTTCTTGGTAGAAATCAGGGGTTCAGTTCATGATGAAAAGTCAGTGTTGTCCTTGTTTATTTATAGTAGTAGTCGTGAATTTTCTTGATTCTTAAGAATGATTCTTTCCAAGTATATTGAAGATATCTGAAGTAATAATGGTTTCTGGTTTTGGACCACTGGAAAAGCCATCAAAGGCAGTCCCTACTCGCTTTTCTATTTGATATTTAGCTTCAGGTTGAGGGTGTTTCGTTTTTGGTGATAAATAAAGTATTTGTGCTTTATCACTTCTATTCATTTTTCTCGACGATTATTTCTAGACAATCTATAGGCTTGAATTTTATTTACTGCTCATTGCATTTGACAAAAAAAATCTTTTTTTAAGCTTATAAAAAGGAAATTTAAGCTTTTTTAAGTTGATTTTAAAGGTGTTTTTATATCAGGGATGTCGTTTCCATCGTGTTATCAAAGGTTATATGGTTCAAGGAGGAGATGACACCGGAGGGGAATCTATTTATGGCTTGAAATTCGAGGATGAGAATTTTGAACTGAAACATGAAAGGAAAGGAATGTTATCTATGGAAAATGCTGGTCCCAACACAAATGGCTCGCAGTTCTTTATCACGACAACTCGCACTTCTCATTTGGATGGAAAACATGTTGTATTTGGGAAGGTTGTTAAAGGAACGGGAGTTGTTCGTTCTATCGAGCATGTTACAACTGGTGATGCTGATTGTCCCACTTCTAATGTTATGATTGTCGATTGTGGAGAGATTCCAGGGGGTGCAGACGATGGGACATGTAATTTCTTCAAGGATGGTGATGCTTATCCTGATTGGCCCGCTGACCTTCATGAGAGTCCCAGTGAACTTTTTTATGGTGGATAAATGCTGTAGATTCTATCAAGGCTTTTGGAAATGAACATTTCAAGGTAATGGTTCTCATGTTTGGCTGATGTTCTTGTTGCACCAAAGGCATATTGGTGAAACGTATTGGTAAAGCATACATCAGTACTCATAAGGAAACCTCAGGAATTCTAGTTAAAAATATGCTTTGTTGGGGTGTGAAGATTTTAGGTGAATTGGTTTTTTCAAGTGTTAATATTCTCTATGGTCTATGGGCGTTTTGTTTTTGTTTGATCTTTTCTTCTATAACAATTTCTAATTATTGATCTCAGAAACAAGACTATAAGATGGCGCTAAGAAAGTACCGAAAGGCTTTACGCTATCTGGATATCTGTTGGGAGAAAGAAAGGATCGACGAAGGTGAATAATCTTTGTGCTCTAGTTACTTTTTATCTTGATGTTACTGCACTGCTAATGGCTCCCTGTGCCTCAGTTGCATTTGATTTATATGAACATTTTTCTTCTGGTGGCTTTTCAGAGAGGAGTTCAGCTTTGAGGAAGACAAAGTCACAGACATTCATAAACAGTGCAGTAAGCTCTTGTTCTCACTGTTGTCTGGGTGTTTTTATAGCCACTGAAGCTTTTGATCTTTTGAGTAGGCATCTAGGTTAAATTTGGGGGATCTGAAAGGAGCGCTGGTGGACATGGACTTTGCAATACGGAATTGGGAAAGCAATGCAAAAGCTCTGTTTCGCCAGGGACAGGTTAGTATCTTCAACTGGGAATGCTTTCAATGATTTGTTTATGTTTTAGTGCTTGAGAAGGAGGTACCTTCACAATTGTCGCACTAAAAAGTTATTTTTCCCCTGTGTTTGTCAGGCATACAAGGCTCTTAACGATGTCGATGCTGCTGCTGAAAGCTTCAAAAAGGCATTGCAATTGGAGCCATATGATGGTTAGTGATAATCTGAAACAGGGCCAGCGGCACATAGTTCTAGGGATAGAATTTGTGCTCAGACGTTTGCTCTCTGATAACACCTATAAGTTCCAGTGATTATGCTAAAGCATGCTTTTTGGCCACTCAAATTATAGGAGTCTTGGACCTGTTATTTAACAAGGAATCTGTTGAGATTTGCTGATAGCTTTGGTTTCTAATGCTTTTCAGCTGGAATAAAAAGGGAGCTTAAAGCTGCAAGGAAGAAGGTCGGTACCACCAACAGAATCTGTAACATTTGTGAAGATAAATGGTCGTGGTCAGCCATAAATACTGTCTGAAACAGTGGAGGGTGCTTGATAATATTCAGCGAATACTAACAAATAATCTCTTGCAGATTACTGAGAGGCGTGATCAGGTGAGAAGGCAATATGAGAGGATGTTCAAAGCCTCAAACAGCACTCCTGTAGAGCCCTAGCCAATTGGTACGCGTACTATCTTTTGGAGATTATTGTCATTTGATCATCGGATATTTCAAACTGATAATATTTTGAAAAACAGGATGCAAGTTCCTGGAATCACAAAAGCTTCAGGTTTCTTCTTACTTTAATGGGCTGAAGTGGCCCTATGGATATGTTTTTTTTATATGAGGAAACTCCATCCCTGAAAAATACACTTTGAGAGTCCAGATAAATGAGTAAAATCCTAACTGTCTCAGGCTCTTAGAAGAGATGCATGTTCTAACTCGAACTCGAGACTTGCTGTGTAAATTGCAAGTCCTTTACCATCACGTTACTTCTCGTCTCTTGAGAATATTGTGGATACATGTTCATAAATAGAGATTGGATACATGTTCACTGATAAACAAAGATGTTTCATTCTCTTATATTTTCAATTGCTTTCCAGGTCTCAAAGGCAACTGTATAATTTTTTAGGCTTGAACCATTTCTTGTTATACAAGTTTACTCGCATGTCATAAATATTATAGGTGACTCTTCTAGATATGAAAATTGAGACAGATTATTCTATTGTTAACTCCTTACAATTCATATAATCACAAATAACTAATTTTTCAGCATCAAAACACAATTTATATAAAAAAAATTAACTCTAAATTAACACAACAAAATATCTTATTAAAAAATAAAGTAACTAATACATCTAATCAAAATTACCATAACATGTAACAATATCTAATAATCTTCTTGGCTCATAAAAATGTCTAAAGCACTCATGAAAGGGCTTGGAGCACTTGTGAATGAGTTTAGAGTATCATCTTAACTTGCCCAACTCAAGGACAAGTCTATAATATTTATGTAGGTGTAAGGAGAATCAATAACAATCCAGCTTTTGGATGAGTCTAGGTCAGTCATGGACGGACCAACATCCACAACACTCTCATGATAAACAATTTCATCTTCTGCTAATACTGTTTTAAGACGCTCAACCTCTCCAACCTTATGAATTCATCACGATATAAATTGAGTGTAGTGCTAGGCCACAATACATCTTATTTCATCAACACCTTCATGAATAATCATTGTTGTTTTCCAAGCTTTCCCGTGCCAAGTAATTAATCTATACGCATGCATTAAAAGTCAACAAGCAGTCATCATCCATAATAAAACTAATATGGTATTGAATTGAGTCTAACTTGAATGTCGGAGGAGGAGAGGGCATGGTGCATTGAATTTGATGGATATCTTGGAAAATAGGATGTGTAATAAAACTATGTATAAGGAACACATACCATGTCATATAAGTATTAAAAAGAAGAGAGGAGAAGGAAAGTAAATAAAGGAAAAGAAAAATAGTCGCATGATTTAAAATTCAAAAAGAGTTGCTTATATTATCTGGTTCTCTCGTGTACGTAACATATATTCTCTGTGATTTGTTAACATAAATCTATCAAGTACTGCATCATTTATAGATTGATTGGCCCGCAGGTCTACAATCTTTCTCGTCCTTCGTGCACTGCCGCTTCAACTTGGTATATCAACCACTGTAGCCAACGCTGGCCTACCTTGTCAGATTTACTGGGTTCCCATTTGAATAGGTCCTTGAAGATTGCTAGCTAAGAACAAGCTGCAAAATCTCGTATGATCAAGAGAAGTGGACACTGTACCCGTTCCAAAACCAAGGGAAACTTGGTGGTTGGTTCATGAAAACTGCAGTGACCAGATAGATCATCGGAAAGGATACAGATGACAGAGAAATAAAGATTTTAGCTCGGAAAGGGGAAGAAGGGAGCATTAAATATTTATGTATCTGAGTTTTAACAAGACAAAATCAGAGACAGACTCGATCCTGGGTGTGAAATCTCTCTTTCCTTGTAGGAATGGATGAAAAAAACATTATGGAATCCATGTCTTTATCAATATATATTCGCATGGACCATTTGAGTAGAAAATTGCAAAACAGGAAACAGACTCAAAAGGAAATTAAAGGTATATCAGCCGAGAATTTGATAGGCTGGAATCTAGTCCAGAAAATAACTTGCGATAATTCTGCTGTGGGGATTAATGGGAGAAGAGCAGAATCTTATATTATCTTTATAATATAATTAACCTAAAGGCATCTTCATCGTCTTGAAGAATAGAAGCGATGATCAGGAGAAGAAAAGACCGCTCTCTAATTCTTCTTTAGAAGTTTCGATGGCAGAAACCCTCGCCCCTCCTTCGGTAATCTTTCCACACCTTCACCCCCCCACTGTTTCTTTGCCTGCATAAACTTGCGTGCATTCAGTATTCGACTTGAGCCTTACAGGTAAGGTCCGTTCTTCTCTCTCTCTCTCTCTCCTTTTGTTTTCCCTGCAGGCTTGTATTTTGAGAGTGGATGTCTACCGTTGTTCCAAGTGCTCTGAAAAAGTGAAGAAAAGGTTGCAAAAAATAAATGGTAAAAATAGTATCCGCTTTGCATCAAGTTATGCCCTGTTTAATTATATAACAAGAATCGATGAGATTTCTGATTTCGCTCATTGTTTTGTTGCCTAGGAGTAAATTTGGTGGACATAAACACAAAAAAGGGATTGGTAATAGTTTCTGGCGTGGTAGATCCTTCAACACTCCAGAAGGCCATTACAAAGACAGGGAAGAGAGCAGAGGTGGTGGCATATGAAAAGGATCCGGTGCAAGCCAAAAAGAAACTTGATCAATTCATTAGGAGCTCGCAGAAAGAGCATGGCATTCGTGATGAGAAGAACTGTTGCTGCGGAAAGGAGTCCAGGGATGCTGACAAACCTTTATCAGTGGTGCATGATTATGGAATGGAAAGTGGAATGGCACCTCCTGCTTGGTACGAGCAGACAAGTGTTGGTCCAAGATTTTATGGTGCTGGTTACCATGTGTTGCCGCCTAGGTACCCGACTCCGATAGCGCCATACAGCTACACGGGGAGACCATATGGTTATCACGGCCATCGGCCACCCGTTTATGCCACGCTGCCGCCACTTCAGCCAACACTCCCTCCTCCTGCTCCGATGAATGCCAGCTGGTTGCCGCTGCAGCAAACATTCCCTCCTCCTCCACCACCACCACCTCGGCCACAAATTCCCTTGTCAAATCTTCATGCTGTTTACGGTGGGCAAAAAGATGTGCCGGCAGGCAACTCCATCTATCACGCTTTCAGCGATGATAACGCTGCAGCCTGCAGCATACTGTGAGCTTATTGCTGCATGAATGTGATTCTTATATATTAAAATAACGTCCATTATTTAACGAAATCGTGTACCCTATTATCTAGCTCAAAGTTATCAAATCCGTTCCGTTCCGGCCGGAATGTGCCGTTCCGTTCATAAAACCGGGACAAAACAGCGTCGTTTTTGTCCCGGTTTTAATTCCGGTCCATTCCGGCCAGAACGCCTCGGTTCCGTTCCGGGTTCAAAATCAAAACGACGCCGAAAGAGAAAAAGAAAGAGAAAGCCCTTGCATTCGAGGCTAATCTTCTTACATTGCTTTCTCGCTCATAAAACTGAATTTCACTATAATAATTATCATCTTCACTTACTGGGACATCAAGTTTACTCGTGAGAAAGGAATCAGAGAAGCTGTTGGAGTTAATATCATCATTAACAGGGTCTTGAGAGGAAACAGAAAGAGAGTCCTTATCTTCCTCCTCTTCTTGCGCATAACCATCTTTGAATTCACCATTAGAGAAGTCCAAGAAACAATCAAAAGAGAAATCAACTCGGAAGGGTGGGGCAGTAGCAAGCAAAGCCAAGGGAAAGTGGGGGGACGGCGCAAGAGAAAGTGGGAAGGGGGTAGGGTTAGGTTTTTATAATTTATACTACTAATAATAAATGGGGGCAGTAGGGTTTGTTTGTTTTTATAATAATAATAATAAAGAAGGGTTTGTAAGTTGTAACTTCACGTTACAACTTACAACTAACTGTAAGCTTTTATTTATATATATATATAAAATAAAAAATAAAAAAATATATATTATAAAAAAAATATTGCGTCAACTTTGATTTTATAAAAAATAAAAATTATATTTTGTTTTTTTGTTTTTTAATTTTTTTCATATATATATATAATTAATTATATATCAACAGTACGACACCGGAACGGCACGCCGGAACGCTCCGAAACAGGAACGTTCCGTTCCAATTGAAAAACCGGAACGGCGACCGGAACGATATTAACAACTTTGATGAATCACACCGTTATCGATGAATCACACCAATAACGATTATAACTCCGTTAGAGTAATTCCAGTGTAAAAACATAATTTAGAGAGCTAAATTAATAAAATAATTTTTGGAATAATATAGATATAGTTTTTTTTATTTATGTGTATTCTAAAAGTTATTTAGAAGTCATTTTTTTATATCATTTTATCATTTTGTTTATAATATAATTATACAATTAATGTGAATAATTTATATAATTAAATAATTTCTTTTAAAAAACCCTCTAACATTATAATTATTTAATTTTATTTAAATAAAATAATCAAATTTAAAATATAAAAAAAACTTAATATTATCATAATTAACACACTAAACAATATACAGCATCAACTATATATCACCATGTCATTTTTAGTTTAAAAATAGATATGAGAACGATGAACTCAAGAGAGAATTGCAGAGCAAGCTTCACATTGACGCTTGTCAACTTCATGGTCAGTGCATTAATCCCATTCAAATCTATATATTTTTTTAAAAAAAATAACTCAAACATCTTGAAACAATTAAATTAATTTGTAGAGTTATTTGAGTGTTGTAAAAATTATAGATTACATATTTTAATTATTATTAGTGTTAATTTACCTTAAATTTGAATTGTATTTATTAAATTAATATTTTATTTTTTATATATATATATATAATTAATTAATTATATATAAACAATACAATAATGAAACGCTCAAAAACCAAAACAATTCATTCCAATTAAAAAAACAAAACAAAACAAAACCTAAACAAAACAGACAACCAAAACAATTAACAGTCACCAGTTACTATTGTTACAGTACAAACCAGGCCTGATTTATTGTCCATTACAGGTCGGGTAGGGCAGCTAATGATGACGTCGAAGCAGTCCGGCTGTAAACGAACCGCCATCAGGCTGTAAACGAACCGCCATTTGATTCTTGAATTAATCGGAGACTAAAACAAACAGTCTAGCAATTTGATTGCAAACAAATCAAAGAAACTCAACTATCTGAAATGGGTTATACAGACGACCCCCCGATGATAGCCGAGGGGGAGAAGCGGAGGAATCTCGGTATACTGTTTCACAAGCACACCGCACGAAGATTTTAGCAAAAAGCTTGGCAAATGCAGTGGCACGCAATATGCTGCCCAAACAAAACAGAAAAAGCAGGGCCCCGTGATCCAAAACGCATCAAATCACTAGTTTTATGAGTAGCACGAGCTATGAATTGTAGTTATCAAGGCCCAAATCCCTCAAGGCATCAGTGGCAGCTTCCTTGCAGGTTTCGTGCTTTACCTTTGCCCTTCTTAGAATTTTCTCGATGCCATGACTAAGAAGAAGAGTTCTGTAAAGTGGTAAAGATTTAATCTGATGTAAGAGACGGCGCCACAATTTAGTATAGTAGTAGTACTACTACACTTGGGGCTATGCCAGAGAAGCAGAATGAAAGAAGAAAAAGAAATTAAAGACTTGCCTGTTCTCTGGGTTCCTCACAACAAGATTACGGATCATTAGACAGGAATTTTTCTGTACTTGTTGCACATTAGAAAACTTCTCCATGGCTTGGATGGCAAGGTCTCCAGCTCCAGCTTCCATGGCACGGGCTGCATTATCTGGAGATCTTAAACAGAGCACCGTAAAGATGGACATGACCTGAAAATGGTGGAAATTTGATCAAAGAATGCAAGACAGCTCATAAGTGCAAATAACCGAAATGCAGCTTGCAGCGAGCATTTCTTGAAACTTGAAATGAACCAGACCTTCCATGTGAACAGAAAAATATTATATTTCTGGATTTTTGGTTATGCACGTTCAATAGTGCACAAAATCACTCTTTACCTCTTGCAGAACAGAAGGGTCATCAGAAAATCTGGCTGAGAGTAGGATTAACTTATTTATACCCTCCTTCGCTACAATTGCACTTTTATTTGAATCACTTCCTGCCAACTAATCAAATAAAATTCTGTAAGCACTCTGGTCATCCAAAAATTTCAAAACCATAAACTCTGAGCGAGAATCTCCCTGTACCTTGGATAACAAAGAACAGCAAGCTCTAGCTACAATTCTGTTGCCTTGTTCACCACTTTCATCAATATATTTGAAAATGACATCAATGCCACCACTTTCAGCAATGGATTTACATATTTCATCCTGCAAATCAGGAAAAAATAAATGAGGGAAAAAACCTCAAACTTGAACAAAGAAAGACCATATTTCATATCCAGCATCATAGTACTCTTACGCCTAAGACTCTACAATGTAGGAAGTTTCTGAACAGTTAGTAGAGAATATGGCTGGACAGAGAGAGTGGACAAAATAGATTCAGGAAGTTTCTGAACATGATGGGCATGTGGAGCATAAATAAAAAGGTGATTTTCCAACGACTTGAGTTCATGTACAATATAATCACGGCTGCAATATATTTAAATCACAAAAATCAAATGATTAGCTGCAATATATTTAAACCACAAAAATCAAATGATTGACGCAACAGGATTTTGCAATCACATCAGATGCATGTGAACTTACATTAACAGCAACTGCCTTTAAAGCGACACTTGCTGAAACTAAACTGGGTGAGGCAAGCCCTGACCTTAGTGATTCGACAAGAGCCCTTGCAATACCAATTTTGGCAAATCCTCGTGCATAACCATAAACCTGGAGTTTAAATGCATGTCAGTTGCTTTGGAAAGGACATTTTCCATCATGTACATAATAAATATTTGGATGTGCAACCATGCGTAACCTCGCAACGCACATACAAGTTGATTGATTATACTGAAATTTGTATTTTTGTGATGAAACATTTACTTACTTGGGATGCCACAACACGATTATCATCAGGTGTCAAGAGAACACGTATAGAATCATATAAACCTTGGATAGTGCCTTTACTCTGTCTATTCAGTACTTCCAAAATAAGCTCATCAATTTTCAATTCCATCAACAACTCTTTCACAACCTCATTGCCAGTTGCTGCTGCAGCAACAACAGCAAACCCAGTATCCAATATTTCTAAACTTTCATTTCCATCCTTTAAAATGCCAACCACCATCTTTGGTCCATCACTAGACCGAAACATTTCAGTACTTTGAACATCTGCAAATTAAAAGGACACAAACATTACAAAAACCTGCCAATAACAAATAAATATATGATCAAATCATGATCAATCCTCTGAAAGAAGATCCAGTGAAACTAAAAAAAAATGTAGCAGAAATATAAACAAAATTCCCTAACAGATAAAAACATTTTCTCAAAACTTCACACTCCCAATTTTTAAATCCATAAACCTACCATCTAAAAGAACAAAAAGCATCATCCTGTACAGACAAAAGCACATACCATGAATTAACAACGCCAATGTTTTCAAAGCCGAAACGAGAACTTTCTCAGAAACAATAGGAATGTTAGAACAAATAGAACAGACCAACTCCAGCCCACCGTTTCTAACACCTATGGCAACATTCCCAGATCCTTCAACACCAGTAAGCAATCCAACCAACTCATCAAGCAACCCAACCATTTCATCCAAATCATTATCAGCAAGTCCCATCTCCTTCAACCTCTCCAAACACTTAATCACTGGATTCTCCCTCACATTACCCTCTCCTGGTACACAAGTCACAATACCTGCAACAAAACTTTAATTTTGTTAATATTTGTGGTTCCAAAGGATAAAAAGGGAAATGGGATTCTTGATCGAGTTGTTACCTGAGAGATCAACGCCTTGAAGAGTAAGAGTTTGGATTGCATCTTCAAGGGCTTCAGTGGGGTCTAAACCTAGATCTTCTATGTTGTCTTTTACAAGTTCATCAAACGCTTCTTGTGAGATTGTACGGACATTCTTGCTTGGTGGCCCCATGAACGTTACTTCTTCAATTTTGTGCGGGTGTGGGAGGTTAGGATCAGTGAGAGGTCCTGAGCCAAAGGAAGCGTGCTTGCACTCGCAAGCTGGTTTTATAATTAACGTGCTGTTGTATTAAGCTTGCGACTTGTAGTCGTATGGATGGTGATAATTTGTCTAGGAGAAAGAGTTAGCGGCATGTCGTTCAGTTTTTCTTTTGTTTCATGATTTAATATATATATTTATTTATTTTTATGAAACTTTAACTAGGAATTTATCTTGCAACCCACGAATTTGAGATAGTTTGGAATGGCAGAACTCCTAGAAACCATCACTAAATGGAGAGTACAAGGATACAAATCAACTTCATCCAACACTAATGGACTTGAAGTCGAAAGCTGCATTGCACAAAACACCATTATATATATATATATATTTCACAAGTGTCGTCAGATTTATGTGGCTTCTGTCAGATTTCCTGTTGCTAGAGACCATCGCTACGCAGTTTCAAGAGAGAGTCTCTCCAGATATTGACAGCATAAATACTAGTACAGGCTCAAGGAACTAAAGCTTCGCAGCTTCCAATTCCCTTACAAGCAGAAGTGAAAGATAGAGGGAAGCTAATGTCATCTGCAGAATCGCCAGTTTCCTAGCCCTCCAATGATTAATTGTAGGATTGAATTAATGTACTCAAAATAGTAATGTTGCCAGTACTGGTATTCCCAAACATGTCTCCATTGGAATAATGACATCACGTGAGAACCCACGTTTCAGATCCCTATACCCTAATCCGCCAGCAAGAATCCATTAAGTTTCGACAGCTACACTCTGTGGATGCTTAGAATCTTGAGCCTTGGTAGATTCTCTACATTCTCATCATCTCTCAAACATCGTTTTATGGTCTTTGCTCCGAAAATGCTGTCCTCGTAAGCAATTCTGATTCAGAAAAGCTAATCTGATCCATGGAACATAAAATTTCTTCAACTTGGATGATGGACTCCAGCACAGATCTTGACCAGGCTATTTATATAATGTTCTGAAATAAGTGTTAATGCTTCAACAAGGAACAAGTAGTGCAATTTTGTAATAACGCCTTAATTTCTTACGCATAATAATCAACCTGTGTACTTTTTTCAGCCTTGCTGCTGTGTAGATTTCCAATCTCAGAACAAAATGTAATGAGAAAAACAGTCAGAAAAAATCCACAAAACACACATCTTTATCTGTTGTTGCCAAAATATGTCGAAATTCATGAATAGCAACCGCTGGAAAACTGTAAAGGAGCAGAAAAAGAGAGAGTATTAAACTACTTAATACCTGCCATTAGCGCACATGTTTTATATAGGAACACTTTCAAGACTGATTAAACTACTGGAAAACAGATCATGTTCTTTATTGCGTAATCCTTCCCGGTACCCTCTCGCAGCTACCTAGTACCCATTCAAGCCAACTTTCTCTTCGTCACTCGCTACCTTCTCTCCATCACTTGCTTCTTGCTCTTCGTTGTCATTGTCGTTATTTGGAGAAGAGCGCGGCATATATAGTCGAAGCCGGCCCTCGTTTCTCCGGGCTTGAAAATAAGGAGAAGAAAGAACTGCTTCCAAAGCTAGCCCGCCAATATCGTTTTTCTCTGCCTGAACGTGATGAAGGCAAGGAACCGCTTCCAAGATTAGCCTCCCACGTTCTCGGCGAGGAGTCAGGCGGATACTAGAGGGGCCGCTGATTGACCTGAGCAGAGGAGGTACGAGGGCGGCGCGTGGTGAGGAATGATTTGTGGATGTGACAGACGGTTTGCTTGTAGAAAGTCTCTCCGTACCCTCACGACTGACATGGTGGCTTTCACCCTCTTTACTCCAGCTTTCAGTGCTTTCAGTCCCTAAGATCTCAGTGCACATCTCGTTGCTCATTTCTGTTACGTGCAGAAGAATCAGCATGGCATGATCCGCAGCTTGAAGGCTTACCAGTGGATTACAAGTTGCAGCAGCAGCAGCAGCATTAGTATTAGCTAATGAAAGCACGTGCTAAATAATAATGCATTCGCAGAATTCAGTTAGTTGTTAGTTACGGAAGTAGTTAGGGAGGAGCTGTACTATAACAGTTATTTGGAACTATTAGTTAGTTAGTTAGTTAAACTGTAGCAGTAGATGCAAAACTGCCTTCTCTCTCTTAAATTCTTGAAGTTTCCTTGTTAAGGGAGGAGACCTTCGAGTTTAACAGTGGAATTGTTTCAAGAGAGGAAGAAGTGATCGAGAGGGGAGGGGGAAGAGTTTCAAAGAGTACTTTTAAGAGGGAAAGTGTAAATTTCGATTAAGTTTGATGATCTCTTGTGAACCTGCGAGTAAAGGAGTGATCAAGTAGCGAGGTGCAAAATGATAGATTCCATCACAGATTTGTATCTCAGGTTAACAAGGCAGGTTGAAGCGCAGGCCCGCTCCAATATCCTCCATTGTCTAATGACCAACGTTCGTATTTTCGGTTCGGTTCGGTTTAGTTTTTATTTATAAAAAAAATTAAATAAAAAAAAACTGAAACTATTTAAATTAACCGATTTCAGTCTATCTTGGTTTCTTAACTAAAAAATCAAAAAATATTTTTGGCTTTTTTAAAAAAAAATTACTTCACTCAAGTCTTTTTCTTCTCATTTTACCAAAATAAAATCAGATAACAAAATTAAACTGAACCGGAAGAATAATAAAAAAAATATATAGTATATTTTTTTATTTGAACTGGTTCAATTTCAGTTTACCACTTCAGCCTTAAAAACCAGACCGGACCCTAAGTTTTTTTAAAAAATCTAATTGTTTTTTTTTCAGTTTTATCTGTTTAATAGATTTTTTAAATTTTTTTTATCATCCCCGGAGCAATAGGCATGCTTGGCAGTGCGCCACTTTAACCAGTTGCCTTCTCAGTTTCTTCGAGCACCAACAGACATTCATTGGAAAGCGTCTGTTGCGGTTTGTCAGACACTCTTTCTTATGGTTTGCTGTCCTCTTCAAGTTCCTCATCTCATGGTGATAAGAAAATCTACAGGTGTTACCTTATTTTACCAAGGATATAATTTGAGATAGTGGTCTGCCGGGAAGCCATGTACAAATCAGCTGAGTCTGAGCATTGAGCTCTTGCAAAGATTACTGAATTTTGATAAATAAAAATATAGTTTACAAGGAGAATGGGTCCGGGATCTTTTACTTGCCGGAAATGGCACAGGTCAAATGCCATGTATCCTTAAATTGGCATGATAAATAAATAAATAAATAAATAAAGCTGAGTTCTCTCTTACCCTGATTCAGACACTAGTTTCCTTCGGATCCCAAGGTCTTGCTTGCTCAGACTGGCTTACAACAGCCTTCGCCAGGCCATTTTCTGATTTCAACTCTCGAATAGACGCGGTTACACGGAAATCCTAAACTCACTTGCAATTTGCATTAACTCCAAACTCTGGGAAGGAAAGATTGACCAAATACAGAATATTAATGAAACTGGAGAGGTTTCTTAGATTTCAAGCAAGTCATATGACCACTAAAATTAGCACCATTTTGGGTTTTCTAGGGAAAAGCATCAGGCAAAAGCCCTTTTGACTCCTAAAAACTTCCAATACCATGCTCGTTTCACAGGGAACCGGCAGTCAACTACTTGGTATATGCTGTTTACAAAAATAACCCAGATCAAATATTAACATTAGAACTTGTCTGTGTAGTAAAATTTACGAGGAAACTGTTTTTGACCACCTCTTGACTCCATTTATATCATTCATGTGTTGTTGATGACATCCTTCCACAATTTCAACAGTTATTTACAGCATGCTATACTAAAGTTGTTTGTGAACATATATAGTAGCTTATTAATAACCTAAAGGGGCGGCAGCCAAATCTCTGACACGCTGGTTGAGGCGACGTCTTCGAAAAATGCCAGCTACACGTAGAGAGACAGCAAGAACCATAGACATATACTCAAACAGTCTCACAACTCCAATACGCCCTATAGAACAGGCATTCAAATAAGTCAAGAGAATAACAAGGAAAGGCAAACATCAAAGCCACCCACGACAAGAACTACAAACCATTTTCTTTTGAATACACAATCTTTCAAGGAGTAGGAACCAGTGCAGGCACAAATTTGGATCATAATTGTTAAGAAACCATCTCAACTAAAAGTTTAATCTGTTAGGTGAGGTTTCAAAATATAATTTATATTATTCTCTAACACAACCCTTCAAGTGAGCTCCTTGAGCTTGAAACTTACATACAGACTCACACTACCTTGTACTTAATTTTTTATTAAATAGAATGAGAATGGTGAAATTCGAACTCATGACCGTTGGATCAACAAGGCTCTAATACCATGTTAAGAAACCACCTCATCTAAAAGTTATACCATGTTAAGGAACCATCTCACCTAAGAGCTTAAGCTCTTAAGTGAGGTCCAAGAATATGATTTACATTATTCTCTAACAATAATTTTGAACCAAGCATTAGCTACTACATATCTGAAAAGAAATCAATTTATGGAAGACAGATGGGCCGAAATCATCTAGCATGCTAATATTTCCATATGAAAGTCTATGAGGGAGAATAACTAATGCAGGTTCTAATGATCAATACAAGGATGTCGGGAGCAAAGTTAAAGGGGAAAAAACAGATTGTGTCTAACAAAAGAAACAATGGTCCTAAAGCCAAGGATTACATTGATGCAATTTCCAATGGATTGAAGTATTCTGTGCAAGATAATTCCAGCAATGTATGTTGACAGAAAGTAGCAATTGTTTTCCAATAAATGATGCCAATCATCCAAGTGGTAGTAGCAGTTAATATTAGTTGTTTTCTTTATCTAATTAGTTTTTTAGCAGTTAGGATTTGTTCTGTGCAAGATAAATAACTGTTATTTGTAAAACTATATAAGATAGGAGTGCAATGGACACTCCCACAATCCTACAAACCAAGGATTGCAGGATCTTAGTCCTTCCCAACCCAAATTGAATCTTCCACGATAAACATCACCACAAAATAACCTTGCCTCCATGTTTTACCAATTCCACAACAAATGGAACTTGTTACTCATACTTAGGATCCATACAGAATCACATGAAAGATAGAAGGGGGGGTGAAGGAGATCACTGGAGCAAAGATAAATACAGAGAAAATAGGATAGAATTAGGGCAAAGATAGGTCAATAATTCATTGCTCATTATTTGAAAGGTTTACGGGGGGATATAAGGACATGTACACTGATAGATTTACTCATATTTAGGATCCATGCGGAATCAGATGAGAAATAGGAGGGTGGGATGAAGGAGAGCACTGGAGCAAAGATAAATACAGAGAAAATAGGAGAGAACTAGGGCAAAGACAGGTCAATAATTCATCGCTCATTATTTGAGAGGTTTACAGGGGGATGTAAGGACACGTACACTGCTAGATTGTTTGCAGTGGATGAAGCTTACCAACTTGCTTTGTATATAGAAAAGCAACAAACAGTCAACCAAAGTAAATCTGTGAGAGATTGGCGTGGGGTGAATAAGACTATACCATTGCAGAACAAGTGAAAGGCAACATGATCAATGTAAGGAATATAAGCTCTTACTGAGACCAGAACAAGACTAGGATGAGCATTGATGGACTAAAATGCTATAAATGCAATGGCTATGGATACTCTGCAGCAACAAGTCCTACAAAGGAGAAGAAGCTTATGCATGTATCTAAACTAGAGCATGAAGTGGCACCAGAATCAACAAATGGAGATCAAGAGACGGTGGAAGTAGTGCAAGAAATTGAAGAAAGGGTGCAGGTTATTGATTTGCCTATCTATGTAGTCCATCGAATGTTATCAAATCATGCTAATTCGTTGACACAAGAGGAAGATTGGAGAACTAATATTTTTCACACGAGTTGCCCACAAGGGCAACACACTTAATGTAATCATCGATAATGGGAGTGGTCTAAGTTATCTTTGTAGTGGAAAAACTAGAGTTACATAAGGAAAAACACCTCAAACCATACAGTGTTAGTTGGTCAGTTGCTTCTAGGACAACCTTGGTTATTTGATATAAGAGTGAATTTCAATAGTTATAACAATGTTTTATTCTTTAATGCTTAAGAATAAGAAATTGATGTTGGAGCCCCTTCACGTTAAAGAATTTCAACAACGATCAACCTTGATCTTGTCACTTCATAATTTTCAAAGGACACTGCTTGAAAATTCAGTTGTGTTCCCAGATCAACACTGCTAGTCTGTAAAGTTATGGATGAAAGAGTGCAACGAACAGAGGTAGAATGATTAGTAGATCTTCTGCAACAGTTCGAAGATGTTTCCCAAAAAAACTCCCTTCACAATTGCCACCTTTGCGTGATATACAACATGCAGTCAACTTGGTTCCAAGTTCCATATTACCAAATCTTCCCTATTATCAATTAAGTTCAACTGAACACAAGAAGCTAAAACAACAAGTGCAAGAGCTTGTGGATAGAGGCTTCATCAGGGGAAACTTATGTCCTTGTGTTGCACCAGCCCTCCTTAACCCAAAAAAAGATGAAGTTGGAGAATGTGCATTGACAATAGAGTCATGAACAAGATCACAATCCAGTATAGTTTTTCAATTCCACTAATGGACAACATGCTTGACCAATTATGGAGTGCTAAGGTTTTTCCTAAACTAGACCTATGGAGTGGCTACCATTAGAATCACCTAAGGCCTGGAGACGAGTGGAAGACAACCTTCAAAACAAAGGATGGGTTGTATCAGTAGCTTGTGCTGCCCTTTGGTCTAACAAATGCATCAAGCACCTTCATGCAAGTGATGACTCAGACTTTCAAACCATTTTTGGGCAGGTGTGTTGTAGTATATTTTGATGATATACTTATTTTCAGTCAAAATAAGGAGGAACATCTAGAACACTTGAAACATGTTTTAAAGATGCTTATGTTAACCCCAACAAATGTTCTTTCCTTCAATCCAAGGTGAATTTTTTTTGGGCTTTATCTTATCCCAGTAAGGAGTTAAAGTGGACCATCAGAAGATTTGAGCAATCACGTAATGGCCAGAACCAGAGTCATTTTTTAAGTTGAACACTTCCATGGTCTAGCCACCTTTTATCGTCGATTTATTTAAGCTTTTAGTATCGTCATGGCTCCGCTCACGGAGTGTCTGAAAACCAAAGTATTTAAGTAGTCTTCTACAACAACACAGGCCTTTAAAGATATCAAGCAAAAGATGGCATAGGCTCCTATTCTCAAGCTTCCTGACTTCTTTCAAGTTTTTGAAGTTTCCTATTGGCATTGGGGGTGTGCTAAGTCAGGCAGGATATATATTGCATATTACAATGAAATTTAAATGACACCAAGAGGAAGTCCTCAGTCTATGATTTGGAATGTTATGCACTTTTGCAAACTTTGAAGCAATAATGGCCGTACCTTATCCATTGTGAGATCATTTTATTTACAAACCATGTCTCCTTGAAGTACTTGCATTCTCATAACAAGTTGAGTGCTAAACATGTTTGATGGTTCAATTATTTACAACAATTCAGCTTTGTCATCAAGCACAAGTCTAGACATGAGAACAAGGTAGCAGATGCATTTAGTCACAAACCCCATCCATTTGTCATTCTCTCAATAAGTCACTCAAGTTTTGATTCAATAAAGAATTCCTACAATATAAACTTCGGTTTTAAGGAAGTTTGGGATTCTTTGCACAATAGTCCTCCCATTCTAGTAGCAGATTATGAAGTAATAAATGGCAATTTGACTAAGGATGGTCGTATATGAGTTCCTAAGGGGTTCTTAAAAGAGTTTATTGTCCATAAGTTGCATGAAGGAGGAATGGCAGGACATTTCAGGCAGGACAAAACATCGTTTTCAGGTGTTGATCGTTTCTAATGGCCAAACTTAAGGAGGGACATCAACACCATTGTGAATAGGTGTAGAGCTTGCCAACTAAACATGGGAAACAAGCACAACAATGGCCTATATACTCCATTACCAATTCCACAGAGACTAGCTTAATTTGAACATTTCTTGGCCTTCCAAGGTCTTGGTAATGATTCTATCCTAGTGGTGGATTGATTCTCCAAGATGGCTCATTTTGTTCCTTACCAAAAGACCTTTGATACTTCTCAAATTACTTCTCTATTCTTAAGAGAAATTGTGAGACAAGGCATTCCAGTTTTCATTGTCTCTGACAGAGATGTCAAATTTGCCAGTTATTTATGGAAGACACTTTAGGCTAAATTAGGAACAAAGCTTCTTTTCTCTAGTGTCTTCCACCCACAAACAAATGGTCAAACCAGAGTTACTAACAGGAGTGTTGGCAATCTACTCAGATGCTTAACCAATGATCATGTTGTGATTTGGGACTTAATTTTGTCACAGGCTAAATTTGCGACCAATAATTTTGTCAATCAATCAAACAATAGACAGCACACCATTAGAAGTGGTCTACGAGTTGAACCCCAAGATTCCTACAGACATCACTTCTTTGCCTCTACTTCAAAAGACCAATGAAGCAGTGTTGGATTTTGCAGCATTTATGTCTAATTTACATGAGAGTGTCAGGTCTAGGATGGCAGATCAAGTTGTTAAATATGCTGCATAAGCTAATAGACACTGGAGGGAGATACATTTTGAGGAAGGGGACTTTGTTTTAGTCAGATTATGACCTGAAAGGTTTTCCTCTGAAACATGTGGTAAATTGCATGCTAGGAGAGGTGATCCATTCAGGATCCTCAAGAAATTAGGAACTAATGCCTATTTGATTGATCTGCCAACAGATTTCTAGTTTAGCCCAATTTTAAATGTGGAAGATCTTACATCGTATCATGGTTCTATATCCATTCAAGAACTGGAAAATCTTCCTCCAACAATCCCTCAAGTTCAACTAACATCAAAAATTGTTGATTCAATATTATGAAATTAATTTGTATTTACCAGCGGGGGGAGTTATCATAAGTTTTTGGTTAAATGGGCATCCAAACCCAACTCAGAGGTGGTGTGGTTACAAGGCAGTGATGTTCATCGCCTTAATCCTCGATTACTTCAAAACTATATCAAACATTACTTGCTTGAGACAAGTTGCTTGGGGAGAGAGGGAATTGACGCATGTTCTAATGATCAAGACAAGGAAGTCAAGAGCAAAGTTAAAGGAAAGAAACAGATTGTGTCTAACAAAAGGAAGAATGATCCTAAGCCTAAGGATTATGTTA
Source organism: Salix arbutifolia (assembly GCA_025169955.1). Lineage (NCBI taxonomy): Eukaryota > Viridiplantae > Streptophyta > Magnoliopsida > Malpighiales > Salicaceae > Salix > Salix arbutifolia. The sequence continues at coordinate 12,810,685 of CM045905.1, read as the reverse complement.
ATGCAAGTTCCAACAGATTGAAGTATTCAATGAAAGCTAAAATTCCAGCAGTTTATGTTGACAAGTAGCAGTTGATTTCCAATAAATGATTTCAATCATCCAAGTGGTAGTAGTAGTTAATACTAATTGTTGTTGTCTTTATCTAATTCGTTTTTTAGCTGTTAGGATTTGTTGAGTTATTAAGTAACTCTTATTTGTAAGACTATTTAAGATAGGATTGTAATTCCAAAAGGAAGGTGGTGATAGAGTTAAACATTTAATTGATGAGATTCCAATATCAGAGTGATTCCTTCTTGAGTGGTGTGAGGCTCCTTGTAATTCTAAAATTGCAATAAACTAGTGAGATTCTCTTTCTTTCTTGTATCCTTAATTTTGTATAAGTAGGTTATTGAGATAACTTTATTTGCAAGTATTTTTCATAAGTCCAATGTTGTTGACATTAATAACCTATTAATTACATTTTACAATTATTATGCAAAGAAACAAGCAATTATGTTTCCAAGAAAGTAACTTACCTAACGGGATAAAGTCGAAGGGTGAGGATATATAGAGGATAGCCAATAAAATCTGCGAACATAGAATAAAATACAGATTACTCAGAGAAAAAGCAATGAAGCCAAATCAAAATGTGTACCAAATCACTTTTGGTCTGCAAAACCCAAGCATCCATTAAGCGCAACCACAACTATATAATTGATTCAACATATAGAGATAGATCTTAGGAGTCTTGATTCCTCATGGTACCAAAAAGTTGCATTGTTTATCTTCCATAGATCCACCATGTTCCCTAATAAAATCTCTCAAACTTTAATGGATGACAGGTTATCACATTGTGGAGTTGCTAATGCAACGGCACAAATCACCAGGCTATAAACCATGGTGATGCTCTGAAATGAGTATCCAAAGCTTACTACGAAATGCTACTACATCACTTAAAAGTTCAATTTTAAATGTCACACTTGTCTATTGCCTACAGAATGAAATCACCACACTAGTAAAGCCAAAAGTTGCCAAACAACCAGGATGCACATAACAGAGCACCCTCCACTACCACTAGCATTATTATGCCACTAAATTTCTTCATCGTCTCACTCAGCTTTACTCTTGTATAGTGCTTCAACAAGGAAAAAACTCACAACTTTTCGTTAATGTCTTAACTCTTAAACAATATGATAGTCGAACATGTTAATTATTCATACTTAAGAGCGATGGTTTCAAATTCCAGAAATCCAAAGGGAGGCCAGTGGCAAGACCATTAAGGAAGATTCGGTAAAACACAATCTTATTGTGTTGCTCACAAAAGATGTCAAATCTCATGCACAACAACTGCTGGAAGAGGGTAGCAAAAATGAGTGGTTTGTAAAGTGGACAAAATTGCAAACTCTATGCGTGGAAAGAAAGAAAAAACAGTTTGCAGTTTAAATTAAAACTGAAAGGAAGATACAGTCCTCAATGACAGTAGAATGAACTTACTGCAAACATGCGCATGAGCTTTTCATAAAGGAAGAAATTGTGCCCATCAGGATCCATCATTTCTTCAAGCATTCTCTTAAATAGAAATGGCACCACATGCACTTTCTGCGAAAAGAATTCTCTGATGTTTCAGAAAAAGCTTTATTGAAATTACACACAGAGATTATACAGTGAATGGCAACGAAAATAAGGATTCTTGCAGCTAACAATTCCTCAGGCTGTTGTGTTTCTAACTATGTCCTGTTTCCCAAGTTTCCATGTCAGCCGGATAGAAAAGTGGCCCATTTCAATGAACTTAGATATTCCCTTAGTTGTAACAAAATAAGAACAACAACCACCACCACGCATATCAAACTCGAATTACTTCATAAAGGAAATTTATTTGGGAAAAGCTGGAAATAAGAACAACGAGGGTAAGGTTGACAAAACAAATTTACAAGTAGAACATATAAACAGAAAATAATCCAGCATCTCTTGTAGCATAAAATATTAAAATGGCAATGGCTATACAAGTCACAGGAAAGCTGAACTAACAACAAGCCATCATATCTCACCCGAGCAAAACCTCTCACACCTCCGACAAAAACATGGTTATACCTCCGAACATCTTCCAGAACTTTGATAACTTCCAGTTCTTGCTGACCATGTAACGATGCCTCCGGCGTCAAATTGCTGATTCTTGACGAGCACATTGGACACTTGCAACGGCTAGACGGCCCAGAATACTTCCAGTACTGAAGAATGCAACTGCCTGGCCACAACAGAACCAATAACGTTAGGCCAAAAACATCATCACCCAAGTGCCTGCCGGTTCAAGGTTTTTCTTCTCTCTCGTAATCCGCGAAACACGAGATATCACAAATTAATTTAATTCAGAATTAAATACCACGAACCAGAAAACAAACCCGGATTGATAAATTTGGAAGCCTAATAAAAGAAAGAGAGAAATACCACAATACCAGTGACCACAGTTAGCTTTGCAAGGAACATCGAAGGTGCCGAAGCAAATAGGGCAGCAATCATCAAGGGGAGGACCTTCGCGATCCATATAGCTAGGGTTTTTCAAAACCACCGCCGTTTCCCCTGCTGCTTCCGCTTCTTGTTCAATCGCATTGTTATCGTTCTGGGGCGTTTGTTGTCGATCAGGAGAAATGACAGGTGTTGAGTCTCGCGCACTCATGCTTCTTCCTTGTCACTGCATTTTTATTTTGTCCCCATTTTCATCTCTTTTTAAAAGTAAGTTTTGTTCTTGTCGCTTTCCTCTCTCCTCGAGAAATTACTAGGAAGCTCAAATGTTGTGTTCCCGGCTTAGCAGCTTGCCTTACCTTAGCTGCTTTCCCTTCTTTTTTTTTTTTTTTCAAGAAACCCAATTACCGACAATAAATGCTTAGCCCGGACACTTAGCTCTCATTTTGTTTAAAAATATTTAAAAAAAATGAAAATAAATATTTTTTTATTAAATTAGATTAAAAATATTTTTAAATTATTTTTATATGTTAATATTAACAATTATTTTTAAAAATAATTTCAATCACAGCCGGATTTATAGGCTTAGTTGAGGTTGTGCCTGAAAAAAATTCATAGCTGATCACTTTAGTTTATTTTTATTATTATTATTATTATTAGATAGTTTAGGGTGGAATTTTTTGAAGCAAACTCGTGTCCTCAATCCCGGAGCATAACTTGTTAATGGAGACAAACATATAAAAATAAAAGAAAAGATTAATTTTGGATTATGGAGAGCAAACTCGATCGAATGAATAACGAAGTACGCTCTCCAAGAACATGATTCTAAATTGAGCCAATCATGAATGATGATCCCTTCCCTACTTACTATAAAAGGTAGGAATAAGTTACAATAAATATGAGAGAGGAGTGAGGACCACGATGCAAGAAAAACTAATTTATTGTTTATTATTGTATTTTAAAAATGTTTTATTTTTTATTTTAAATTTTTTATTTTTGGTAATTTTTTGATATATTTATAAATAAAAAACACATATAATCATACTTTGAAACTGTATCTAAATATTTTCTTGATTATCATAATTTTAACTTATTTTATTTAAAACTCATAAATTTCATAATGAAATTGTAATATATATAAAAAAATTCAAAGAAAAAAAACACAAGTGCAATGCGTGTGATTCACTGGATTAATATTGGGTTTCCACGCTTCGAAACAGCGGCATGCCATTGTTATAGTTAAGGTTGTCAAAATCGTGATTTTGACACGAAACGGAAGTAGTTTCTGAACTCGAATTGTAAAATCAGAATTGTAAAATCGTACTTAAATTTTACCGTACAAAAATCATAAAATCACAGCTAAAATTGTGGAGGTAGAAAAATCATAAAATCGTAAGTAAAATATTTATGAATACAATACAACATAATTATAGTCATAAAACTTTATTATTTAAGGTTAATATATGATTTAAAATAATTTAAAAATATATTACAAAACAATTATATAAATATACAAGAATCAATATAGGAGCATTTAATAAATATTAATTTTTTTTATTTTTAAACCGGGAGAGAGGCCAGGGCATAGGAGGCTGGGCATGGCCTATGGCCACGTGGCAAGAGAGAGGGAGTCGGTCCCAATGGGGGGCAGGGGGCATTGGGCAGGCCTAAGGCCACGTGGCAAGAGAGAGTGAGTCAGTTGGCGTGGAAATGTAAAATAGTCTGGAATCGTAAAATTGGATCGATCCGGTCTGATTTTACGATTCCGTACGATTTTATCGATTTTTGATCGAGTTTGACCCTAACTGATTTTTTTACCCGAGTTAACAAAGTTTGATGAGTTGACTCGTAAAATTGTATGATTTTGTGAGTCAACTCACGATTTTAACAACACTGGTTACAGTGGAAGCGAGCTCCTCCACCGCAAGCAAAGTAACAGGGTTGCCACCTGCTGAGCACGAACTTGAATCCATCTCCGATCCCTTGGGTTCCATTAGCAACCACCATGGCTCTGCTCAGGTGACATTGTAGAAAGCTCCACGGGTTTAGAAGAAAGTAAACAGTGTGAGGATGAGGGCTAGCTTCACTTGGTGGATCATACTGCAGAAGTTAGTCTTGTTAATTCCCATCCACGCAACACATTGGACTTAATGAAGAAAACATCTGGATGAGTGCCTGTGAACGTGTTAGACGAGCCATCTTCTTCCCCTGTTTCAGCAAAGATGTTGGACGGAGAGATACGACGTTCAATGGGCGCCTAATTATTCTGAGGAATTAAATGATTGTATGATACTATAGATAAAATTATTTTTTAAAGTTTTTTTTATAAATACATTAAAATATTTTTTGTTTTTTTTAAATTATATTTGATATCGGTAAATAAAAATAATCTAAGAACATAAAAGAAATTAATTTAAAGTGAAAAGATAAAAAAAAATCTACAAAATATTTGGCTAACATTTTGACGAGTTTTTCAATGATTTTGAAATTATTAATTTGATATCAATATCCAATGAACATGCAATCATCTTATATAGCAGCTTAATGCTAGTAATTTAGATCATGTTGGAAAACAATTACAAGGCCATGTTTGGCATTCAAATGTTGCTAGAGAAGAAACGAGTATCGGTCCAAAACAGTATGAAAAGGTCGGTATATAGCAGAAACGAGGTCAACTAAATGGTATAATATAAAAGTGTTTTGAAACCAATCTCTACTATTAGTTTTTTTATATTAAAGTTTTATCATGATCATCTCCAAAAAAAAAATCAATATGCTCATGATACAGATATTTTAATGTTTGGATAGGTTAGGATCATATGTTCATGTTAATATTTCATTCCTATAAATTAGAAAAGTACAAGTTGGTGGTTGAGGTTCATGCAAAACAATCTTTTTTATGGAGTTTTTGGGTTCCTCCAATTATTAAGTTAATGATTTTATAGTAACAGATTGTAATAAATAAATAAAAAATTTAATTTTAAAAACAAAAATGTTTGTTCTTAGTTTTCGTTATAAATGTTTTGCAAATATATGATAAGAGAACAAACATTGTGAATCATTTACCCAGATGTTTAGGAGCGCATTTATAGCTCTTCTACTATGAATAATGTCTTTTTTTTCCTCGAATGTATGAGAGTTTTTTCCCTTGAATATCTTAGTAAGGAAGTAATTTCTTACATCAACATTAATGATGACGAAAATGTCTCTTATGCAATATCAATGTCGATGAGAATTATCTTTTTATGTCATCAGTGTTGACATATAAACAGTAGAGTTATAGAAGACTTTTATAGTCCATATTTCTTACACAATATTAATTTTGATGGAAATACATTTGGCTATTAAAGCACGTTTATATACATAGAGGTTTACGGAAATGATTACCTTAAGCTCTCAACATCCCAGGTTATGGGTTTCACATCTCTCAAGACTCATAAACACTTGGTCTCAACACATAGACGAGCCCAAAAAAATTGGATCTGACATCTTGTCGGACCTATAGATGCTTGGGTTCAATGTGTAGTTAAGCTCAGTGAAGTTTGGTCTAGTATCTCACCAAATCAATAGTCATTTGAACTCATCACGCAACCAATCTCAATGGAGTTGAATCTAGTATCTCTCTAAACCCATAAGTGTTTGGGCTTAACACATACTTGAGCTTAAGGATGTAAGGTCCTCACCTAGTATCTCTCTAAACCCATAAGTGTTTGGGCTTAACACATACTTGAGCTTAAGGATGTAAGGTCATCACCTTTTATTTAGCTCTTATATTTATTAGACCTTTCAAACAAAGAGTTTATATATAAAATATGTTGATTCATAAAATCCAATCATCTAATTTTATTAGAGATATAACATCAATAAATAAGGATTTAAGAGAAAATATTTCATATAATTCCCTTGAAATGTTTTAGCATTGATGGTTAAATTTCTCTTTATAGAATATTCTTCATTTTTTTTCCTTGTGTTTATAATTAAGTTTAGATTTTAATTTATCATTTGGGTGAGATTTTCAAGTCAACTAATGAAATCATATGTAACTTACAAGTGATGATAAATTTTATAATTTAATATATTTTAAATTTCCAAGTAAGGCATTAAGTGATTAATTTTGATAATGGGTCTAAAAATATTGTCAAAAAATAATTTTAAAACTTAAAATATATTAGAAAAATAAAATTAACTTAATTAAAAATATAAAATTAACTTAATTAAAAATATAAGTTCAAGCTAAAAATATATCTCATTGTAGAATAACAAATTAAATTATTAACCTAAAATTTTAGAATATTAACTTAAAATGTGATATTATAGTCCTAATTACATACCATTTATCCATCATATTACAATACTTATTTGCAATAGAAAAGAGTAAATTAGCTTTTCCTAGAGTCCATTATTTTTCATGGGAAAATAAATTAAACTCAATTAACATTAACCTCCAAAATATATAATTTATTATTTAGACTTGGAAGTTAAGGTTTTAGTATTAAGAACTCATGATAAAAAATAAAATAAAAACTATTGAACCTAAATATACAAAGACTTAAGGGGATAGTAATAGATCAACATGTTTATTTTTATTTTTGCTTAAGTTATCATTTAAAAATTCAAAGACTACATGATAACCCATAGGGGTCTGGTGATATACAAACCTAGCATCTTTATGCTCAACCAAACACTAAACCTAAACATGTGCTTAAGGCCATAAATATACGGGTATGATGATCTAATAAAGTCAGAGATATTTTTCTGGTAAATTTAGAGATGTTTTCCTCTATAATGAGCCATATATTTTTTGTTTTTGATATATAAGAGGTTTGAGTGGTATATGAAGAAAAAAAAACTTTTTACTTCTCATCTAAAACAAATGGTAAGAAAGAAGGGCTATAAAGACTAATTGGATCCTTATAAGAAGAGATGCTCAATCTTCATTCTTTATGACATATTTATTTTCAAAGTCTCTCCTTCTAAAATATTATTGTATTTTCTCCCCCCAAAAATATTTGCTTAAGTATTAGAGAATACTTATATCTTCTCCCCCAAAAAATATTTTGCTTATGTTATGTTTTATGGATACTCTAAATCTAATTTGAGGATGAATTTTGGGTGTGTATATATTATTATTAAGTAAGTAAAACTTGTAGTGGTTTATTATTCTATAAGTGTCATTACCATGTTTGTATGATATAACACAGTTGGTATAAAAAAACAATTGTCGAAGACAAAAAGATAATTAAATAGTTGAAAGAAAGATAAAGTATTTTAAAACTTGGTTAGAAAGGTGTGAGCTATGGAATTTATAAAGGGTTTATGAAGAGCATGATTTATAAGAGGAAATCGAGGACAAGATTGTGAGAGTAAACATAATATATAAATTATCTTCTCTCTCTCTCTCTCTCTCTCTCTCTCTCTCGCTTATATACTAGGTCACATGAACACTTGAAATGATAATAGGTTTTTTCATATTTTTCTTAATGAAGAAAAGACCAAGTTGACCCTTTTAAGATAAGTTTAACAATCATAGTAAAGAGACTGAGTATATTTCATCCTTTAAAGGTAATGAGGCTATTGCCTTTAAGAGATATCATAACAATTTTATCCTTATAGAGTTGTGCAATTATACTTCGGAGGTTTAAATTCATCTCTTCTACGGTAAATTGTATAATCACTCTATACTTGATCCTTTTACAAGGTCAATTATTCAATTACACTAGGAAGACTAGGTTCATTTTTATCATTTAAAGGTTGTAAAGGTGTTGTCTTATAAAGATGTTGTGGAAAATCAAGCCACGTTATCTGCATGAGAATATTTCATTCATATTCAGCATCCCAAATCAATGCAAGAATAAAATCAAATCTGCATAATCTGCAGATCTCCCTAACTTTAGCAAAGAAATTCAATTACTTTCCATGTAAATAGAAATCATGGGTGGTAGTAGTATCTCATTCCAGATTTATCTTTGACCTTGTAGCCTATTTATGTAGACCTCTGTCAAGTATTCAAAACAAAGCATAACAATAAAACATTGTTCAATATATCGTGTGTTTCTTTAGATGTCGTGTTAATCCCATTTTTTAAGACCTATGCAATCACACTAAAGAGACTTTAGATCTATCATTTTCAAGGTAAGTTATACAATCAAACTAGAGAGGTCAAGTCCATCCTATCTCTAAAAGGTTTTAAGGTTATTACCCTAGATAAATGTCATGTCAATCTCATCCTTGCAAAGTTGTGCAATCATACTAGGTAAGCTTCAAACATATCATTTACAATATAATCTATGTAATCTCATTAGGGAGACTAAATCCATCCTATTCTTGAAAAGCTATAAGGTTGTTGCCCTTAGATGTTATGTCAACCTTATCATTAGAGTGTTACGCAATCACAATATGAAGGATTTATATTTATCCCTTTTAAGGTTAATTTTGCAATTGTAATAGAAAGACTAAGTCCATCCCACTAGTAGAAAGTTATGAGGTTTTTGCCCTGGATAGCACTTAAATAAATAAAGATATCATTATTGTGAATAATTTAATTCATATATAAGAAACTTACGTTTCTAATTATTGACCATGATATAAATTTATTTTCCTTTGAGGTATAACCATCTTGATCAAAATAAATTTGAGATCATCATCTTAACTCTACAAGAGGAGAGAATAGAGTTTTTATAGTAGACATCTTTTAGGTGGTTGACAAATATATTTCACATCTCTTACATTTTAAATTAATATTCCATTTGTACTTGTTAAAAACTTTTTCAAATTTTAAGGCTCTAACTACATTCATGAAGCTATAAACATTTTGCCCAGAATTTATTGTCTCATTAAGCATATAGGAAAGTAGAAAAAAATCATATTAATTTAAAGCGACCAAATTGTTACATAGTCATTCCTACTTATTATAATGTTGTTAAAACTTTAATGAAACAACTATATCATCAAGTATAGAAAGGATCGAGACACAACCCATTCCAGAAGTGTTTTAATTATCTTTCTTTGATTGTGGTTGAGGATGTTGATATACTAGTTTTAGATGAACTATCAAGGTCTTTTTTTATCAATTCCCCATAGAGAGCACCATACATAATATGCGCCTACACCTGTACATTGCAAACCTCCTTAAAGATATTTTTCCACATGAACCATATAATGAGTTTCGTCTTTTTAAAATGTGTTTTTCAAGGAGAAATATATTTTTGCGCTTCTAAAAGACTAAGGCCTTTGTCTCCTAGTCGATGTGAGATAGTGGCATCATCAAAACATGGTGAGGGTTAAAACTCTTGTATAAAATGAAGTTATAGGTAATCACACTCCTTTATATATGGCTCAAGTGTATTTGACTCACTCTTAAATGATCGTGGATGTTTTCACCCATTTTAAAAGAAGGATGGTCTTCGCCCCTATCAAGTGTGGGGTTTTAGTCTTAATAATAGAGATTTCTATGGTGACATTTCCTCTACTCAAGCTATTCTTGAAGAGTTAGGTTCAAGAATGCTTATGTCAAACTCATTCATGGTCAAGCTATCTTCCATTTGTCCATTTTTATTAAGAATGAGAGGCAACTTGTGAAGGCTATTATTGATGAAAGGTCAAACATTAGAAATGTTGACCTTAATATGGTAAGACTACTAGAAATGATTCTCATCATTCCGTTAGACATCTCAATGATGTATAATAAAAGCTAAAACTATTATTTAACTTTAACATGTTATAATAAAAGATAACCTTGTATTTCTGAGGCATTGAATGAAAACTTTATTTTTCTATGAGGGATATGAAGCATTTATAAGTATGGTTGTCATCTTGTTGAAAATAAAAATAAAATTACAAGGACATAATATGTGTATCAAATTGATCTGAATTGAGTGTTGAAATTGTTTTGGGAAAATATGGTTAATATAAGTTATTGAATTATAATTTTGTGACTAGTAATATTAAATTATTCATGAATAGTCAATTTACTTGTTGCAAGTTCATTGCACATCGTCAAGCAGAGTTAATTTAATGTAGTATTAATATTCTTTTGTTAGGTATAAATTATATATAAATATACTTCTTTAATTAAATGGATTTATTTGTAATATGAAGTTTATAATTATGTTTTGTGTAATAATAAGGGATAATTAAATTAATGATTATGTTTTTTTTATGATACCTTATGATTATTGAACTTAGTTATTATATCTCTTTTAATTGTGATTACTCTATTAATAGTTGTGTTGTTAATATATGAGAATTAGATGGTGGGTGGTGTTTTATCAGATTGAAAAGGTATTGTGATATAAAAGTAATGTACTATACTATATCGTTGAGTTATTAAAGTGTGTTAAAATTTTAAAGTATTCAATAACTTGGGACACTTCTAATAAAAAAAAAAGACTTTGCTGAAATTTATATAGAATTAATATATAGTATGTCTTTAAACATTGGAAATCGATGACAAAAAAAAATCATTAAATTTCATTATCTTTATGCATCTATCCAAATACTAAATGGCATAAGGTGAGATTAATCAGGGTATTATAATGATGATTTAGAAAACTCCAAGGAACTTTGTTTTTTGCCATTATAAACCTTCTCAAATGTTCTTTAAACAGAACATTGACGGGTTATATATATATATTAGATTTCATCTAAAACCACTAAGGGATAGAATTTTGGAAACAAGCTAAAGAAATCTTGACTTTAAAAGCAATAAATGTCATTTAACTATTTTATGAAAAGTGATTTTTTTTAAAAAAAATGATTTAAGTTAAAAGCCAAAGAAATCTTGACTTTAAAAGTAATAAATGTCATTTAACTAAAAAGTAATTTAAAAAAAAAATTGGTTAAATTTTTTATTTTTAAGAACTATCAAGAAATTATACAGTGAAATAAATATAAAAAACTAAATTAAGCTTGATTAATTATATAATAACAAATAGACTTGTGAAAAAAAATCCTAATACCTAAATGATTTTTTTTCAAAGAATAGCAAAATAATAATTTTACTGTTGTTGTAGTCTAAGGCTTTGGGGTAAAGTAGGGGAAAAGTTATCTCAGTATGTTTTTCGGTTGTGGGCCTTAAAGCTGGATAATTGGGCTTAAAGTCATATAGTAAAGGCCGGAGAAAGAAACAAACATACGGGAAGCCTGGTGGAGATGGCCCAGTTAGCCTACAAACGGACCAATCTTGTGTTGAAGGGAAATATTGGATCATTACGGAAATAATTTTAGAAACAAAAAAGAAAGAAGTCAAGAGAAGACGAGTGAGTGTGTTTGGAGACAGTTGGGCAAGAGAAACACAATACATGAAGAGGAGGAGGTGATGATCTAACAATAGGACTTGATGGGTCTTCTTTGCCCTCACAATCCCATCCTCGAGTCTCCCCTCATGCTCTCCGTAAGCGCCAGACATGCTACCATCTCTCCTTTTCTTTTCCTTTTTTCCCCCCAATCATCTGATTTATTGCTTCGTATCATCCATAACCAGTAATCACTGAACTAAAAAGGGGGGATCCCACTTGTGTTTTATGTAAAAGAATTATATGGGATTCGAAAACTTGCTATTACCAAACCCTAGAAAGATTAAATCCAGAACTGAAATATGATTTTTATCCGTTTGAAAGTTGCCTGAGAAGTTTTTTGTTGTTGTTGTTGTTGTGAAATTGGATATCTGATTGTAAAATGTTATGTTATTTTGTTAGATGAGACAAGTAAGATTAATAAAAGATTAGCCTTGTCAGATCTGATGTGAGGCCTACTAATCTCAGTACCTTGAACAAAAATGCTAGGTTAGTGAGTAAGCCTGCTGGATATTTATGCTTTTGATTTCTTGCAGGTGGAATTTGATTCTAGTGAAGAAGATCCAAATGTCTGTCTTGTTTAAAAAATTAAACCCTGCCCTGCAATTCGCTCACTTGGGGAAGAGCGGACGGAAGGCAACGGGGAGGCCTTTGATCTATCTGCTTCTTCATCTTCCCAGAAATGAATTAGATTAAAGAAAAAAGGATTATATTATATTATATCGACTATTTGATCTTCTGTTTGCATGATTGAAACAAACACAATTTTTCATGTGGGATTATGAGCAGCAATCACATGGTGTGAACACATGAACCAATTCACACTGATACAATAGTTAGATGTCTGATCGAGTGGATCGGTCGCTGCATCGGATGATAAAAGTGTAGCCTTGTGGGGAAACCCCGGACCGCTCGTTTAGCTTCGATGATGCATGAATTTAGAGCGTGCAATGCACAGCGCATCGCATTTTTTGCCTACCACCATGTGTAGGGAGTGGTCCAACCGACACATTCCATGGCGATTAGTAAATTGATGTTGACTCTGCCTTGCTTGATCCCTCGTGGTGGCAGTTCTGGATAATGCTGAGCCACACCTATCAATGTATTTTTTATCCTCTTCAATGGCCGGCCTTGTCAGTTTGGCCGGTGTTTTGTTGCGGACATGGTAACAGATAGCAAGCAGGCACATAGAACGGTGATTGAAGTCCTGTCGAGTATTCTCATAATTTCCGTTTACCATCCAGGTTTCAGGCAGAAATTCCCCACAAGAATTCCACGAAGGGATTAATTAGTGGACACGTGCTGATTAACAGTGTGAAGATGTCAAAAACATCATGATTAGATTGTTTATTACCGAGCATAGACATCGATGAATGATGAGATAAATTGAAGGGAATAAGGAGAGCACAGGGCTCTTGTTTAGTGGAGAGCCCACTTAGGCTAGATATGCAATGATGAGTTCAGAACAGAGGAGATCTGACTCCTTTTCCATTGGGATGAATACTTTTCGAGGAGAGAAGACTTGGTGGGTGATGAAGATGGAGGTTTCCCTTCCATCATATACTTTGGGAATTTCGGTCTGCCACCATGTATCATCACAATCTCTCATGCCCCTATTGTGGAGTGGACTTGCTGTTCCAATCTTTAGCATACTAAAAATACACTTTGCAAGTTGCTAGGATCTATTTTCCTTCCAAACTAACCATCAATATCAAAATGTCAGCATTCAATGTTTTATATGGTTGTAATCCCATCCAAGAGATTCCATTCATGCATCGAATTTGAGTTTTCTTTTTAAAAAAACAATGATGATGGTGATAGAGAGATTTCTCGGGAAAAAATTGTAATTTATATCACGTAACTATGTGTTAACGCCACTCCCCAGGTGCACGAATTGCTGGCTAGTTTGATCTTCTTCTCGGGTAGATGGAATCCAGAGTAGATAGAGATCGTATTTTGATAAAGCAATATTTCAATGACAACGTTCGGTGAAGTATGTATTCCTTGTTTTGAGACCATAATGACACCCTGAAAGTCGGGCGATTTATCGAGTGCCACTTGCCACCACCTACCAAGAGGGCGGCGGAGCACCACCAACTGCTAGTTGTTGATGTTATTATGATTCACGACAGCTTTATTCATGACATGGCTTGGTATTTATTAAGGACAGCCCCACGTGAATTAGCGTTCTTAACGTTTGTTATTATCAAATTATTATTTGTTATTGCCCGGAGGTCAAGTAATCTTTCGTTTCAAGCACCGACGACTACTGATCATGCATCTGCAGGTCAACGGTCTATCTTACACTTGTTCTCGTCGTGTTTGCTTTACTTTTGACTCTGGACCATTGAACACTGGACATTAGATTATTTGAAAAGGTAAATTATTCATAGTATGGGTTTTTTTAGTTGTCCAAATATAGTCTTTTTGCTTATGTATTCCATTAAAAAAATGATTTATTCTGACAAAATAAAATTGCTTATATGATTTTTAATGAGCTCACCACCTGCGAATCAGATTTTAGTTGCCGAGAAAGCACCCCTCGCGAACAAAATCCTGCACCTGGCAAATCCATCTCTGAATATACCCTTTTTTTTTCATTTTCTGAAAAGACATCTCCACATATATATATTAAAAAAAAAATCGTGAAGTTTTAATGTGTACATAGACATATATTACTGGGAATTGTGATAGTAAAATTATCATTCTATACCTTGGTCCAAAACATTTAACCATTTGGATTAAAGGCATTTTGGACAGTTCCAGGAGAAATATATGATATTTTCAATTTTTTTAGAGTTTTCTGGTATTTTCCGTTTTAAATTGCAAAGTGAAACTACTATTTTACCCCTGAGAGCTGATCAAAGGATGCTGAATAGTTGGGGTGCTTTCGGTTTTTCACATATTTATGCACAGTGAAACTACACAAATAGCCCTAGAAAAGACAAAACTGAAGGTTTGGAGATGCATTGTGGTATTTTCATCTCCTATTTTTCATGGTTATCTCGGGGTACAAGGGTGCATAGGTAATTTGATATTTTTAATTATTTTTTTGGAAACGCTACAGGCGCGTCGTACTGATCACTCGTGTCCCCTGGTGCGCTGTCATGTCCTCTGCCTCCCAGTACGATGCACGTTGGTGGTCGGTGAATCACCGAAGGACAAGTTTTATTTTTTTTCTTTCTTTTCTCTTTTCTGCCGCTGGAAATTACATGCAAGTCCTTTATGTTTACAATTGTTTTATTGTAGTCCTTCTTCTTTTGGTTTTGGTTTTGGTTTTACTCCTGATTTCTTCAGTGGAAATTTTGATTTTTTTCAATTGTGTCGTTCAATTGAAACTGATTATATATGTTGCTTTTCATTTCAATTCTTATTCTTTATTTATTTTTGTTTTTGGTTCCTTTAATTTTTTCGACATGTAGGTTTTAATTTGTTTTAATTTTGTCCTCAAATTGAAATTGGTCATATATGCTACGTTTTATTTCGGTCCTTATTTTTTTTATTTTTTTAACAAAATTGGTAATATATATTTTTTCATTTGTTTTTTTTAAAACCTATATTTGTTTCGGTCCCAAGGTTTTTATTTGTTTTAATTTTGTCTTTCGATTGGAATTAATTATATATTTTATTTTTCATTTATACCCTTATTCTTTGAATTCTTTATTTGGTATTAATTCCTTTTGTTTTTTCGGTCTTTCTTCGACAATGTTTATTTTTACTCGTGTTTATGCATATATGCTTTTAGTTTTTTTTTTTTTTAATTGGGGCTCTATTTTTATTCGGTGCAGTCCTAAAAATTTAATTTATATTGGTAATTATTTTAAAATTATTATTTCTCATTTTTCCCTTTGTTCTATTTTTTTGTGTTTTTTGATATTTTTATATGTTCTTTGGATTAGATGATTTTATGATTTCATTATTTGTGCAAAAGTAATAATAATTATGGTTATTTTTTTTATTGTTCTTTTTGTAAAAATATTTTGCCTTTTTTTTTGTTTGGGGCAATTTAATTATTTTAATTATTTAAGAAATAATATTGATAATAATTTTAATTGTTATAGTCATGATAATGACGATAACATGTGGATGAATTTTCAATTATGTTTTTTTTTTCTTTTAGTAGATAGAAAATTAACTATTTATTTTTCTTATTTGATTATTGTAGGTGTTTTCATAATTTATATTTTATTTGTTGTGTTTAATTTAAATTGGATTATAAAATAAACTAATCCTATTATAGTGAATTCGATAATTCAAGTATACAAATGTTCTTACTTTTTTTAATGATTATAATATTTTTATGCTAGTGATTTTATTGAAACCTATTAAACAAATAACTTTATATTTATTTAAAATTCATATATTTTATACAAAACTTGTACTTCATAAGAATTTTGCATGTATTTATTATTTTACCTAAATTTATAGTATAATAAAAAAAATCTCAAACAATTAATATTTTTTTGCGCTAAAAAACATATGGTTTTGGATGCGAGGAGATGAGTGTAAGTTGCTAATATATATAGACTAGCCAATGCCCCTGCGCTCCGTCGCGGACGACACCATATTTTTTTCAACGCAAAAAAAATTTCACTATGCGAGATTTTTTTTATTATAATATAAATTTAGGTAAAATAATAAATCTATGTAGAATTCATGTTAAGATAAAAAAGCAAAATATTTTTACAAAAAAATAATCACTAAAATTATCATTATTATGGCGCAAACAATAAAATGATGGAATCATCTGATCCGAAAGAGATAAAAATAAATGAAAACATAAAAAATGAACAAAGGGAAAAGAGAGCAATATTAATTTGAAAATGATCATCAACATACATTAAAATTTTATGACTGAACCAAATAAAAATAAATCTCTAATAAAAAATTAAACGACAAAAATTAAAAGCAAAAACTAAAAGCATAGATGCATAAATACAGATAAAAAATAAACGATGTCCAAGAATGATAGAAAAAACCAAAGCAATTCATAGCAAATAAAAAATTCAAACAATAAGGACTAAAATGAAAATAAAATATATAATTAATTCTAATCGAACGACAAAATTGTAATAAATAAAACATTGGGGCCAAAACAAATTAATTTATATTTTTTTAAAAGATTGCAGTGTAATTTTGTTAAAAAAATTAAAAGAATAAGGATAGAAATGAAAAATAGCATACATGACTAATTTTAATTGGAGAACACAATCAAAACAAATTAAAACAAACTATATTATTAATTTCAATTGAAGGATAAAATTGAAATAAATAAAACATTGAGACTGAAATAAATAAAGACATTTTAAACAAAATTATAGTGTAATGTTTTTACAAAATTAAAAGAATAAGGACCGAAATGAAATATATAATATATGACAAATTTCAAATTGGATGACCCAATCAAAATCAATTAAAACCTGCATACCAAAATAATTAAAGTAACCAAAAGCAAACCAAAAATCAAAAGAATAAGGATTAAATTGAAACCAAACATATATAATCAATTTCAATTGAAAGACACAATTGCAACAAATCAAAAATATATTGAAAAAATAGTAATAAAAGAGAAATCTAAAGACAAAGGACTAAAATAAAATATATTGAAAAAAATAATAATATAATAATGCACAATTACCTATACACCCCTATATCCATCGATAACCACGAACAACCACCATGGAAATTTCAGAACTACCCCCGGATCCGATGCCTATTTTTTGTCGTTTTTTGGGGTTAATTTAGTAGTTTTATTGTGTATAAATTCGGAAATACCATCCATGTTCCTTGAAAATTGCTAAATTACCCCGGTCCGGTTTATCTTTTGTTTTTGTTTTTGGGGGCTATTTTTGTAGTTTTATTGTGCAATAATTGTCACAATAAATAGTAATCCGAGTTTGTATGAAATGGTAATTTTACTGTCATAATAAATAGTAATCCGAGTCTGTGTGAACAGTTGAGAATTGCGCAATAAACAAGGGACGCGGTTTATTTTATAGTTAATTAGGGGCATGCAGCATGTTTCGTCGGGTGCCTGTCTGATAATGATCCGGCGAGTGGGTGGGGGATTGACCTCTGCACGCAGACAAAACGAGGGTATAAACAGAATCCAGGTTATCGATGAATGGAGCCTAAAGAAGGGCAGCATGGACCCAAAACGACACAGAGAAGGAGAGCAGGCGTTGCGTGCAGAGAGAGGTGATGCCATTTGCCTCCTCCACTCGGAGTTAATAAAGTTTTCTTCTCTTTAAGAAAAGAAGTTTCTTTTAAGCTTTTTCTAAAACTCTGTCAGCATAAAGCAGGAGTTGAATTATCACTTTCTACTACCTGTCTGGTCTGGAGTGATTAAATAAATAAATCAATCAAGATTCAATGCAGTCAATTTAAAAACTATAATTTGATCTTTTTTCTTAAATCTATAATTATTTAGTCACTTTCAGCTCTTATCTATTTATTTTGTTTACCAGTCAACTTTGAATCCATTTTTTTTTATTTTATAAAAATGCTCAAGTTGCATCAACTTTTAAATATTTTTTTATTTTTATTTTTAAATTAATTTCTTAGTTTTTTTAAATCATTTTGATGTGCTGATATCAAAAATAAATTTTTTAAAATAAAAAAACTATCATTTTAATATATTTCTAAGCAAAAAATATTTTTAAAAATAACATTAACCACACTCTAAACAGACAATTAATTGATGTTTGTCTCTGGATCTAACTCTAGTTAGTATTTAAGATTGTTGGGTGTAGCTATAGTTAATAAGAATTAAGTATCTAATTTTTTTTATTTTAAAATATATTAATATAATATACTCTTAAAAATTATTTTTGAAACGACATATTGATATAATACAAGAATATAAAAAATAATTATAAATAACTTTTTTTATAAAACACATGCATGCCAAACTATGTTTACAAATACCTTCGTTTTCTTGTTTTAAAAATATTTTTAAAAAGTATTATTATTTTCATTTAAAATTAATTTTTAATGATAAAAATAGTATTTAAAAATAAAAAAATTATTTTAATATACTTCCAAGTAAAACAATAATTTTAAAAATAATTAAAATATCTTATTAATAATTAATTAATAGTTAACGGCATCCGTGATGCTTCCAGTTTTCATATTGAAAATGAAATAAAATAAAATATCCCTCGTTTGGGCTTTTGGATCTGTTTGGAGAGAAACAAGAAGAAAAGTTCATGTCCGGAAGAAAAGACTGCAGTACAGCTCACTCACTCTACCTTCCTATTACCTCAGCACACCCCCCAACAAATCCCAGCCAACCTCTCTCACTCAAACTCCAATAAAAACACCCACCAAATCCTCCATTCTCCTCCTTCCCTCCTCCACTCTCCACCATCACCGCAATGCCTTAGCCCCCACCCTGCGACCACCACCCTCGCTTCCGCCTAATGGGAACTTGCACTTCGAAACCTCCGAAACCCAACCCTTATGCCCCATCAGACACCAACCCTCCACCCCAGACCCCATCCCAACATGACCTCCCTACCAACCAAATTCAAACCCCAAAATCCCCAGTCACACCCTTCCCGACCTCCAAACCTTCCCCTTATTTCCCTCTCTACACTCCTAGCCCTTTCAAAAAGACACCTTTCAAATCAACCACTTCCACTCCTCTTCGTTTTTTCAAGAAATCCTTTGCTCCTCCCTCCCCGGCGAAGCACATTAAAGCTGTGCTTCGCAGGCAAAACAAGAAGAAGAAAAAAAGCGGGGCAGACCCGAGTGCCGAAGATGACGATGATAATGAAGAGGCGGTGGAGCTAGATAAAAGGTTTGGTTTTTCAAAAGAGTTTACTAGTAGATTGGAAGTTGGAGAGGAAGTGGGGAGAGGACATTTTGGCTATACTTGTTCTGCTAAGTTCAAGAAAGGTGAAAGAAAAGGTCAGCAAGTTGCTGTTAAAGTGATACCCAAATCAAAGGTTGGCACATTGACTTTGATTTTTGTGTTTCTATTTGTTTATCTGGTGAATCTTCTTGTTTGTGCATGTGGTTTTGAGTTTTTTTAGCAGTAATTGTTTAGTGTTGAAGTTGATTTGCCGGTGGTTTTAGATTTTGGGTTCACTTCTAAGTTAATTCGGTAGTTTTGAAGTTCCAATCGCGAATCTTTGGGCACTTTTGTTTAATTTTGTTTTTCCGTGGTTTTCTGTTTTTTTTCCCCCTATTTTTTTTTCCGGTTTATGTTAAAAAAGAAAGATAACCTAACCTGAATTTGGACGGATTAAAGAATCATAATGACGAAGATACTGCTTGGGATCTTCAGTAGGTGGGATTTTGAATGTAATATTAAATGGGCTTGATTTGTATGATTGGATTTTTGAGAGTGATAGGTATAGCGATCGTCAGTTTGTTTATTCGTTGTTTTGGCAATGGTACTGTTTCTGGCACTTCTTCTTGTGGGTATTTTAGGTTCGTAAAGTAACTATTTGGGCCCATAAGTGCGATTATGCTCATAAATCATTTTGTGTGTGGGTGTCAGCAAAGTGCGTGAAATGATGTTAAGCATCCGTAGAGTGTCATTTTTGGTTTAAGCGTTTTTGGAGTTCAATATCATCTCTCACAAAATGACTATAGACTGAAAAAGAAATGTAATAACTATTGATTTTTCCTCAATATGTTCAGATTATGCTTTTTTGACATCTTATCTTTTATTTTAATATTGTTGCTATAATTTCGTAAAAACACTCAATTATCAAATTATGCAAATGGCTCAAAGGTTATGAGGGGATCTAATTGCTGAGAAGGATCACTGTCTCTGGGTTCTTCATTTTTAATTTTTTTTCCCTTCAAAATAACATCTTGCTTGTTTTGGAGTTAGAATCTTGAATCTTCTGGTTCTTGCGTTAGTTTTATTAATGTTTTTTTATTTGTAAGGAACTGGATAAGCAACTAAAATGTGGAAAAAAAAAAAAAATATATATATATATATAGAGAGAGAGAGGGATAACAGCAGATGGTACTGCTCAGAATCTTTATAGAGGAGAAATATTGGATGTAATTTTAAATGGATGTGCATATCGGAGTATAATAAGCAAAAAAAGTTAGCCATTTGTTTATTATTTGCTGTTTCAGTCAATGTTAAGAGACCTGAGTCTCTTCTTCTCTTATGTGTGGTTTGTTCCTGTATTTAGCACTTCTTAAAATTTCTTAATATGTAAAGTTACAATTTAATGACAACTATTGGTTGACAGTTACTACAAGTTTGAGAGCGGATAGTTCAATTGTTGTGACTGGACCTGAACGGTGAGAAGGTTCATTGTCTCAACCGGGGTCTTCACTTTGATCTACAATAAAATTGATGACCTACACAGGTGGTGACCTTCTGCACACGCACATGAGCATACTGGAATGGGAAAAGATTGTAGTTTGATCATTCTCCTTAAAATTGATGCTAATCACATTGTTCGGATTGTAAAATCTCCATCAGACAGCTAACCCATTAATATACAGTATTTCTCTTCCAATAAAAGAGAAATATTGATTTGCCTATTGGGGTTATTTAGTGACCTGTCTTTTTGTATGCCCAATCTACTAAGTTTCTGCAGTTACACTATGAAACCTGTTTGGCCATTGTAAACATGATATGGAAGACTGGTAGGAATTTATACATTACCCTGTCTGGATTTTGTGGTTTTTGGTATGATGCCTTGTTCAAAATGGCTAAGACTGTATTTATTAATATGTTCATTTAAACCTCTTAGAAATTAGATTTTGTGGTTTAGAAAATAAAAATCATTTCAATATGAGAGTTTAAGGTTTCTAAATTGACATGGTGAGACCTTTTGACATTGCTCATTTATGTTTTAATTATTACTGCATATTATCTCACTTTAATCACTTCAATACTGTCAGATGACAACAGCTATTGCAGTTGAGGATGTAAGAAGGGAGGTCAGGATATTGAAGGACTTGACGGGACATAACAATTTAGTGCATTTCTATGATGCATTTGAAGATCTTGACAATGTCTATATAGTGATGGAGTAAGTGGAATATGCAAGGCAACATAAAGTTAAAATCACGTGTCATTTTTCTTCTATAAACATATTGATAACTACTTGTGGTGCAGCTTGCATCTTCTGGACAATTTTTCTGAGGACTATTAAGATTTCTAGTTTGATTCAAAATGTTATTTTGTAATTAAATGATGATGTATTTCGTGGTAACTTTAGTTTATGAAAAACATGGATATGTATAAGAACAAATCAATGAGAAAATTGCTTGCTACATGTGTGAGGTCCTTAAGAGATCTTCTCCTGAAAGTTGATCACTTGATATGGATATTTCAGGCTATGCGAAGGAGGGGAGCTCCTAGATAGAATACTTTCAAGGTGATTCTTTTAGCAGAGGATAAATCCAAATCTGAATTGTTTGTTTAGGTTTTCCTATGTTTCTTCATTTTAGCTTCTAACTAAGTACTCTTTTATCATTTTAGGGGTGGGAAATACTCAGAAGACGATGCGAAGGCTGTTATGGTGCAGATACTAAATGTCGTTGCATTTTGTCATCTACAGGGTGTTGTGCACCGAGATCTCAAACCAGAGGTGGAACATACCTTTTCCCTTGTCATCTCTTTTTAGTGAGAGAATCATATGAATGCTAAAAATACATTTACCCCTTCAAACATAACGGTCATATGAAATTCAGAAGTGGATAGAGTCAATTTTTTATGATTTTTCTGGAATGTGAAGTGACCTGATGAGGTGATGTTTGAAAAGCGAGGACCTGCTGGGTTGTCTCCTTTGCGTCATCTAGTTCTGATCAAGAATGACATGTGACAAATTGCACTGTTTTCCATGCATGCAAATGCTGTTTCTTCATGGTTGCTTTGTTAAACTTAGCATCACTTTACTCTCACGGGCTAAACATCTGGGCGTTCTCCATTGGCTAGGTTTTGGGGTTCTCCACTTGTATCCTATTTATAAAGCTAAAACAAAGAAAAAGTAAATACGACCGACACATATCATTTCTTATGTGAGATCATTTTGGTTGCTATCTCGTATCTTTTCTAAGAATATAGTGCATGATTGCTTCATGTCATTTCTATCTATTTTCCTCTTTCATAATCTAAGTTCATTCATTCACTTGGTCAGAACTTTCTATATACTTCTAAGGAGGAGAACTCTCAGCTGAAAGTTATAGACTTTGGCTTATCAGATTTTGCCAGACCAGGTTTTGTACTTGCCTGAATCTCGTCCTACTTGACCTTGGGTGTTTGAGTGTGTGCTTAATGCCCTTGGTGTTTTGCAGATGAAAGACTTAATGACATTGTGGGAAGTGCATACTATGTAGCTCCTGAAGTTCTACATAGATCCTATAGCACCGAGGCTGATGTATGGAGTGTAGGTGTGATAGCATTCATTCTTTTGTGTGGTAGTCGTCCATTTTGGGCCCGAACCGAGTCTGGAATTTTTCAGGCAGTCTTGAAAGCTGATCCCAGTTTTGATGAAGCACCTTGGCCCACTTTATCTCTAGAATCTAAAGACTTTGTTAAACGCCTATTAAACAAGGATCCAAGGAAACGAATTACTGCTGCTCAGGCTTTGAGTTAGTGCTTCACTTTCTCTCTTGTAGTTAGGTCTTTACATCATCATTATGAGCCCCCCTTCATTATCTTTTGTTTGCAGGCCATCCTTGGATCCGGAATTATAATGATGTAAAAGTACCTCTTGATATTATGATATTCAGGCATATGAAGGCATACATGCGGTCATCATCTCTGCGTAAGGCTGCTTTAAGGGTGTGTATTCATTTATGGTGACAAATAACCAAAGAAAGCTATAACTTATACCCATTGGCAGTTCACATCTCATAATCTTTAAGCCATATTGTGTTTGTGATTCGTTTCTTTAGCTTGCAAATAATGTAAGATCCACCTCTCTGTCCTCTCTTTAATTTTGACTCAACATTCAATCTTGTTGAGGCTTTTGTTCAAATGAAATTCCAGTAAAACCATAGAAGACTATCTTTATTTAAAGTTCTCTTGCAATCAAAAGCAATTAACTTTGTCACATACCTTCTAATTAACTCTGAACCCTTTTTTTTGGGTATTGTCTTTCAGGCATTGTCAAAGACATTGACAGTGGATGAACTATTTTATCTGAAGGAGCAGTTTGCTTTGCTAGAGCCAAAAAAAAGTGGCAGTATAACCTTGGAAAAACTTAGGATGGTTGGTGTTCTCTTCTCTTGTATATCTGAGATGGCATGACTGCATGATTTTATAATTAAAAGCTTTGTGCCACTCATTTTATTTTCTGCAGGCCTTGATGAAAAATGCAACAAATGCAATGAAGGATTCTCGCATCCCTGATTTTCTTGCCCCGGTATATACTATATACCAGCATTTAGTTGCTGCGTGACTTTAGATGATCACGTTCTTTTAGTTTGATGTACCCGTGCCTTAATTTTCATTTCATGACAGCTACATCCACTTCAATACAGAAGGATGGATTTTGAAGAATTTTGTGCAGCTGCATTGAATATTCATCAACTGGAGACACTTGATCAATGGAAACAGCTAGCCCGTTCTGCATATGAGCTTTTTGAGAAGGATGGAAACAGAGCAATTGTAATTGAGGAGCTTGCTTCGGTAAGTTAGAATTCTAACATGTTTGGGAAGGCCTGAATATTCATGATATGTTTATTGCTACTGCTTGCTTCAAGCACCAAACTATAACTCATTATACTTGATATATCATGAACCAATTTATCGTCATTTTAAACTTTAGCTTTTAAAATGTCTAAAATGTGATTGGTAAATGGGCGGTGATGGTCAAAATCAGATAACCTATCAAGTGAATGGCCTTTGAAGTATCAATGAATGATGACTGTTCTTGTGCAAGTAATCTCTAGTACTTGAATAGGAATAAGAAGAAATTAAAATGTTAAAGCAGGGTATGTCCGCCTTTGTCCCCCTCCCCCTCCTCTATTAGTCTACTTTAGTTTGCCATCTTTCATGTTTCTTATAGCTCCCGTCACACTGCGCATGGCATAATATACCAGCATTTCAGTAGGATTCAAAATTGAATTTTTCTGACTGCAAGGTTATCTGCGCTGGTAAATTTAAACCGCGGATCCTGGGAAAGGACAAGTATCTATGTTGTTACTAACATTCTGACAAGCACTTTTGTAGTAATTTTGGGATACAAGTAGACATTTCACCGAGCTAAGTTTTCACAAATTGTTGTTTCAGGAACTTGGGCTTGGCCCCTCCATCCCAGTTCATGCCGTTCTGAATGACTGGATAAGACATACTGATGGGAAGCTAAGCTTCCACGGGTTTGTCAAGTTGTTGCATGGCACATCGAGCCGAACCATTGCTAAGGCACAGTGAAGAGCTACTATATCTATTGTTCTGTTGAATGTGCTGTTCTTTGCTTCTAGGGCAAATAAAGAACAAAGAAAAAAGGTTTGATGTAAAATCTAAGATGCTCACTTTAATAGCTGAAGATCTGGAGCTTCCTTGAGCATACCTACTGGAGCACCACTCCCCGCATGCTACCAACCTAAACACTCATGCCATTTCTGAGGCGTCTGAGCCATTCAGAATGTGAGTGACCATGAAGATCACTGCCCATCTATGTGTAAAGATATATATATATATTTCAGGTTTTGTCCGCACAGGCAAGGAAGTTTTATTGTTCCCACTATGGATTCTTCACACACCTCAAATGTTCCTGATTATTGCTGTTAATTTATACATGGTTGTTTTATTTAGCTTTCAACATTGCTTCATTCATATCCTTAATTATGAGTCTAAACTAGTTCACAAGCACATAAAATTTAAATGACTGATTAGTCATTAATGAAGGGAGATCTAATTTATACCTTTTGGTTAAGTAGGGCAGGCCTTGGTCATTTTGGAAACTACCCTTCCAATTTCCAATTTGGAGTTAATTCAACTAAGGAGATGCTGATTCACTCAACTCCAATTCAGCAAGCCACTATACAAAAGTATATTTAGGTATTAGATACCTAAGACACATCTCCCCGGCGTCCTCTCAAGTTCATTCCTCCATGACATGCACCAGGGAAATAAAGATCGGAATGCAAGTGATTGCCGTTTCAATGATTACTTTTTCATTGATGCCGTTGATCCCTAAGCTTTTCGTGATGTTCCTCACTCACTGAAAGATTCTAATTGACCTTCTCTCCACTTGGAGTTCCAGGTATCGATACCGTTATAGCCGTCCACCACCCACATGTTAAACCCATCATAGAGATACTGTATATCACAACATTCACCAGGAATCTTACAAGGTCAATGAAATCGTTCCAGAGCTACGAAAAGTTCGGAGGGCAGGGGAATTTGTCGATGTCGCTCCTTTACGATACTGAAAGCACAAATTTGTGCACAAATCTATCCAGGAAAAAAATCGCTGTATGCCATAAACCAGTACATGACTCCATTCAAAGTGACCAAGGATTCATCATCACAAAATGAATATGGAAGAAATCCCGTTCTTCTCCACGAATGGTGCCTAAAGAGTATTTCAGACCTTGATCTTGGCTTTTCCATAAGACGCATAACCTTGTATTGGGCAGTCTCAACACGATCTCCAAATCGAAAAAATCTTGCCATTTCTTCATCTTTTGGGAGCGCAATAAATACTCTCCGGACTGGATTGCATGTATAAAAAGTATCGGGACTGAATTTTTCATAGAAACAAAGCAATCCATTACAAGAATTATTCAGCAGGGATAGCTATAGTCGTACTAAATATTGATGTCGATTTTATGGATGGTCCTGAGGACAAGCAAGGATAGTTTTGCTTTTCATCAACTCTACCAAGCAACTATCGCGATCTACTGTAAAAATAATTCTCCCACATTGCAAGAATAGCCATATGATACCGTGCTTTTTTCCTTTTACACTGAGGCTGCCTGTATTCATCCACCTCAAAGGCATCTAGTATAGTGGAGAAAATATACATACTAACCTAAGTATCAAACTGCTTGTCAGAATCACGAGTTCTCATCAAAACTTCAAAGTCTGCATTTATTTCACTGAATCAACCACGATACTAGATCTCAAATAAAAGACAAGAGAAAGCACCACCACGAAGACAACATACATTCATTTTATAAAGCAGCAATGACAGGTAACAAAAGTATTGATGCCTCCAACTAAGGTTTTCTCTGGCTTCTCTCTGATTAGAGAGTTTGAATTTCCAAGTTAGCTCACTCAGTAAGTACAGAAAATTGATTACATATGGAGTTCACTGATGCAGAAAACCTACACTTAATCTTTGCAAAGGGGCTAAATAAGTAAGCAAAAGAAAACCCACGAAATATCTAATAAACTGAGTTAGAATCACTAAAGAATTTATCCTTGCAGCGAAGTGAAGACTTGAAAACAAACTCTCATCAGATCATAAATCTATCTCGAAGAAAGTCTCTGGTGCAAATCATCAGTGAGTGCCTGCCTCAAGCTATCTCCAAAATAATGAAAAGACTTCTCATTCTCAAGCACTCTCGCTGGCACCCCACCCTCATCTGGATCCTTCCAAGCCACCGGCTCTGGCTCCCTTGCAATTTGGCACAAGTTATGCAGCACACAGCAAGCAACAATTGTCTGTGGAGCATGATTAAGACCCACATTCAAATCCTGCAAAATCTTCCACCTCCCCTTCAACAATGCAATAGCGTCCACCACTACAGACCTCCCCTTCATCAACATGCCATCAAACAAATTCTGTGTCGGGGTCCCTGACCCATCGGGAGAAAAGGGTGTCATAAGAAATGACAGCAACGGATAACACCAATCCCCAACTATATACGGCCTAACATGATGACCCCTTACATTAATCACCTTATCCCACACAACATCACCCGAAACAAGCCTATTATACAACAAACTCTCCCTCAGATGACTAGCATCATCACTTCCACCTGGTGCCTTCACACACACATCCCAAAACATCTTCTTATGATCTGCCACAACCTGCAACAAAACTGAGGAATATCCATATCGGCATTCATACACATTCCCCCCAATATCCCCACATTTCACCTTAATTGGACTCCCATCAATAGCGCCACACATGTTAGGCAAAGAAGTCAACTCCTCAAATGCCTGTGTGGTCTCAATCAACCTACGTCTACTAACCGGAATCTTGATAAATTCAGGGTAAAGCTTAGTAGCCAGCAATCTAGTAACCATATTAGTAATCTTAGAAATCAAATAAGGCTCTAAGGAATAGCGCGAAGCAAGTGTTTTAGCAGAAAACCCATGTGCTAATCTAGAGAGAACCATACTAACAGCATAATCAGATGGTAAAGAAAGATTGGAAGCAGTAATATGGGGTTTTAATTTTTCAACAACAGTAGTAAAAACAGGATAAGATAACCCGTACAGTGTCCTCCATTGCGCGTCGCGAAGAGGAGCTTCTAATGACCAGATGTGTTCAGTGGAGAGTGCCCGGAAAGCGGAGACAGAAAAGGAGGAGGATTCTTGGTTTGCAGCGGTGGTGGAGGTGGAAGTGGGGGGTTTAGTGGAGGTGGTTTTTTTTTGGGAGGCGAGGTAGGAGAGAAGGGAAGCAAGAGTGAAGAAAAGGAGAGGGGTAGGGGAGGAGGAGGAGAGGAGGGAGGAAGGGGAGGAGCCAGAGGAGGGTGAGGGGGAGGAGAGGAGAGGGGTTGATGGGTCTAGGGAATTGTGGAGGTGGAGAAGGTTTGAGAGCATTAACACGAAGGATTCATCCATGGGATTTTGTGTTTAGATTTAGGGTTTAGCCAGAGGGAGAGGTTAGGGGATCTGTTTCAGGCGGAAGTGGTGAGGGCAGCGGCGGAGGCAAGAGAAGGTGACGATTTAGGGTGGAAATCACGATTAGTTTGGTTGAAAAGTGGGGTCTTCAGTTCCGGAAACATTTACTTAGGAATGATTCCGGTGAAGTCACCCCTCGTTGGTCAGACATTCAGACCAGTCCCATGGGATTGGCTTGGTTAAGCCGAAGCAAAGCAAAACTGGTTAATCTGCATGGACCCACCACATGACTTGTTTATTGCATAGTTGTAAAATCCGTTCCGGGTACCGTTCTGGTTTTTTGTTTGGAACGGAACGTTCTGGTTTCGGTTCATTCCGGCGTTCCGTTCCGGTTTTGTACTGTTCATATTTATTTAATTATATATATGAAAAAAATAAAATATTAATTTAACAAGTATAATTTAAATTCAAGATAAATGAAATTTAAATTATACAATACAAACATAATCTCAAAATTAGAAACATCTTTAAAATTCTAAAATATTATGAAAGTTAAATGTTCTAAAATAAAAGAAAAATACATCAAACATCTTCTACATCATTGATATAAAAATAAGGATCTTGATCTTGCTGTGGAACATAAGGAAAGTCGTCAACAAGACATTCCAATAGCTGGTCATTTCCACCAAGCTCATTCTCCTCATTTACACATGTCTCTTCATCATCTAAATTTAAAGTAGCGAAAGGTGCTTCGATACTCTCCCAACTTATGTCCTCTCCATCAAGAAGACCGGGTTCTTCGCAAATCCATTCATTCAATAGATCAATGTTGTCAAGGCTAATGGGATCTAAAGCATCTCTTGTTCTACTCATATTCCTACAAAGAATAAACACGAAAGAAATTAAAAAATTAATAGCAATGTAATAGAAAATAATTACTAATATAATAATATTGATATTTTACCTCTGTTTAATCTTTAGATTATAGCGAACAAATACTAAATCGTTTAATCTCTTGTGCTCAAGCCTATTTCGCTTTTTTGAATGGATGTATTCAAATACACTCCAATTTCTTTCGCACCCAGTTGCACTACAGCATTGACTAAGAACTCGAATTGCAAACTTTTGAAGTTCTGGAGTATTATTGCCGAATTGCTCCCACCATGAAACTAGATAAGAAAATTTGAATAAATCAAATATTATAGATAAAAAAAAGACATTATATTGTAAAAAATAAAAGTTATTACCTGGATTTAATTTTTCTCTTTGACGAATAGCTAAGGTTAAACCAAAATCACCAGTTGCTCTTTTATACTCCTCAATTTGGGCACTGATGTTATCTTGAGTATCACAATCAGGAACCAATCTCATAATTGTGGTAAGCAAACCTCGAGTTACCTCCTTTTGTTTTGAAAAAGAAGGCCTAAAAAATATTCCAGGATTAAGAAAACATCCTGCTGCATGTAATGGACTATGAAGTTGCTTATCCCATCTAGCATCAATTACCCGAATATATGGTCCATATTGAGACATTCTATTTTTCAACCTTCTTTTGATGGCTTCTTTTGCTTTATCCATTGCCTCATATAAATATCCCATTGATGGTTTTTCTTCACTGTCTGCTAACCTTAGAACTCGTACTAAAGGCTCGCTGACGTTGACTATATGTGCACATCTCGGCCAAAAGTCTTTATCTTCTAAAACTATAGCAGCAATTTCCTTTCCAACCCGACTTTTGCCATGACTTGATTCAACCCATTTTGTGCAAGTAAACATCTGTCGAAGCTCATTCTTAAACTTCAGTAAACATTGGAGGCTTAAGAAATGGGTTGCAAACCTTGTTATGCCAGGACGACATAAATCATGTCCATTTGTGAATTCTTTCCTCATCAAAGCTAGAACCCATGCATGATTATATATAAACTTGGTTATATTTCTTGCATTTTTAATGGTTTCATCAATCATTGGAAAATATCTCGGATCACAAATATTTTCTAGCATTAAATCAATGCAATGGGCAGCACAAGGAGACCAAAAAAAGGTGCCATACCTTTGCTGCAAAACTTTCCCAGCAGCCTTAAATGAAGCCTCATTATCACTAACAAACTGGACAATATTCTCTTGTCCAACTTCTTTGACAACTTCATCAAACATCTCCAGCAATGTCTCTTTATCTTTTCGAAGTCCTGAAGTGTCAACAGACTTCAAGAATACAGTGCCTCTCGGAGAATAGGCAAGGAAATTCACAATTGGTGCATTCCTCCTATTTGACCACCCGTCAGCCATAATTGAACATCCATAAAGTCTCCAATCAGCCTTGATACTTAAAATGTATTCATGGACATCATGAACTACATCTTTCAAAAGTGATCCTCTTAAATCATGATATGATGGGCCTTTAAACCCAGGTCCCATGGATGTTACGGCATCTAGCATTGGCTGATAATAATACGAATTAGCACTGTTAAACGGTATATTAGCATCATACCACCATGTTGCTACGGCTTTTCTTGCATTGTGTTCCATCTCTTTAGTAGCCATTGCACTTCTAATACTAGGTTGGGAACCCGAGGTAGTTCGTGGAGCAAATAAAGGAATCCTTCTTCTAGATGTACTTGTTTGTGAACGTATAGCACTCGAACGAGGATTTGCAGCATCACCCTCTTCTACTTCTTCATCATTGGAAACTGATTGAGAATTTCCAATATCAGTTCTAATTCTTTTTCTTCTCTCTTTCTCCATTGTCATGTCATCTACCAATTGTTTCATTTGCCATTTAACATCTGGAGGGACCCTTTTACAAGGTTCAACTTCACCTTTAATACCAGCTAGGTGATACTTCAACCGAGTAACACCACCACCATTGATCCGTTTATTACAATAAATGCATATACTTGCATTCTTTACACCAGCAACCACTTGTCCATGAGCCCATGCTGGATCATCTGATCTTGCTGGAGCTGAAGAAATTGAAGTCCCACCACTAGATGAGTTTTCAGCCATGTAATTTAATCTGTTGTAAAAAGATAACACAAGTAACACAAGTTAGAAATTAATAGAAATTTCGGTTCAAGATAACATGTTGTCATATCCTCAAGGAAGGAAATTCATAATCAACGACAATCCAAGAACTATCATACATAAATGTTGTAGTTATCATTAAGTTATTAAAAAGGAAGAACGAAAGAAATTTCGGACTCAATGCTTAAGATGCATGTCAAACCACAAGTATGTTTTCTTTTATTCTACATAATCAAGGCAATGGTAGAACACTAGACCATGCTTAAAAAACAAAATAAATCGTTCCAAAATTATCTAAGGAGGTGTTTATTTTATATCTTCTTCCTTCATTGTTTTTTGAAGAAATTCAATCCAAAACATAGGCATTGTAGCAAACTACCCTAAGGTAGTCACTGATCTACCATAGATGGTCTAACGAAAAAAGGAATAAACCCGATATTCCAGTTCCTATGATGCCCAGAAAAGCACCATAATTTAGTCAAAAAGCAAGCTCAAGTGGCATGCCAGAAATTCTATTCCTTATGTGCATAGTAAACATAAAACACACAACTAAAAACTGCATCATTCCCTCCATGTAAGATTGTGATTGCTCAAGTTAGTGATTGAAGTTTTTTTGGAGATAAGGTACAACATATATCACTGACTGGGATTCGTCTCTCTTTTTTTCCAGCTCAAACCATACGTGTCTCAATGTCAGAAAGAGGTTAAAACAACTGAAATATCTGAATCTGCTAAGTAGAGCAAGAATGAATATTTGATCTTTTACAGAGTTGTTTAGCAGCCCATTTGTTGATATCAACTCAAGCTGGACAGAATGTTATGGTGCCATTGCAGACTACGTGAAAGGGGTGTGGAGTAGTTGGATAGTGTTTTTCTTTTTCCCATTTTTGTTGAACTGATGAGTTAGTTGCGTATTCAAGTCTATTGCTGGAAATTCTGTGATGATACCAGTAATCTCTTTCTCATATTCAATTTATGAGTTGCAAAGCCTTAAATTATGGCCATGGTGCTTAAGATGCATGTCAAACCACAAGAAATTCTTACAAATGAATTGAATTCAATCCCACACCTCAAAGCACATCAATTAAGTGAATCTAACTAATAATAAAAACAACTATCTTCATATAATATTTTTCAATGCTAAAAAAAAACAACTATCTTTCCCACAATTCATCAACAATCATTTATGCCCAGTTTAACAAGATGAATGAACATCTTCCAATTTCAAGTTTATTCAAACATTCCATACATAAATGCCCAGTTTAATCATTCATGCAAAGTTTCGGCAATTTCAATTTTTCAATAAATTAAAGGATTTGGGGCCTCGAATATGTACCTTTCAATGGAGATTTGGGGAAGAAGAACCAATGAAGAAATTGTGCCGCCGTGTGGAAGAAATTGTGCCGCCGTGTGGAAGAAATTGTGCCGTCGTGATTTTGATTTTTGTTTTAGGTTTTCAGAATTTGAGCTGATTTAGGGATTGAGAGTTACAAATTGAGCTTTTCAAGTGAGGGATTACTGGATTATGAATCGAAAACTAGAGATTTGTGAGATTAATTTGAGATTAGGGTAAGGGAAATTGGGGGAGAAATGGAAAATTGAAAATCGGGGGGTATTGGGGCTCTGGTCTGGGTGTTGGTGTGTTTATTAAGTGCTCAAACGACGTCGTTTTGTTACTTGTGTAAACGACGTCGTTTTGGCTAGACCCGGAACGGAACGACCGGTACGAAACCGGGGCGTTCCGTCCGGAATCCGTCCGGATTTGCCGGATCGGGCCGGGATTTTTACCGGGACAAAAACGTCGCCGTTTTGTCCCGGATTTTGAAGTGGAACGGGCCGTTCCGGCCGGAACGGAACGGGATTCACAAGTTTGACTGCAAGGAAACTATAATAATTTTGTTGAAAGTTTGAACCTTTTGAAACTATATGTTCTTTATATTTTATTTAAAAAAACACTAAATTAATATTGTTTTTAAATAATTTTAATATATTTATATAAATTTCTTAAAAAATATATTTTTTAATGTTTCCATTACAAAATTTTTAATGAATACCATAAAATATTAAATTAAAAAACAGAAGAAGATAGGAGTCTTTTAGACATGTAATCCTATGGCATTGGTTTTTAAAAGCATTTTTGAAAACAATTAAATTTTTATTTTATTTTTTATTTAAAATATTTATTTTATTTTTCTAGATTATTTTCATGTGTTGATGTCAAATAATTAAAAAATATATTATTATATTATATTTTTGAACGAAAAACACTTTAAAAAACAACCGCAACCACACTCCCAAACAAATGCTAAAGGTAAAAGAAAAACAATTTGATTTATATGATTATTATAGTTATTTGAAGTAAAATTACTCTAATCATTCTATAGTTTTTTTTTCCCACTTTGCAATTGATTTTTCAAATATTACATTTTTATCATGAATTTTGAAAAGCATGCGACACTTTGCATCATCAGGAATTGATACAAAAAATAATAATAAATCTATTTACTTACAAGATTATCATTATATTTTATATAATAACTAAAGAGCACTTTAAGCATGAGAATGAAAAAAATACCATTAAATTATTTTCTTCTAAATAAAAAACTAAATCCCAACCACCACAATCTCATTTGTCAACAACTATAACAATGATATGTTAAGTTTTTGCAATGAAGATGAGAAAATATAATAGAAAGGATTTTTCAAAGGTGATGTATTAAGGAGGAGAGACATCTTCCAATGATCACAACAAATATAATGAAGTGCACTTGAGGTCGTGGCCTAGCGAAAAAAGAGACTTGTTCCTTTTCTCTGTACCCGGGTTCGATTCTTTCTGTGCATGTCTGTCACTCCCGCGTTGCCTTATCTTTTCATTGGGCTTGCAGGATGTTTAGTAGGTCCGAGGATTATACGCGTAATCTAGCTTAGACACCCCGGTTATAAAAAAATAAATATAATGAAGTCTCCCTCTTCTTATGCTCAATTTCAATAATTGCATCCGGTGACTATAAATGTTATAATTTATTTCTAAAATTTATCCAAAATAGAAATAATAAAAATAAAATAGACTGATATGATGGTTGGAATCTGTATAAAAATTAAATCCAAATGACATAATTAGATTTTTATCAGGCCAATTTGATTAAATTATGAGCCAAATTAAGAGTTTAATTATGCTTAATAATTAATTTGGATCCAATTAAATGATTTAATCAGGTCCAAACACATAATTATACTTAAATGAGTCAAATTAATTTTATTAAAAGTTTATTGCTGAAACTTTAAGTTTGAGAGCTTAATTTAGACTTAATTGAGAAGATAAAATTTTAGGAGACAAATTTAATTTTTACCAATTCAAATGATTAAAATCAAGGGGAAAATTGGAAGAGAATTAAAAGTTTAGGGTAAATTAGAGGTCAAATTGAAGAAATTCATTGCCAAGGATCAAAATATAAAAGGTCAACTATAAGGATCCAATTGACTGAAATCAAGGGTGGAATTAGAAGCAAATTGAAAGCATAAGGTTAATTAAGGGTCAAATTAACGAAATCTAAGACCAAAGACCAAAATGAAAAGACATTGATTTTCAGGAATCATGTTGAAATTTATTAGGGGTAAAATTACATTTAATTAAAAGTCTAAGCTAACCAGTGGTGCAATTAGACCCATTAAAAAAGGATTGACTAAATTTATCTTTAAAAATCTTTAAATAATGTTGTTTTGAAGAAAGAAGAACCAGATGATGCATTGTTTGACTATTTTTTATTGTTTTTTTTCTTTAGCCCAAAAGATACTTGAGAGACTATTTTGCAGGTACATTTAATGTATATACCCTTCATCAAATTTGACAAACCATCCACCAAAAAAATCCTTTAGCGATGGTCTGTTTAGGCTAATTGACATCATACATGCAACAATGCCGACCAAAAATTGACAACTCAGGTAGTTGATTTGTCAAAATTAACAGTTCATGATAACCACTATGAACCAACGGTTGGGATCTTTCTAGATTGAAGCAAGGAGCGAATTTTTTTCCTAATAAATACAAAATTTCCCTTTTTAATCTCCAATAAATATGGGTGAATTCCATGCCCCGAGCACCAAGAAATCAAGGTTCCGTGTTGCAAAAAACCAGCCCCTAACTTGGTTTCTGTTTCCTTTTTTTTTTCTTTCTCTCAGTCACTTTCTCCACCGTGCCTTAGCCATTGTTGTCACCCCTAACCACACGTTGACCTTCCTTGCATCAACAGGAATACCTCAAACAATCACTCTCCTCTGGCCAAATGAGCATTCTTCTATTTCATGTTTCTAACCCCACCCGATGGTGATCATTGCATGTAGAACTCTGCATGCAACGGAGAGCAACTCCAGCATAAAAGCATGGGATCTATGTTGACAAAGCCAAATAATTGTCTTTTTATCTATTATGTTTACATGTCTCCAACGCAGTAGCTATATTGATATTGATAGCTAAAATGACTTTTTAGTTACCGAAATACTGTTTCTATACATTTTTAGAACAAAGCCAAAAGTTACAAAACTTTGAGAAAAGTATACATAGCCCACAGACACAGCCGACAATGTTTTTTTTTTTTTTTTTTTTTTATCAAATGTAAGTATATAAAAGATCAAGGAATGTACAAAACCGAGTAACCTCGGAGAGAACAAAAACAAGCAGAACTAACGACCTGAGAGCTCAAACAAGCGATGAAGGTAACATGTTCCCTTACCGCAGAACAAAAGAAAGGAACAAATAGCCATGACCGAAGCCCAACAAAAGAGACTCAACCCACCTTCTCCTAGGCCCAAGCAGGGGGACCCAAAGGGCCGGCCCAAGGGAGGTGGAACCAAGGAGGAAGTGAGCAAGCCCAACCGGCCAAGAGAAGGCCCGCCCACCAGGAGCTGAGCCAAACAGAACCGAGACTGGGATTGCTTCCTTCATCCTTGGTGCAGTCTGGGATGGGGGGAAAACCAGGAATGAAGAAACACAAATTATGCTGACAGCACATGTGGAAGACCTGCCAGCGAAGAGGAAGCATGCCAGCCCACCTTTGCAGACCTTGAGAACCGGTCAGCCAAAAGGGAGAAAGCAACAAAGCCAGCGCCAAAAAACCAGCCTTCGAACGAAGCTGAAAGAGGAAAGAATGGGGATCTGCTCAACACGCAACGCTGCCATCTTCACATGCAAACCTGGAAACCGAACGGGAATCTGCACAACACGCTAGCCACTAAATCAGCAAGAGCAAGCTGGAGGCAGACCCAAAAGGAGAAAGAGCCAGCTCAAGCAATCCAGCTCCCGAGGACTAACACCCAGACCGGTTCCATGAAAAGGCAAGCAAACCGAGACCAAAGATGGCAGAAACCAGTGCCAGCTCAGCAGCACCCAAAGAAACAGAAGCAAGGCCCCCCCCAAGACAAGTAAACCGAACCAGCCAACCCAGAAAAACAGCCCAGCCACCCACAAGCCAAACCGAACCAGTCGACCCAAAAAAACCATGAAACCAACCCGACCTTAAGAGAACCAACCCCGAGCCTCATCCAAAGTTTAACTTGTGATGGTACTTTTCCCGAAAGTGAAAAATGGTAAAGAACCTCTCCTGGAATTTACGAAAGATTTGGTGCACCGACAATAGCGTCGAACGGAAAACTCGATTGTTTCGCTCCTCCCAGATTAAGTACACCGTAATTCCCAAAGAAACACGCCTAAGCCTGGACTCCATGCTATAACCACCTGAGTTGAGACCACGAAGTGCACTACTCAAGGATGACATTTGTCGATGAACCCTCATCCAGGACTTAATTAGGCTCCAAAGCTGCGCAGACCAATAACAAGTAAAAAATAAGTGCCGATGAGATTCATTATCCTGTGAACAGAGCAGACATATTGGATCTGGAGACATAAATTGTAGGCGGTCTTTTGTGCGAAGCTTGCCCAAAGCGGCTAGCCAGAGAATAAAATTATACCGGGGCATAGACCAGGAGTCCCAAATGACGCGCAACCAAGTGACCTCATCCCCTCGAAGTCTGAAGTAATCATAAGCGTTCCTGGAGAATTTATCACTGCTATCCCAACTTCCGACCAATCTAATAGTAGCTCCCTGAGTGCCACATGCAATCATAAGCTGATTTTTAACAAGCATAATGGCCTTCCAAAGCGGGGAGGAGGTTTTACTTGCCTGCGCCACCCAGATAATAGAGGAACTGAGGTAAACGTGATGCAACCATTGAATCCAGATTGAGTCTGCTTTGAGATGAATATTCCAAATATGACCAGCTAAGACAGATCTGCTTCTGGCTTTCAGATCCAGAAGCCCTAAACCCCCTTCTTTTTTCGGAAGACAAACTTGCTTCCAAGCCACCAAAGCAGTTCTTTTCCCAGTGCACCCCGACCACAAGAAACTCCTGCAAATACTGATGATGCGAGACAAAACAACCCTCGGGATAGGAAAGATTCCAACCCAGAATTGAACCATCCCATTCAGCACTGATCGCAGCAACTCTAGCCACCCAGCATAAGTAAGGAATTTACTCATCCAACCCTGGATAGCAATCTCTAGCTTATGAAGGAGAGGCGTGTATTGACTCGCCAAAAGCCGATGAGGACTTAGCGGCACTCCCAGATAAGTAAAGGGAAAAGTTCCTTCGACAAAACCAGTCAGCCCCAGAATTTCAGACTTTACGGTCTCCTTTACTCCTCCAAAATAAATGGAAGACTTGGATGGATTAAGATCAAGACCTGACACATTTCCAAAAGTACGAAGCTGCTGATGCATGATGCGAACCGAACTAAGGTCTCCCCGACAAAGCAGAAGGACATCATCAGCAAACGCAAGATGCGAAATGCCTAGCGAATTGCACTTTTGATGAAAGTGAAACCCCGACAAGCGAGAAGACTGCTTTAGCATTCTGGAAAAATACTCCATGCAGCAAATGAACAGATAAGGCGATAATGGGTCACCTTGTCTGATACCACTCTGACCCTTAAAGTAACCGTAAAGATTACCGTTGACAGCAACAGAGAAGGAGGCTGAAGATACACATTGCATAATCAGATGAACAAACCCAGAAGGGAGCCCAAGCATGCCGAGAAGACTCTCCAAGAAACCCCACTGGACCGAGTCAAAGGCTTTCCTGAAATCTATTTTCATAAGACATTTAGGAGAAGTCCTTTTGCGACCATATTCCCGAAGCAACTCTTGAACCAAGAAGACATTATCTGCCATTTTTCGCCCACCCAAGAAAGCATTCTGCATCGGGCTAATAATATCCTGCAAAACCTGAGCCAACCTTTCTGAAAGAAGCTTATAAATCACTTTATAAATGACATTACAACAGGAGATCGACCGGAAGTCACTAGGATAGGAAACATTAGCAGATTTAGGGATCAGGGCAATGATGGAATGGTTAATCTGCTTAAGCATCTTCCCGGAGATGAAAAAATCCTGAACAGCCAAGACGAAGTTGGTCCCCACAATATCCCAAGCTTTTTTGAAGAAAAAAGCAGAGTAGCCGTCTGGCCCGGGAGCTTTGTCATTACCAATACTAAACAAGGCCGCCTTAATGTCATCACTCGAAAAAGGAGCTAGAAGACCATCGTGGACAGAGGGAGCAAGACATGGTCCACACCGTATAACATCCATGTCCAATGACGCTGTTTCCTTCGACACACCTAGGAGGTTCTGATAGAATTTAACAAATCCAGCCCCAACCTCTGATTCTGAGTTAGTAAGAACTCCATTACTGTCCACAATAGAAGCAATGAACCTCTTCCGCTGCTTCTGACTCATGATAGCATGAAAGAAACTGGTGCCCCTATCACAGTCTGTGAAGTAATCGCACTTGAGCTTCTGGCTAAAGAACATTTTCTCCGCGGATTTAAGATGAACCAAATTTCTGCGCTTATTCTTCTCAATATCCAAAAGCTGAGAGTTGTCCCGATCATCTTGCAAAGCTGTTTGAATATGCCGTAGCTCACCTTCCATACTACTAACCCTCTCTGAGATATGACTGAAATGATGCTTGCCCAACTCCTTCAACGGCAACTTTAACCGCTTCAGCTTAGAGCACAAAACAAACATCGGCGAGCCATAAACCTCCAAGTTCCAAGAAATGGCCGTCAAGTCAATGAAATTCTCGTGCAAACCCCACATATTATAGAATTTGAAACTGCGCCGCCCCATGGCATGACTGCTACCCAACCGGATAACTGCTGGAGAGTGATCCGAGAAAGGACCAGGCGGATCATAATGAACCTGAGTAGCACACTGAATAGAGGACCACGCGTGATTTACCAGAACTCTATCTATCTTTGTCCAAATCCTGCCATTGGACCAAGTAAAATGACTGCCTGAATAGTTTACATCAGTGAGCCCCAAGTCAGTACAACAGTGAAAAAAGTCTGAGGTTTCATAACCGGACACAGGCTCTCCATTGTGCTTATCCGCCTGAGACATAATAGCATTAAAGTCACCAAGTATCATCCAGGGATCACAGGAGTCCCAACTTCTAAGATCATTCCAAAGAGCCCGCCTAGCTACAACTGTATTAAATCCATACACAAAAGTGGCTCTGAAACTGACTTGATGAACCAGACTGCAAATAGAGACATGAAGACCCTGCGCTGAGCTAGCAATCAAATCTACGGAGACAGAGGACGGGTTCCAAAACACAGTGACCCAAGCAGAATTACCAGCCACCTCAGCATTGGACAGAAACTTCCAATTCTTCAGCCGAAACTTCTGCATACCAGCAACCTTGGCCGCAGAAAGCTTAGTTTCCAACAAACCAAAAACATCCACACCTTTCTTCCTGATGAGGTTAACCACCTCATGCTGCTTCAGAGGACTATTAAGTCCCCTGATATTCCAGCAGTAGATTAACATAAATTCACCGGAGCTAAGGCCTTCAGCCCTTTACTCCTAGGAAGAACACCCGTTCGCCGAATACCACTCCGCGTGGTCACACCACATAAAGAGTCCACATCTATTCCCACTGAATAAATTGGATCCCCCAAACTAGTCACAACAACCGCATTATCATTAGCCACTCTAGATTTTCCATTTCTCTTTTTGACAGTCGTCCACTCGCCGACATCAGTTTCCATTTGCATTGGATCAACTCGCTGCTCATCAAAAGACGCACTCAAAGAAGACCCATCCGCATCATTAGGCCGAGAGGACTCTTCACAATCCCTTGGCCAAGAGTTCTCTTCATTAGTCATAGACCGAGAGGGCTCATCACTCGATTGCTGCTCAATCGGCGTCACCTGATCAGGGATCACCTCCTTAACCGGAACCCACCGTTTCACTAGAACTTTCTCACCTGATGATACTACCTTGGCTGTCACGGGAGCTGAAGGCACTTTCTTATCCAACGAATGCGGACAAAGATAAGTGTTATGGCCAATGACTTTACAATGCTTACAAAATCTCGGCAAGGTTTCATAAACAACTTTCTGATTCAAAGATGTACCATTAGGCAGCGCAATGCACACAGTATGTTTGAGATCAGCAAGCAAATTAATCTCCACAAGAATTCTAGCAAATGATAGCCGGGACATAAATGATGTTAACATATCACACTGAATAGGCTTACCAAGAACACTCCCAATCTTAGATAAACTAACTGACGACCAACACTGCAGCGGAAGATTGGGAA
Source organism: Salix arbutifolia (assembly GCA_025169955.1). Classification (NCBI taxonomy): domain Eukaryota; kingdom Viridiplantae; phylum Streptophyta; class Magnoliopsida; order Malpighiales; family Salicaceae; genus Salix; species Salix arbutifolia. The sequence continues at coordinate 12,769,546 of CM045905.1, read as the reverse complement.
GCTTAATCCAAACCGGGACAGTGGACATATCCTCAGTGGAAAAATCAAAGAATTCCGGCATAGATTTCAATATCAGAGGCCGGCCATATACTAGGTAAGGGCCCCCACTAAGCACAGCAAGCTTATCTTCCTCATGCATAAATCGATAAACTAACCACCCGATTCATGAATGGTTAGCGAAGCTTTACACTTCCAAGAGTTAATGATTAGATTATTAAGAGCTTTGAAACCCGAAAACTTACCCGCGACATACCCCACAATGCAATACTTCCATACATCCTTAAGAGTACCAAGATCATTCTCAAGCAACGAACAAGTTGAGGCATTATTGAGTTCAGAAAAATGTACCAATTTAGTCCCGCGTTCAGCACTGCGATTGGAAGAGAACAAGTCTTTCCATTGTCCATTTGTTGCTTGACCATCCCTCACACCATTTTTCAAACCATTTTTTGCAGCCATATTTCCCAAACCTTTCCCTAGAGCTGCTGCCGAAACCACTTCCCCATCCACAACATTAACCTGTCCGAGCTGCTGAAGGGAAACAACCCCCACTTTCTCCTTTCCTTTAGCCGAAACCACTTCCCCATCCACAACATTAACCTGTCTGAGCTGCTGAAGGGAAACAACCCCCACTTTCTCCTTTCCTTTAGCCGAAACCACTTCCCCATCCACAACATTGGAAACATCATTTTCCTTAGCTAGAAGGTTGGACGAAGCATGATGAAGGGAATCAACCATGTTGGCTGTCGTAGCCGAGAGCAAGCGTGGGCTGTCATTGCCCAGAAGAGTTGCAGCCATTGCTGCCATTTCTGCCTCCTCTTGCACAATGGGCTGTGCATGACTTTCATGCAACACAAGAACATCTTCCTCAACCCTATCAAACATGGGAGAAGAGAGGAAGAGCTTGGAAGCATAAGCTTCTCCTTCCTTGCCCAAGGTTGAACCGAAATCATCTTCTTCCTCCTCACTATCTTCAAACTCCTCGTATTTGGGCCCTAAGCTGCCATGGGAATGGCTGGACTTCGAATTGCAAGAATCACTACTGTCATTGGCTGAAATTCTTGGCACAGGAGAGGTCGAAGTGGCTGGAATCTGGTCATTGGGTGCAGAGACCAACTCTCGCCTCAGCTCCTGATCCAACTTCAACTTCAATGCAGATTTTTGCTTTTTGTTTTATGCCATGAATCTTAACAGAACAGAACACACACGTACTGGCAACGTCGGAGGCCCTGGCAAGCCTTCCTTTCCCGTTTGGCCGGTTTCCAGTGCACACGGTCACTCTCCCTGGAACGGTCCCAACACGTACGTTGCTATAAAAAAATCCTTTGTTGAATATATACACAGCCGACAATGTTGTTCTACTGGGAAGTTGTAATTTCTCTACTTTAGTGTTTCTACGGAAAATACAAAGACTTTAAAATTACAGGAAAACAAGACTGAAAAAAAAAATGTATATGATAATTACATACAAGAAAAAATAATTATCAATATATCATATTTAGTTATTATAAAAAAATCATGATAAAATCTTAATCAATTTATTTTATTTTTAATATATATATTTTTATGAAACTTTTATATTTATAAATTAATTAGATATTTTAAAATATTGGTGAGTTTTTTTTTCAAATTTGATTTTTTATTTAAATAAAATTAAAAAAAATGTTGAAGGGTTTTTTAAAAGCAATTATTTAATTATATAAATAAATCATATTAATTATATAATTAATTGCATAATTATATTTTATACAAAATAATTGCACTATATTTAAAATGATATGCAAAAAATGGTTCTTCTAAATATTTTTTTACCATTGCAATTCATATATTTAAAAAACTATTTTATCATTTTAAAATGCATTGGAGATACTCTAAATAATTAACCCCATGGTCATTGTGTCAAGCCAATGACCATGCAGGCCTAAGTCGGGTTCAGGGGTCCATCCCAAATAGATGGGTTGAACCCAATAAAAAAATAGAAAGAAAAAACTTATTGGGATACTTGTCGGCCCAACCCATATATTTATACCATATTATATAATAATAAAACAATATAAAAAAATACCAAAAAAAATCAAATGAACATTTCAAAATATTTATGATTTTTTTGTCTATGTTTTCCAATAATTTTGCGTAATATTGGGTTGTATACTTACACTTTAAGATATGAGTCCAATATTAAAAATGCCCGGTTATCTTCAAAACTTAAAAACAATCCAAATATTCTAAAGAGCATTTTAAAATATTCATTTTCTAGCAATTTTGTTCAATATTGGTTTATAGATGTACACTATATGATATGAACTCATACAAAATACTTAATTTTCTCCAAAATTTCCAATTTTTTTTTAAAACATAAAAAATATTTTGATTTTGTGCATAAAACTAAATTCTATAAGTTTTATGAGCATATTTTTTCATTAAAAATCAAAACTGAATTATGCATCTTTAGATTAAAAGGTTGTGCTGGCTCCCAATATTTTCTCTATACAACAACTTTCTTGTTTGCAAACCATGTTGCGACTAATCAATTGATTCTAGTAGTGAATTATCAGTAGTGAAGATATGTCAACAATTGAATTAACTATAAATTCCGCTTCATTGGTTAATAATGAAGTTGTTGGTTGTCTCTTGCTACCCTAGGAGACTACTTTTGAACCAATGTTGAAGACATACTGTACTTATTCTATGATGTCGTGATCACCACATAGTTAACATTGCTTGAAAATTGCTGTTGAATGGGAGTGTCATTGGTTAGCAATATAGTTAGCATCACTTAAGAATTGTTGTTGAGCGGGAGTGTCATTTGTTAGCAACATAGTTAGGATCACTTCATTTGTTAACATCAACATAGTATCACTTGAGAATTGATGTTGTGATGACCAACATAGTTAGCATCCCTTTATTGGTTAGAATCAACATGGTCAACATCACTTAAGAATTGATGTTGTGATCACCATCATAGTTAACATCACTTCATTGGTTAATAAAGTTGTTGCTGAAATGACCCTCAATACTATTCTAATTTAACATGAAAAATATATTTCGTGATTTAATAACAAACATCTACATATTATTCTATCATGGAGTATATTTATCATGAGAAATTCATTCAATTTTGGTAACAATCAAATTGCATACACAAGGACAATGTCGATTTTTATAAGATATTTATAGGATAGGAAAAGAGCAATATTAATTGTGTATATAGATGATACAATCATTATCGAGGAAGGTGTACTTAGATGAATTAAATGAAGTTTTCTCTCCCATCAACATTTGAGATTAGATTTAAGGTTTATAAGGTATTTCCATGGAATGAAGATTGTTAAATAAGTAAAAGGATGATTGTCTCTCGATAGAAAGTATATCCTTTATCTTCTTAAAAAAACTAGGATGAGTGGTTATAGGTTAGTAGACACTTCAATAAATCTGAATAAAAAATTTACAAATGACAAGTAAAGTGATGTAGTGAATACAATACAATATCAAAAGGTGGTAGGATGGTTGATTTACTTATCATGTATGCAACCCAATATTGCATTTATTGAGGTTGTTTATTGAATTCTCAAATACTTGCAAAGTACACCATCCATGAATTTACTTTTTTAGAAGACAACGTAGTGATATTGCAAATAAAATTTAGAATTATTATTTAAGATTTGAAGGAGTTTTTTCTTTTTTATTTTCTAGCCTAGACATCTTCTCTTTATTTTGTTTTATTTGATGGTCTTCTTTATTATATAGTGTTAAATAAGAAATAATTTTTCTTCTTCCTAAAAATACAAACATAATTTTTTTATTGGTATGATCATTACCTAAAGATGAAACAAACTTTGAATCCTGATAATTTTGTTGTTTTATAACAAATTTGTTCGTTCATATTACCTATAATATAAAAGGCGTGGGAAAAACACTGTCGCAATCCACAGTGTTTTCCCACGCCATTTAGATCATTTCTGGAGACCCAAAGACGAAGCCACCACAGCCCTCGGCACACAACGCAGGAGTCAACTTGCCCTGTGAATCCATCGATTCTTTCTTGATGCTCACGTACATCTTGAGAATGAATTTAGAGATATTATATTTCTTGATAGATATGGCCTTTTAAATGTGTTGTCCAGAATCGAAAAATATTATCTGTTTATCATCTCAAATATATATTACCTATAATATAAATATTGTGCGAAAAACACTATAGCAATCTATAGTGTTTTTCCTATGCTATTTAGATCATTGATAATTATTTGGTTTGGCGAGTCTGTCTGTTAATTGCTGCAATTTTTTTTGTTATTATAAGACACGGTGATTCTGTTAGGTAAAATAAAAGGGTTAGAGCAGGGAAGGTATTTTTTAATTTTATTATGATCATCCAACTGATTGGCTGTCATTTGTCAATATTTTATTTTTAAGTTCAAGTATTTTAAAAATTATATTAAATTATCTATAGTGAAAAAATATATATGTGACTTGCCCTGCGCTTCGCTATATTCAGAATCAAATTTTTTATGTAAAAAAATGCTAATGATCCTAGATTTTTTTATGATATTATACATAGAAATAATCAACTTACAAAACTTTCAATTATTTAGTTTTTTAAAGGTATTTACTCTTTAAAATATATGAGGCTAATTATATATTTTGATATTTATTTAATATTAATGCCTCTTATATATATATATATATATATATATATATATAAATGAAGTAAGTTTTCTTTTAAATCTCAAATTAATCTAATCTCAGTGTTCTAAAATACTTTTAATCTAATAATATGAGGAATAAATATTAAAAAAAACATTAAATTTCTTTTTATAACAATAATAGTGGTGAGAGCGATAGTATTATCAATAATAATTGATATTAAAATATCAATTATTTACAACAATAATTGATATTAAAATATCAATTATTTACAACAATAATTATAATGACAGCTATAATAAATATGATAATTTAATAATCATGATAATAACAATTACAATAATACTCGAAATAATTCATTAGTCGATGTTGTTTTTGTTAAAAAAAAATTTTTGTGACCTTTTCATGTATGATATTTCAGATATAATATCACATAAACAGAAAAGATACGAAACCACACGTAGACAAATGGATGGAAAATTTATGCCAAATTATCTACAATGAAAAAATATACGAGCAACCAGAACCAATTTTTTTAACATGTAAGAAAAATATTAATAGTTCTAAATTTTTTTTATGTTATGCATCTGAGCGAATAATCAACCTACAAAACTATCTATTATTTAGTATTTTTATATATTCATTTTATTATAAATAAGACATTTAAAATAATGATAAAAAATATTTTAAAGTTATTTTTTCTTAAAAATATGTGATACTAATTATATTTTTTTTTATGTTTGTTTAATATTAACGCTTGAAAATATATATGTAAACAAAAAATTTAAGTTTTTTTTTAAATCTCAAATTAATTTAATCTTGGAGGTCTGATTTCTTCCATGAGAATTTTGATTTGTTGCCATTGTACCATTTAATTGAAAATGATTATATATATATATTGATTTTCAAGTAATCCTTACTCTTTTGATTTTTGGTTTGCTCATGGTTTCTTTAATTATTTCGATACACAGGTTTAAATTTGTTCTAATTAGGTCCTCCAATTGAAAATTTTCATAAATTCTACCTTTTATTTTGGTTCTTATTCTTTTATTTTTTTTGAAAAATTTACACAACAATTTGTTTTTAAAATATCTTTATTTGTTCGGTCCTAAGGTTTTTATTTGTTTCAATTTTTTTGTTCGATTGGAATTAATTATATATTTTATTTTTCATTTCGGTCCTTATTCGTAGAATTTTTTATTTGATATTAATTCCTTTGGTTTTTTCGGTCCTTCTTGGACAATGTTTATTTTTTATTCGTATTCATGTATACTTTTAGTTTTTGTTTTTAATTTGTTGTGTTTTATTTTTATTCGGTTCAATCCTGAAATTTTAATTTATGTTGGTGATCATTTTAAAATTAATACTGTTCCTTTTTTTTGTTTTTGTTTTTTTATGTTTTCTGTTATTTTATCTTTTTTTCGGATCACATAATTTTATGGTTTCATTGTTTGCGCAATAATGATAATAATTTTAGTGATTATTTTTATTGTTTTTTTGTAAAAATGTTTATCTTTTTTTTATTCTTTGGGACAATAATATTGATGATAATTTTAACTATTATAGTTATAATAATGATGACAATGCAGGGATAGAATTTCAATGATGATTTCTTATTTTGTAGATAGAAAATTAACTATTTATTTTTCTTATTTGATCGTTGTAGGTGTTTTTATAATTTATATTTTGTTTGTTGTGTTTAATTTAAATTGAATTATAAAATGAACTAATTCTAATACAATGAATTTGATAATTTAGGTATCCGAATCTTCTTGATTTTATAGGAAACTCGCATTCCATAGGAATTCTGCACATATTTATTATTTTGCTCAAATTTGTACTATAATAAAAAAATCTTATATAATTAAAGAATTTTACGTTGAAAAAAATATGATTCCAACCGCAGCGAAGCGCGGGAGAATGGCTAGTATATTATAATCGATGTTGAATTTACAGGAGGCTGTCCTTTTTATTATTTGCACTTCAATGATTGATCTGATCACAATTTGCAAAATCAAGATCACAATTTGTGTTTATAATTAATTGGTCTTTATTATGGTTACTAAAGTTGCATCCAATATGCTATCTCCATGATTACAATAGAGTGGAAGAAGATGATGCACAAGAAGCGCCCAAGCTCAGTTCATCTATAATTTTCTACTTAGTAATCCTAAATAACTTAAAAGTTTATCGGCTGTCTCAAATTTATTTACTTAATGTTCCATTTCATTGCACGAACCTATTTCTTCTTGCTGTGGAAGATCATCGAATCTCTTTTTTTAGCGAATGAAAAATTGCAGAGAACATGCCAGGTCGAGTCAGATAAATTATCATGCACTTTCACGTATCCATTCGGAGAGTGAGATGCCATCTTCGTCTACGAAGGATCTGGGAGAGCCATAAGATGTTGCCGATTATAGGAATGATTAGGGGATCAGGCAAGAGGGATGTCGAAGAAGGCTTTAAGAACACAGAGAAAGAGAGAGAGAAGAGGACGAGGAACCAGATTTCCATGTTACAAGTTTTGAGGAGAAAATGAGGTTTAGCACGTACGTAATATAATAAGATAAGGACAGATGATAGGATTTAAGGTAATAATTTTTTGTGCTATGGGGATGATCTGCTGATAAAGTTCAAGGAATAAAATTTGTCAGGAAGAATGCACGAGCATTATTTTGTTAATTGTTCGTTTATTTTCATTCTTAATGGAGATTGATTTTTATAAGATAAAATATTTAAGATTAATTGTTAATTCTTTGATTTTATATGTATTTCAAATAATATAATATAATTGAAGTCAATTATATAGTTTATCATTTTATTCTAAATATAAAAATTTATCAATTGAATAGCCCATCACGTTTTAGCAATCGACAGAAAGTGTTGCCTCCCATTTTAGCGACAGGCCGATTCTTGTCAAGAGTATACAGCACAACTCTCCGGTTCATAAATATTTCGGTAGCATTTGGCATTATTTATATTAAAAATCACCTCTATATGTTGCGACAAGTGTTAAAGGAATGTCTGTTCAATCAATCATCACTACCATCCTAGCACACATACCTTATTACAAACCTATATAGTTGGAAAGGATGCAATTATTTGCAGCGGGTTTGATCTGAGCAGAAATCCACAGAACTCATGACAGAACAACAAGAACAAAAGGGGTTTTATTAACATTTATAGTCGTACCTGGTGTCAATTGCCCTTGGAATAGCCTCACGCTGGTCACCAAGAACAGAGACAAACACATAATTTCTCTATGTGCTGGAATCACTCCAATTCACAATTCAATTTAGAATCATAAGGGTGGTCAAAAAGTTGCCTTATGTTATTTCATTCTTCCTTATATATTAATACCGTCTCCTGTTCCAACTAGGAAAATAATGAACTAGGAAAGCACTAATAGAATAGATTTCCAACTCTAACTAGGAAAGTAATAAACTTAAAATTAACAATAGAAAGGAAGTAAAATTGCAGCAACTCCTGCTTTGGTCTTCGACCACGTCACTATGGGGAGTTCTTTTCCTGAATTGCATCAACCTCCTCTTCCTGAATTGCATCAACCTCTTCACGATTTGCATCAGTACCATTATCTTAACATAAACCCAATGTCAAATAAGATTTGAACAGCCTACGTGCAGTTAAGAAAATGACCCTGACCAATTGGTATGGCTTGAATCGCAAACTCCATGTTCAAGACCATAATCAACAACATCAGAAGTGCAGGATCCATCCATTTTTGGTGTAGCCTGATCAACCCAATAAACGCTAGCCTCTTATGTTGCTTGACTTGCTAGAACCCCATCTGCCTCGTCATATCCACCACTAAAATCAATTATCTAGAGACAAAAATCATCATCCTCTGTTGAGGCAGATTCCCCATCATTCTTGATGCCCTCAACCTCAATTGATTGCAAGTTCTCTGTAGGATTGAATGCATATACAATTGGCGCGGGTGCAACGTTGCTCGTGGAAGTAATATCTGAATCATTGTCTGTCAGATAATTTTCAAGATGTTGCACATTCTCAAAAGAAAAGCACTCAAAACGGTTGAATTCTGCCCTATTATCAAAGATCGGTTCAAGCTCCAAGTGCTGCTGGTTTTCTAAGGCCACATAGAAGCACATAATCTGTTGCTGTTGATGATCTAGTTCATCCATCCTGGGCTTTTGCGACCTGGTGATTGTTGCATCATCAACAATTTCACTGTCAGCATCCGTCTTCCTCTTTCTGGTTGTTGCGGTTGTTGTAGTTTGTATTGTCTCAGTGGAGTGAACTTCTTTCTTTCTCAATCAACACAAGATAGTTGTTAGCTGCAGAATAATTTTTAGTAGAATTTGATTCTGGCAATTAAAGGTGCTAGGGCCTCCACCATGAATTGATATTCAATCTAAAATTTTTGTTACCTATTTCGTAAATTGTTGAGCCATAATAGGCATGTTCAGAATACAAGTTAAATAACTATCCACTACTTAATTAACTCTCCACATCAGATAACCCCCCATTACAATTCAATTAACATGCATAATTTAAATAACAGTCCTTATACTAAAAATAATTGCATCCCGACCCCTATTGTAATTACCAATTACTTTCTGCCCCCATTATAAGAAGAACAAACCCTTAGACAGCTTGTCATTTGTGGCGTGTAACAAAGCTGCCCCCTTCAGAAGAACTCGTCCACAAGTTCAGGGTGGAGCTGACGTAGTTCATTGGCGTCGATCCACGTTGCGTCGTCCACGCCAGTCCCCTTCCACTTCACCAGTAAGTCAACCCCTGCTCGATTCCCCTTCTTCCTGAGTCATCAGTCTAGAATTTCATCAGGTTCTGGAGATAACCTTCCATCATTCATCATCACTGGTAATTTAGGGTTAGGATTAACCCAATCTCCTACTTTCTTCTTGAGGCAGGACACGTGGAACACTGGGTGTATCTTTGAACCCTCGGGTAGATTGAGTTTGTAGACAATGGTGTCGATCCTCTGAATAACTTGGAAAGGTCCGAAGTATCTTGGTGCCAGCTTCCAGTTCTTCCTCACTACGACGGTCACTTGCCGGTAAGGTTTCAACCTTAAGTACACCCAGTCCCCAACCTCAAACTCTCTTTTGATTCTCTTCTTGTCCGTATAATTCTTCATCCTGATTTGTGCTTCTCGCAGGTTTTCTTGGGCTAGGGCAAGAACATGCTCCCTGTTCCTTAATTCTTCATCCACGGCTTGAACGGCAGTGGTCCCTGCTTCGTAAGGGAGGAACTGTGGAGGAGCTCGCCCGTAGACTAGCTCAAAAGGAGTGAACCCAGTCGATGAATGCTTAGAAGTATTGTATGCCCACTCTGCCATGGCTAGCCAATTGACCCAATCCTTGGGTCGATCACTGGTGAAGCATCTCAAGTAACCCTCTAACCACTTGTTTATGACTTCAGTTTGTCCATCTGTTTGCGGGTGATATGCTGAACTCATGAGTATTTTAGTTCCACTGAGTTGAAATATTTCTTGCCAAAACCTGCTTGTAAACACTGCATCATGGTCACTGACTATACTGTGTGGCATCCCATGTAGTTTGAATACATTATCCATAAAGAGTCTTGCCATTGTGGCTGTTGTGTAGGGATGAACTAAGGGTAGGAAGTGGCAGTACTTACTAAATCGATCCACCACCACTAATATGACATTATGCCCTTTAGACATAGGTAAATCTTCAATAAAATCCATGCTAATGTCCACCCATACTTGACTTGGTAGTTGCAGAGGCTGCAAAAGCCCAGCTGACTTTAAATTCTCTGTTTTATTTCTCTGACATACTTCACATTCTTTGATGATGCGTCTGATGTCCTCCCTCATTCCATGCCAAAAGAACTCCTTTTTAATTCATGAATATGTCTTTTGTGACCCAGTGTGCCCTCCTGTAGGGCTGCTGTGGAAGTATAAACTGATTAGCTCCTATTGTTCCTTCATAGTTCCCAAGTGGATCCTCCCTTTATAGAACAAAAATACTCCCTTGAGTTGATACTTCAATGTATCCAGTTGTTTGGAGTTGTATTTACTAATCAATTCCTTCAATTGAGAGTCTTGGGTGTAGTTTTGGGAAAAAGTTTCCCACCACTAGACATTTACGCAGCTGATGGCTTTGGCCTCCCCTTGAAAAGTCTTCCAATTTGAGGCTGCATTTTCTTCTTGTCCTGGCATTCGAGACAAGGCATCTGCTGCCTTGTTTTCCTTGCCGCTCCTGTACTCCACACTCAAGTCGAACCCTAATAACTTGGTTATCCATTTTTGCTGGAATGGGGTTCCTAGCTTTTGCTCCAAAAGGTGTTTCAAGGCTTATTGATCAGTTCTAACCACAAATCGATGTCCCAGCAGGTAGTGTCTCCATTTTTGTATTGCCAATACAAGCGCTAAGAACTCCTTTTCATAAGCAGACAACAGTAAATTCTTTCCCTTTAAGGCCTGGTTCAAATAAGCTATGGGCCTTCCTTCTTGCATTAAAACAACCCCTAGGCCATGCTTCGAAGCATCACATTCCACCACAAAGACTTTTGAGAAGTCTGGTGTGGCAAGGACTAGGGGTGTCACCATTGCTGCCTTTAGGGCAGGAAAGGCCTGGCCAGCCTCCTCATTCTATTGAAATGCATTCTTCTTAAGTAGAGCAGTGAGGGGAGCTGCTACGCTACCATACCCTTTGACAAATCTGCGGTAATAGCTTGTTAAACCCAAAAATCCTATTAAGGATTTCAAATTTGTAGGTTCAGGCCAGTTCATCATGGCTGCTATCTTTGTTGGATCTGCCTTGACTCCTTCCCCCGAAATGATATGCCCTAGGTACTCCACTTCTTTACTCCCAAAGACACACTTGGAGAGTTTAGCATACAAATGGTTTTCAGTTAAAACCCTTAGGACACTTTCTAGATGTTTACCATGTTCCTCCATTGTCTTACTATACACCAGTATGTCATCAAAGAAAACTAAGACAAATCTCCTTAGGTAGGGTTTAAAAACTTCATTCATCAGCCCTTGAAAGGTGGCTGGGGCATTAGTGAGCCCAAAGGGCATCACTAGGAATTCATATTGTCCTTTATGAGTACAAAAAGCAGTTTTTGGTATATCTTCAGGCTTCATTCTAATTTGATGATAGCCTAACCTCAAATCAAGCTTAGAAAAATATTTTACACCATGTATTTCATCCAACAATTCAGTTATATTAGGGATAGGGAACTTAGCTTTGACAATATCTTGTTGAGAGCTCTATAGTCAACGCACATCCTCTAGCTGCCATCTGCCTTCCTCACCAGCAAAACAAGTGATGAATATGGACTTTGGCTGTTTTGTATGATTCCATTCTGCAACATTTCCTTCGCTAACTTCTCAATTTCTTCTTTTTGGTAATAAGGGGTATCTGTAGGGCCTGATGTTGGTGGGCTTGGCTGCTGCATGAAGCTGAATTTGGTGGTCATGGCTTCTTATAGGAGGTAACCCCTTTAGTTCATTAAAAACTGTTGAGAATTTATCCAAAATAATCTACATTTCTGGTGCTATTGCTACTGATTTGGTAGTATTATCCATAAGTTGCAACCAAATCCCCCTCCCTTCGGCCAAGGTGGCTTTGTTGAGAGTCTGCTCTTCCACTACCACCTGCTCTGTATTCCTCAGTCCTTGCAAAGTAAGTTCCTGTCCATCCATAGTAAATTTCATGCTTAATTCGATGAAATTCCATTGAATGGTCCCCAAACTCCTCAGCCAATCTACTCCCAATACCACATCGCAGCCCCTTAAGGTGAGTAAAAATAATTTGGTTGTAATGTTGCAAGCCTGCAATGTAAGTTGTACAACTTTGCAATGACCCAAACATGACAGTGTCTCTCCATCGGCTACTTGTACTAACATTCTGCTACTTTCCATTGACAATTTCTCTTTTTTAGCCACCTTGATGTCGATGAAGCTGTGGGTACTTCCAGTGTCAATGAGGACAAGGATTGGATATTTTCCAATTCGTCCCACTATCCTCATGGTATTTGGGGATGGTGCACCTGCAATGGCATGCAGGGATATTCCCAATAATTCAGCCTGTATATCCCCAAATATGTTTTCAATGGAATCTGGACAGAAACTCTCTTCTGCTTCTCCTTCTTCCTCCTCAAAATCCATCCCTTATAGTAAGTACAGCCTCAGTTTGTTGCATTTATGGCCTGGCTGATACCTTTCGTCACAAAAATAGCATAAACCTTTCTCTTGTCTTTCTTGCATCTGATTAGGGCTAATTCGTTTGATGGGATAAAGGTTTCTTTTTGGGAAGGTCGAGTGGTTTCTTGCAGGTTGAGGGGCTGGTAATCTGAGGATTGGATTTGTTGCTAGAAATTTGGTCATGGGGTTTATGGTATGTGTTGTGGGTGAAATTCTCAGGTTAGTTGTGTAGGAATGGTCATGTGTTGAACTAGCTCTATAGGGATTGTATTTTCTGTTGACTTCTTCTTCTTGCAGGTGTGCTAATCCAAAGGCAGCAGAAAGGGTGTTCGGTTTGAACATGGTGACAGTAATCTTCAATTCATCTTTCAGACCACTCAAAAAGGTACTTATACGAAAATCCTCACTTACCCCATGTACTTTGTTGGACAGAATTTCAAAGGTGGTTTGATATTCTTCCACACTCCCTGTTTGTTTCAGTTTGGTAAAAAACCCCACTAGGTCCTCAAATGTTGTTGGACCAAATTTGACACGAAGCGCCTCCAAGAATTCTTCCCAACTAGCCACCGGGCTGGAATCCTTCAACCAGTAGTACCATGTCAAGGCCTTCCCCTCCATGTGGAAGGAAGCCAACTCCATATTCTGATTTTCTGGTGTGCCGAAATAAGAGAAGAACTGTTGTGCCTTCAAGATCCATTCACTAGGATCACCGCCAACAAATCGAGCAAAATCTAACCGAAGAGACCTTGCTTGAATTCCCCCATTAACTTAACACAAAGGGTTAGTGTTTCCCTTTGTATTAATAGATGTCCCTTCTCCTGAATTGAGCTTTGCTGTGATTTGGGCTAGACCTTCATAACTGGATGCTAAATTGTTTAATTGTTGCAGGATGCCTTCCATAAGTAGTCCATGTCTGGACTGCTCCTCTGTCGACTTGGTAGTTACCTCTTGTAAGTGATGAACGGAATCGGATAATTGTGAAATTCAGGTGCCCTCGGCCATGTTGCGGGATCGATGGCTCTGATACCACTTGTTAGCTGTGGAATAATTTTTAGTAGAATTTGATTCTGGCAATTAAAGGTGCCAGGGCCTCCCCATGAATTGATATTCAATCTAAATTTTTGTTGCCTATTTCGTAAATTGCTGAGCCATAAATAGGCATGTTTAGAATACAAGTTAAATAACTATCCACTACTTAATTAACTCCCCACATCAGATAACCCCCCATTACAATTCAATTAAAATGCATATTTTAAATAACAGTCCTTATACTAAAAATAATTGCATCCCGACCCCTATTGTAATTACTAATTACTTTCTGCCCCCATTATAAAAAGAACAAACCCTAAGACAGCTTGTTATTTGTGGCGTGTAACAATAGTTTGTTTAGAAAGTGATGGCAGACTATACTTAAACATGAACCAGGAGCCATTCTGGTCAGATTTCAAATTTTGGTAAGTGAAAAGCTATCTACTGACAAAGACTTTACAGTTAGGGTATATAGAGAGATTGAAAAGAGGATCTTTGAACTCTTGATGCCATGTACTAGAAAACTAAAGAATTGTAGAAAGAAAATCGAAAACATACTAAAAATCAAAGCGCGTAACTATAAAGCCATGTCTCCCACACCTATATAATAGGGTTTGTTGTTGAGGCGGTGGCGGTACAACGGTCACTGAGATTTTTTACAAGCTCCCTTTCATATCCTCTCCTATTAATCCGTTACTGACATGGGAAAGGAAAGCAAAGAGTCAGTGTATGATATTGTACCTAGGTAACGTGTCGATAATGCACGTGCAAGGTATTGAGTGAGGTGGAGTTGTGATGAGCAAACAAAGAAGAGAGACCAGAGCTTAACTTGATAAGTGGGTTTGGATTGGATGACTTTTGAGTGTTTAGGGTTCATGGGTTCTAGAAACTAGCTTGTGGGCCCTAGTAAAAGGGACACTCTTTTTATGTGTTGCAAAACAGGGTTATGATTTGTTGACGATCAATGTGATTATCTTCGCTTGGGTTGTGTATGATGATGATGATGTAAGAAGAAAAAGAAGAAGAGGAAGCCATTCTGAGTTTCATGTTGTGTTTGGTAACGACAAACAATTCTCATTTTAGATTTAAAACATTCATAGTAAGAGTGGTGGCTGGTTTCACTTTGATGTTACTCTTAATTCATAAATTTAGATTTCTTACTAGATGTTTCTTTTCATCTCATTCTCGCAATATTGAAGGCTATGGCAACACGAATAAAAAATAGGTTGAATAGCAAGCATAATATCCATTACAGATAACATTGACATCCATTGCTAAAAAACATTAGCAATACTATCCGATGCAAAGTTGTCGTTGCTAATTTATCTACAACGGATAAATGAACTTTACATCAGAAACTACCCGATGCAAATTTGTCATTGCTAATTTAATTGCAACGAATAATCCATTGCAGATATCAACAATGAGTTTTTCATTGCAAATACATCAACAATAGATATTTTGTTCCTAATTTTTGTTGGTGATTTATAATCAGCAATTGAAATTCCATTGCTGAGGTTTCTAATTCAACAAAAAATCCATTGCTAATTTCCATCGTTGAGTTATAACCAATAACAACATTTTTGTTGTCGAGCTTATTGTTTTTTTTTATATGAATATTTAATTTTCTTGATTTATGAATTGTTTAATTAATTGTTTATTAATTATGTGAGGATATTATGAAAGTAGTAAAACATATTTATATATCAATAATATTTAAAACTAATATAGTGCAAATAAAAATAAAATTCATAATACAATTGAAAATTCAGTTAAACTTACATGTATAAATAAATCAACGTACAATAAAAAGATACAATTATGATGGAAACGAACTAGGATACTGTGGATGAGAGTAAGATAGACCAATATATAGTAGTCAAGGTCGAGGTTGATATATGTAATACTCATTAATCATTTTAATAAGATTTGAAACTCTTTTCAAAACTCATTCTATCTTTGCCAAGGATTTATGAGTCAAAATTATTTTAGAACATATAGAATATTTTTCATGATTCACTTAGGGTGGTGAATCATCTCTTGAGCACTCAAGTACTATATATAATTCATGTTATACCCAATGCCCACCTCTTAGTTATTTTAATTAAATAATATGTAACAAAATCAAAGCATAACATTCTCTATATAAAATTACTCAATGATCTCGAGTATAAGGATCACTTACAAAATCATCATGTGAACTTTTTCATGGATATATGTAATCTCTCCATATTGATTTTTTATATGGATTAGTTAAGTGTACATGTCGCATGACAAACACATTGTTAAAGATTTTTGGCCTGATTTGTTAGAAACTCAAAAATTCTTTGCTAGAAATAGGATATAGTATTAATGTCTATTTATGTGTAGTTAATAAATATTGTCAAACTATCTTAAGATAGACTCATAGATGTTGTATATATTCATGTATTTATGGTGGAAATAAAATTAGTGAAACTAGAATTCACGATATAGTATCAGAGCTTGGTTTCTTTCCTGCCCTACTATTTCTGGTTGTCTAACCTAGTAAACCTAACCACTTTTTAATCATGTATGAAGTTCTACAAAACACCATAAAAGAACCCAACACAATGAATTCTGAAAACCAAATCAACCAAACATTAGGAGAACTCTAGAATTTGTCAATATCCTATAAGCTGAATGGAAAAAAATTATTTAAGGTGGTCACAAATAGTTAAAACTTTTCTCAAAGGAAAGGTAAATATCAACCATCTCTTGGGCAACCCTCCTAGTCCAGAAGACACACTTTGGGATGAAAAAAGATTTCATGATTTTGTCATGGCTACGAAACTGTATGATTCTAGAGGTTTGTGGTCCTTAAATGTTTCTGACCACAACAAAGGATGTTTGGGAAGTAGTGAGACAAACTTATTACAAAGTGAAGGATGCTGTATTAATCTATGAGATTAAGATGAAACTCCTAACAACCAAACAAGGTACTACGACGGTTATTGAATACTAGCTATATGCCCGCGCGCTGACGCGGGCATTGCTGTGTATATAATTAAATTAATAACGATAAACTTATAATATAGCCTGTATAAAAAGTTCAGAACTACAACATAAAAGAGTTTGTTTCGTAAACATAGGTTACATCTTTTGGAATATACGTAGTGTCACAAAAGATGACAAAAAAGTGCAACTATTCAATTTGTACATCAGTGCAAAATAGAGGGATGTTGAGGTGCAGAACGAAGTGGAATCTCTTCTTCGAAATGAGACATCTCATTTTGTTGTTAATCTTCCTAAGAAAAATAAAAATCACAAGGTGATAAATGAACTGATGAACAAATTAAGTCATCTAATAGAAAATTCTAGGAAATATTATAGAAGAACAAATGCAGCAAATCAGTAAAGAAACCATTAAAAACTAACACTATATGCTGTAAAAATCATTGTAGACATAAAAAAAAAGGAAAAAAAGGAAGAGAATGCAATTATTGGGGGATAAATTGTATTGATGGAAAACTATTATGCCAAATTATAGCAAAGGGACACCTGGATGTATAGTTTCAAATGAAAATTTTAACAGCTTTAACAATTTTAACTTAAACAATAATAGAAAAAATGAAGGCAATCACAGTAGTAGCAGAAGAAAAAAAATCATGAGAGAGTAACTAAAAAGAAAACAAACATCAACAGTAAAAACAGTAGCAACAATATTCAAGATTAATTGAATGCAACAATGTTTATTTGTTCCATACCAACACAACAAATAAATTGCAATATAAAACATACAAACATATATGTAATTGGAGAAAGCGAATGGGACAAACGATAAAACAACTTAAGTAGATCTAACATAAATATATAGACGAAAACAATGAATAGCAGAAAATGAAGCATCATCAGTAACAACCCTAAATTTTGTTCTCCTATCTGTTTAATTTGTTTAATCTTTCGCCCTATAAAAAGGGTAGATGAAGCATGAGAATTTTTTTTTCCTATCGCCGAAATTTCTAACGAAATTTCGGTAGAGTCTCCCCTATATCGGGAGATCCCAAGTTATCCATAACACAACCTGCAGACAATTTGAGTCACATTTCATCCATAATCACATCCATTTTTGATACAATCAATTGCATAATTCAATCCAGAATATGTTTAGGACTATATTCATTCCCAAACTCCATCATAAGATCTAGCAAAACAACTAATACGCAATTTTAACAATAATAAAAACAATCTAGGCAACAATGTCAATAGTGGAAGCCAAAAAACCATCAGTATGCAACTATAAGAAAAAGGAACATCAATTTTAAAAAAAGCACCAGCATTACTAAAAACTTACTAACAACAGCATATAAAAAAAAACGCTTACAAACCACCAAGAAACCATGCAAAGGAAAAAAAAACTTACCTTAAAAGCAGCAAGAGACGCAAAACCGACCTAAACACTTGCACCGGCAGTGGACAACCAGTAGCTAACAATCTGAGAAGTTAGAATCCAAAAATCAGTACAAACCCAAAAGCTAAGCAACTAAAGTGAGGCTAAAGAAGCATAGAAATGAAACGAAAATAAAAGGAGCAAAAAATAAATTCGAGAAGGAAAACTCAATGGTCCCCATTCAAAAAACAAATGAGCACAATCAAACAGAATAGCTGGTTATTGAAAGAAGCAAAATGCAAGGCAAAGATAGGAAGAGAAGTATAAAAAACATGGAAAAAAGTCTGAAATAAATAGGCCCATACAGCAGCAAACATAGAAGGGGTAAACAAAAACAAATAGAACTAAAACAGCAAGTCGGAAGCACTATCTTGGCTAGAATGTGACCGGAAGGATTAACGTGAGAAAAAGCAAATGAAGAATCATGAGCAACAAAGTTTCTTTGTAGAAATGAAGTAAATTATTTTTTTTTAATTGAAGAAATTAAGTACACTACAAATGCTTAATCTAAATAACCATAACGGAATCAGTTTTAATTTGTTCACATGGAAATTTTTTGCATCTTTTATTTATATGTATTTGGATTTGTTTTGCGTGAACTTAATAAAGATGCTCATTTGTTACATATTCCTTCAGAATAATATAAGTATAAGAGGATAACAATGAATGATTTATAGAAGAACAACAAAAAAAAGCAACCGGACATACATATCAATGAAGGTGAAGGAATAAATAGTTCAGAAGAGTAAAAACATTAAGCGCGATACTGAATACAAATAGAAATCCTTAATAGAGAATCGATACACTGAATAGAATCAAAATTGAAAGTGAAATGCTAATCTTACAGAATCATTGATCCCCAATTTCTAACCGAATGTAAAACCATACGCTCGAGCTCTTAAGAGTCGAAGGAGTAAGATACAAAACCTAATTGGAATTGAATTAGAGAGGTTTTTATTGTAAACGACGGTGCTAACCAATCACACTCTGCCTAAAGTAACTAAAGCTAGAAACAACTTAAAACTATAAAGCTTTGAGGGAGAGTTAAAGTAAAGTATAATAATAAAATTCAACATTTCTAATTATTCCCTATTTTTATATTATACCCCCTTTGATCTTTTTTTAAGTTTTTTATATTTTTGTGTGGATGTAGGCAATTGTGGGAGAAGAAGGAAAGGGATTAGACCGAACCCCTTTTTTTTGTTAATGCCTTCTTCTTTTTTAAATTGTGATTGTTCGTGCATTTGATTCTTTCCTAAATTTATTTATAGGTATTTTTTTAGCAACAATATCATCTAATTTTTTAATTTTTCTTAGCACCATTATCAAAGTAGCTGCCTCTTCCATGTCCAAAAAGTTTATCTTTTTCCCCTTTATTTTTAAAATTTACCATGTAATTATTGCTGCAAGCATTGAAATATGTCAGTCTTTGGTATGGTAAAGCCCTATAGCCTTTCCCTTTTCTCATTTTGCAATGATGGAAAGCTTTGGTGAATAAGTTGCTATGATAAAGAATCATATGTGTCTTTTTTCTCTAGATTCAAATGCAATAGGGATCAAACCTCCGTATTTGATAGTATGTTTTATTTCAAACTTTCTGCTTGACTTCCTACATTGAGACACTATTATTGTTTTTATATTGCAAAAGGTTTAAAATTGTCACTATCAACTAATCAAAGATTGTTCTCAAGCTAATAAACTTGTTTTCATTTGCTATTTTTTCCTCTGTTTTTTATGATGTTGTTTTCTGCAATGCAGCCTTATTTTGACATGTTTGGACATGGTGAACCAATTGCAATCATGCAGTTAGGGAGGTATAGAACCTTATATAACCATCTCATTGTGTCGTTGCACCAGTGTAGTAACTCATTTTTCTTATTGAATTGGTTCGTGGGTGCTTGTAGCGTTTCTTTTGTTTTCTTTCTAGTTACCTAACGTCAGAATACTATTAAAGTAGAACAACAAAGAATACAAACTAAGGACTAATCACAGACTAAGAAATGTTGGTGAGAAGGCAAAAATGTTAGAATTTTTAATTCGTGCAATCAGACAGCTCGCAAACAAAGTCTTAAACCCATTTGAAGGAAAAACTGAAGTAATTAGATTAATAATATCTCTATTAGGAGAAGCCAGTTTGATTAAATAATATCTCTGAAGAGTTCAGAGACAACAAAGATTTTGATTCGCTTCATAGAATCCAAAAAAGTCCGTTTAATCCGTTTTCCTATGGTCATCTTGACGATAATAAGTAAGGACGAAGTGGAATCCAAATTTACCTTTAATCTGTCATAGCACCACCAGAAATATGCCAAGAATTTCTCTTCACAAATGTCCACACTGCAATAGAAAAGAAGAATATCTAAATTCATGATCGAAAGGGTGGGTTTCAAATGTAAAAGATGCACTGCACATAAAATTAAAAAGATTAAAAAGATTGCTTCAAAGAAGTGTGGTCACGGGTGGGCAAGATATTGATTTCATCAACAATAGAGGCAGTGAAGTTAATTTAGCAAACTTCAATAAGTGGAAATGACATAGAATTAGAGCAGACAGTCTATGAAAGAATCAGAATACATGAAATTGTTGATAAATATGAAGCTTGAGTCAAACACTAAAACAGAGAAAAGCAATATAGTTTTTATACAGTCAATTTATTCCAAGGAAACAAACAATCTTGAGCAGCTAACTTCACATGTAATTGAAAATATGATACTACGGATTTCCATAACTTACCCATCCAAACGAAACCTTTCTCGGACATCGATGAGATGAGGGGATGTGAGAAGTCCAGTGTGGAAGCCACAATTACGTAAGATAGATTCCGTGAAGGTGCACGTAGATCCCTTTTCCACCCCAAAAAACAAAATCATTTAGATTCAAAACACAGACAAACAATCCTGGAATGAACGAAACAGAAACAGTAACAAAGCAATGGAAGGGGATGCAAAACATAACAATAATCAATTAATTTATTACCTCTAAACCGAGAGCAACAAAAGCAGCATTTATTAACCCAAATCAAAACCAACCCAAAGTTCACCCGAGAGAAAGCAAGGCAGAATTGATTCACCCTAATACAGAAAAACCAGAGCGAATCAGACCAAATTGACAGCAAAAAATGAAGAACCAACCAGACCGCATGCAAATAACCCAAATCAAATCCAACCCAAAGTTAACCCGACACTGCAATCAACATTAAATTTAAGGGAAAATCGAACCCCAACCCAATTAAAGCAATTACCCACTATCCAACACACACAAACATCAAAATAAAAGCAATTCGAACTCAATTAAACGAAAGGAAATTTCCTGCCCCCACTATACAGGAAGAAAAAATTGAAAATCAAAACCAACCCAACAAAACAAACCAACCAAAACCCAGCCCAGAAAAACCATAAATCGAGAGAGAAGAAGCAAAAGAAAAGCAATGAAATCGAACCCAATGGAAACAAACCGAGCAAACCCACAAATCACCACAAAACAGAGGGGGAAAACAGACCTAATCGATCCACGAACCGAACCGTCGAACCGAGGCAACAAAACGACCTCAAACCAGCCCATGAACACCCCTCTCATTGCGCCCGACCAGGCCTGAACAAAGAGACCGACGTCGTCTCTGACTGAAAATGAACGATGGGAATGGACGCAGACAGAACGAAGATAAAAAAACCCAGCATTTTGTTAGTTGTGTTCTGAAAGGCATGGAAGAGACAAAACACGCCCCCAATCACTCACACCAGGCGTCGACTCATTAAGGGTAAATGCGCCCTTACACTGCTCCAGTCCACAGTAATACGTGAGAGGCGCTACAGGGATTTGGCCACAACGTTTATTTGTTTTGTAATTATTATTCTATGAAAGTAATTTTTTTTCTTCTGCTACCTCCAACCGCAGCCTCCCCCTGCCTTTTTTTCTCTTCTCCTTCCTCAGTTGTTGGCCATACTGCTTCCTTCTATTCTTCAGGTTGGTAGGTGAGGTGCCACCCTCAGTTCCTCTTTCTCTCCCTCACCATTACCTCTCCTTCTATTGTCGGCCACCTCCTGCTCCTTTAGTTCTAGCCACCCTCACTACCACAACGATCACCACTGTCAGCCCTACCCTAACAACTTCTCCCTCACCGTTGACACCCCTCTCCTACTTCACTCTCCTCCACTCCTAGCCACAAATCCATTTCCTTACTCTCCCGACAGCCCTCCCTTGTGAACCACCCACCAATAGTCTCTCACTTTCACCAAGTCACAGCTTTAAGCCATCGACGACAACCCAACTCAAGCCTTAACAACATTGTCGACCACAAGACGGTTGGCACTACCTCAGCCAAGCCCATGACAGCTTTTTCCTTCACAATAGCTCCCCTCCACCATGACCCATAACCTTATCCTCTTACGATAGGAAGGGAGGAGTTAGAACAGGAATAAACCAGATCTATAAGAGGGAACCAATTGATTTGGTTTTCCTTGTATTGATGTTTGTTTTATGTGTATTTGGTTATGTTTGTTTGTTTTGCAGGTCATCGTTGAAGGCCACCGCTAGTAGGAGAAGAAAGAGAAGGGGCAGATCCATTGGCTCCCTGTTCTACCCCTTCACCGGCGGTGGTGCGTGGAACTAGGCGTCGCTAGTGATCTGCACTGCCACCACTGTTCCTGCCACCACCACATTGTTCCGGCCATTGTGTTAGTTTTAGATTTTTGTTTTTTAATATTTAATTTTTTCATGTATTTATGAATTTCATAATGTTGTCTAATTTGTAAATTGTAAATGAAAAGTAATAAAATAGTGTGTATGCTGCATTTTATTTGTTCATGTTGTTTTGGTAAGAAAAAGAATACAAAACTTAATAAAAAATGTGCTTTAGTTTCATACGGCCTAAGTTTTCCACAAAATTACTTTAGATTTAATAACAAGTTTATTAAATCCCTGAGAATTTGGCTTATATTAAATAAATCATGAACTTAATTTATGAGAACTAATGGTGTAAAATCAGATAATAAATGTTGGACCTACAAGTAGACTAATATTTAAATATCTAGAAATAACCAAAATATTTTCAGAGTTATTTTCAGTGGTAACCAATTTTTTTAAATCGGAATATTTTCA
Source organism: Salix arbutifolia (assembly GCA_025169955.1). Lineage (NCBI taxonomy): Eukaryota > Viridiplantae > Streptophyta > Magnoliopsida > Malpighiales > Salicaceae > Salix > Salix arbutifolia. Next base: position 12,746,189 of record CM045905.1, on the reverse strand, counting down.
CGAAGCATAAATTGCGAAAAACCCATTTGCTTTCCAGGATAGATGGATCCTTTTAAGGCATGGATCTTTTTCTTGATATTTTATTTGGGTTCACGAGCCCATAATAAAATTTTATAAGATAGATTTATTCACATGAATAAATACTACACACTGAAATTTTAAAATCACATTAAAATACACAATGCAGCCTACCTCAGGTAAGGCGTACTAGGGGTGTTAATACCTTTCCTCTATGTAATCAGTCCCCTACCTTTGAATCTCTGACTAGACCAGTGAAACCGGGTTTTCCTAGTGACCCTCAACAACTAGGTGGTAACTCCTCAACCCGGCAAGACTCCCTTAGGACGCTACACGATGATGTACGACAAGGGTGTTGAATGATCTTTTAAATGGACACATGACTATTGTTGTTAAGTTGATTTGCCAAAAAAGATTAAATAAGAATATTAAAGTTGATAAGTACAAGGCTTGACTCATTGCAAGTTAGTAAAAACAAGAATTTGTCATCGCCTATAAGAAGTGTGTCGCACTAACAATATTTTTTGCGCTTAGCACCCTGCCATTGCTGGAGGGGAGATGGTGTGTGGAAAAGGAGTGCTTTATAATTATAAAGTTATGACTATAACTCCTAGGAGTTGCCACCTAGTATCAAGGTCACTAGAAAACCTAATGGTTTGCGAGAGTCTGGGTAAGAGGACTTGTTATGCAATGGAAAGAAGCATCGCCCCCTAATGCACCTTACCTAAGATAAGCTGCATTGTTGTTTGATTTTTTTTCTACGTCAGAATTTTATATTCGTTGGTCTTTTCTAAGGCATGAGATAGATCTATCTTCATGAGGGATTTCTACCTCCTTGGAAGTCGAAAACTTGACCGTTCTAAAGTTTGAAAAATTTTCACACTGCATTTAAAACCTTTTTTTTTAATATTTACAATTATACTTTATAGTGTAATTTTACACCCCGACAGTTAACAAAAATATTATTTTTGATATTTTGACCAAATTTCAATGGATAATCATAAACTGATTTCGATATCCAATTTTTGTTCAAAACATGTGAAAGATGCAAAATATATTTTTCTTATGAAAAATATGTTTGGAAAAAAAACTTGGAACTTGACTGTATGCACGAAAACAACACATTTTTTGTTTGTTTTTTTAAAAAATGCATTTTTTTATTGTATATTTTTTTAAAATAAATAAAATTCATATTGGGCCTAACCCAACCCAGCCAAGGTGGACCAAATGGCCCAACTCCAGTGGACTTGGGCTAGACCCTACGTAACCTACTAGGCTGGTTCGCGATCAGGTTCAGCGTAAGAATCAAAACAACATAAAAAAAGAGAAAATTGAGTTGTTGCACTTTTCACGTATTACATGACTAGTGCAGAGTGAATTAATTCATTCTTATACTGGTCATGTGATACGTGAACTATAACAGGGTGGTGGGCTGATGGTGACGAGAGGCTCATCTGCTATTGCCACCGGGTAGAGGAGGCCAAGGTGGTTATTTCTATGGTGGTGGTGTCAGAAATGGTGGCCTGTAATGGCTGGGAGAGACGCTGGATAGGCTAGTCTATGTTGCAACAAGCTGTTGTTGCATCGTCGGAGATGGGGAAGAAGAGTTGGGTTGCTGGGGAGCTGCTGGCAAGGGAAAGAGTTGGTGTTTGCCAGACAAAGGGTATTGTTGGAAGAGAGAGAGAGAGGGAGAAAGAAAGAGCACTACACAATGAAGGTCTCCGCCATGGAAGATGAAGGGTGGATGGTGTAGTTTTTTTCACGTGGTGTCTTCATCTTCCTCCTGTATTTTTGCCCTGTTTTTCATACGTTGTCCGCAAAAAAAAAATCAGTAGTATTTCATGTTCGCCCCCTCTCTTCCTTTGTTCTCCCCTTTTTTTATAGACTAAATGTGCAGGTTGTAGGGCATGAGAGTGATGTCCAGGAGATGGTGTGTTGCAGTGCAGAAAATGGTGGGTTGCAGGGCATGACTGTCAGCAGCACAAGCATGACTACCAGCAACACCTTGATAGGCCAGTTTTTTTTAATTAAAATTTTGAAACAACATTAAAAATTAAAAATTGGTTGTGACAAAAGGAGTTTTTTCAACAGAAAAACCAGGAAAGAAAAAAAAGCTTTTTTCTTTTCTTTAATTCCACCCCTGATTTCACCCAATTAACTCGGTAAAAATGAATTTGGTCTTCGATAGTTTCAATCTTCTCAATTAAACCCGAATTAAGCTCAAGGAGTTGATTTTTCATCAATTAAGCCCTTAAAATTAATTTGACCAATTTAAAGTATAATTAAGTCCTTGCACTTAATTAAATCCTTCAATTGGACCCTAAATTAATTCCTAAAACATAATTACACTTTAAATTGGCCAACAATTAAATCAAATCGGCCCATAAAAATATAATTATGCCTTTCAACTTAAGTTTTACGCAGATTTATCCAATAATAAATTATTTTAGCCCTGAATCTGCATTTTTATTTTTTTCTGTATTTTTGGCACAAAAGAGGTACAATTGAGCTCTCTAAAACATCCAAATGGGTTATTTCTACCAACACTAACCCCTTTATATTTTAATTTTATTTTATTTCGTGTAAATTTTGGGGAATAGCCCATAAATGAGTTCTGACAAAATGTTTGCTCTAGTAGCAAGGCTTGAAAATATTCAATTAGTGTTATCCACTACTGCCCAAAACTCATGGTTTATCTATCAACTTAACATAAAAAGAAGATGTGTACATAGATCAACCTCCAAAATATATGAAGCAAGGTCATAAAAAAACAAGTATACAGGCTAAAAACCATTATACAAGCTAAAACAAGAACTTAGAGCTTGGTATACAAGCTTGCTTTGCTAAGAACAAGGTTTTCTTAAGTGTTCTTATGAACCTAAACTCTATATTAAAGTTGGAGTAAATGGGAAGATGATTATTGTGTGTTATATATTAATGACCTATTTATAGTGGTAATGATGGAGTCATGCTTGCTGATTTTAAAAAATCTATGATGAAAAAACTTGATGTTAGATTTGGGGATGATGCATTATTTTCTTGGCATCGAAACAGTGCAATCTCCTGTTCGTGTCTTTATTTCACAAAAGAAATGTCTTGAAATTTTTAGACATGTTCCAAATTAAGGGTTGGAATCCAATTTTGATTCCATCTGAACTTGATCTCAAACTCACAAAATATGGAATAGAAAAGGAAAGGTGAATGTCACTCTTTACAAGCAAGCAAATTGATGGGAGTCTTGGGTATTTAACATTGACAACACCAAATATTATTCTTGTTGTTAATTTAATCAACCAATATATGGAGAGTTCAACTGAAATTCATCTCTTATCAGCAAAGAAAAGATACTGTAGATTTTGAAGTTTATCAAAATAGTGGAGAATCAAGTTTGATTGATACTTCAGATAATGACTATGCTAGAACATTGAAGATCTTAGATATTTCAGATTTTTACAAGGAATGCATGTCATGAATCGAACTCGAGACTTGTTGTGCAGATCATAAACTCTTTACCATCGCCCCACATCTCTTGGGAACAAAATTTCATTTCATTACTCTTGACAACATTACAAACGCCATCTTTCTTTGTTATCTTCCCTGTGATTCCATATGATAAAATTAAGGTTTTACATTAACCTCTCCATTTTTAAAAAGGATATTACAAAAATCTCTATTTTAAATGCTCTTAGTATTTTTAAAATTACCCTTTTAACAAAAGGAAAATTTGAATTACCAAGGACATTTTGATTAAAAAATGAAAGGGTTTTGTAATCTTCAAGCTTCTCTGGGTGTTCGTTTTGGGACCCAAATTATAATTTCTTATATTTAACACTAGCACTATTAAATAAAAATAGTATTAGAATAGCATAGTTAAAATATTTGTAGATTTGCTTCGTTTTTTTCTTCCTCTCTATTTTATATTTTTTTTAAATCTCACCAGTATGTTTTTGAAAAATATGTTAGAAACCAGAAATAGCCCTTTCTTTCCCACCATTTCTCTGCCGACAGTTGACCTGGTCCGTGCTTTGATTTCAACAAGTCATGGAAATCGGCTGTGCAGAATGTACAGAGAAGAGAAGAATAGTATATGCTGGTCAGTCAACCCCGTGGGCACCATTAACATCTTTCGTGTTCAGACTTCTGCTCTGGACATATCCTGCAAATGGGGTGGTTAGAACGTGAAACACCAACCCCTGTCAATTTCACGATTTAGTTCTGTACTGTTTTAACTTTATTTTAAAAATGTTTTTTTTAAACAATAATTTTTTATTTTATTTTTTATTTTAAATTAAAAAAATGGTATTTTTATATATTATTTTTATGTGCTGATATTAAAAATAATTTTTTAAAAATATATCATTTTGATACATTTCTGAATGAAAAATATTTTAAAAAACAACCTCAACCACACTCTTTAACATGTATTTAATATTACCCCTCTCCCTCGCGATGTTGATTCTAATGTTTTTATTTAGAAGAAATTAAAATGATATTCGATTACAAACTACTTGATGTGATGCTAAATGATTTTACCAGCTCGAGTTAATTCATGTATATTTTCATTTGCAACTATATAAATATAAATATCAAATGTATATTTTTGTATATAGATTACAATTAATTTTATTGAAAGAATAACTCTTGTTGTGTCATCATTAAACACCCATGAAAATTATTCATATGAGAAAATTATAGTGGAAAGAGAAGAAATTAAAAAAATAAATCAAAATGGACAATGACTTGTCATTTGCATAGATGAAATGAAGCTTTTTGTAACATTATAGGTATTGTAGCTGGTAGTATTTAATCTATGACCCGGTAAGCAACGCCCTTTCCTCTCTCCTTTTTTGTTCCTCCCACCTTTGCAATAAATAGTATACCACCATCTCAAATCCAATCACCTTATCCCCCCATCAAGTAAGCAAGACTATTCTTTTGTTGTTTGGACTTCATTTTAAAATGCTCTTTTTTATTGCATATTTTTGTAGTGTGTGTATTGATTGTTTACTTGTTTTTTTCGATATGTTTTGTAAATGTTAGGGTTTGTTTTGAGATTTTGAAAAATTATATATATATATTTTTTGTGAATTGATGAAATTTATCTTGAATTTGTGACTTGGGTCTTTTTTAATGAAATAAACATTGACATATTTAATGACTTTATTTTTATATTTTCTCAATTCTATTATTCCATTATAAATTTTGGTAAATGCATAGAATTTTGTATTTATATAGATAATTGATAATGAATTAAGAGTGCTATTAAAATAAATTGAATAAGTTTGAGTTTAACCAATGTTGGTTAATTTATTTAACTTACATAATTAGGTGTCATCAATATTCAATATACATATGATATAAGTAATGGATGAACGTTTATACATGTATCGAGATTTACCCGAAAGATTGTGTATGATGAATTATTCTAATGGGGTTGAGAGTTTTATTAATTATGAAATATCTAATTTGATAAATATTAATAAATATGGTATTAAATGTCCATATAAGAGGTGTAAAATAAAACGTTTCTTAATCCAGGTGTTGCAACAATGTATATTCTATATATATAAAAAAAGATTTATGGAGAAACACCAATGATAGTTTGCACATAAAGAGCCATATATTTCTTACCAGATCATTGTATAAAAGATAGTGGGTCAATTTCTAGTTTTAGCAATGTGCATGAAGTTGTAGATTACAATAACAATTGAATATAGTTATGGATACGATGAAAATAAATTATCGGTCAATACAGAAGTTTTCACCATCAAATCAGATCATTGGTCGAGTAGGATTGGTTATAAAAGAATTATCAAATGGATGAGAAACTACCTTAATAAGCTTTGGAATTCAATTGCTTTTCTACGTAGATCAGATATATTCTCCAAGGAAAGCCAGTCAAAAAGCTTGGATTCATACCAGAGGCAGCAAGGGAAAATGATCAAGAGAAAAGGAATCAAGTGAACTCCCCTGACACAACATGAGTTTGTCTCTCTTCTGTCACGCAACAAAGTGATGCGTGCATAGAATTATGAGCAATATAGCGATATTTCAAATCACAATGCAAGAAATATTTCGTGAGTTAGAGTATTTTTTATTTAAAAATATATTTTTGATATCAGTACATTACATTACATGAAAATAATTTAAAAATATGAAAAATAATTAATTTAATATAAAAAATAATTTAATTTTTTTCAAAACTACTTTTCAAATGTAATATCAAACAACACTGAATTCATGAAAAACACTCCCTAGTGTTCTGTTTTACAGTGTTTTTTTTTATGAAATATTAAATTAATATTCTTTTAAAATATGATTTTGATATATATTTAAGTGCAAAACTTATGAAAAGAGTGCCCTGCATGTCACCAAATAAACGCTTGGACAATATAAAAAGGAAAAAGTTAATGAGTGGAAGTCCTTCGACACGGCAAGATATAACAGTTCTGCGGGTGATAGTGACGGCAAGCAACGACTTTGAAAGAAAAAGTAGAGTGGAATGGTAGCAAGTTGACATGAGTTATCTACTGAGAGGCAGGAGCTAGGAAAAGAGCAGTACGTAGCAGCCTCTTTTTCCTCCTTCTGGCTGGCTCTGGCCTGGGTAGAAAGTCAATAAGGAGCTTTAAAAATGTACACAGCAGCGTCATGGAGGTAGAATTTCATTCACTGCTGGCTGTATCCAAGGACATGGCCACCTTATCCTCCCTCGAGGGCATATTTCATGGGGGTCTCCTTTATAATAAAGCTAGGCTGAAATGCCCCTCTTCTCCCCACAGGAGTGCCTTGAAAAAGCACAATCTTTACAAAATTAGCAATGGAAACTATCCGCTTTTGAAATTGAGGGTCTGATTCGTCCTGTTAGACTTGAAAGCCTGATATTAGTTGCTCTCAGTCAGTGACGAGGAGGAGTTTAGCTATTTTTTTATATATGAGAGAATTTAACCCGGGCAATTATGCCGTGAGAGTTTAGCTGTTCATAATGGCAGCCGGATTTGATGATCAAATCATGCGCATGACATGCAAGGAAAAGGCAGCCATTGGTTCTTCACCCCTTTTGACGCCACAAACATTGTTTGATGATGGAAAACCCTTTTCCAGTACCCATGTGTGCTGCACTGCTGCCCTTTCATTTTCGGCTAATCCCATTTTGTGTTTTCATTTTCCAACTTCCCGGAGAACTTGCCGGTAATGTGTCTATTCAGAGAGGGCAAGGTTTTGTCAAAATTATATATGTATTTTTCGCTTTCTTCCGGAGATAAACCTTAATAATTGTGTTCAGTCAATTTTGACTGCATCAAACAGATTACCAGAAAGCATTAGAAAATGCTAGAGATAAGCAAAAAAACTACTTTCTACTTCGGACCCCGCCAGCCACAAGCAGTTTTACACATTTTATAATCCTCTCTGTAGGATGTCTCTCTGTTTTTTCTTTTATCAATTATGCAATATTTTCATACAATTTGTGTCTATTTCATGGATATCGACACACAGTGCCACTATAATATGTAATAACAAATCTACCAAAACTAACCATCACCAGGAAAGGAAAACAAACACCAAGACCGAGTTGATCTGAGTCACCCACGTGTCAAAGAACCAACACCTCTAGAGATCTCACGCGCACTTGCAACAGGATTGAATCCTAAGCACCCCAATAGACCTTGTTTGTAAGGCAAGAACGTTTTCCTTCTCATTTCTTCTGAAACTGCCCGGTTCACTGTGTAATGCACCTCATGAGCTGATATAGACCCTGATCTCCTTCTGGAGCTCCCTACACTATCTGTGGATCGAAAGCTAGAATTCTTGACTTCCTCTGTCCCTTCTTTTTTGGACATAACAGAAAATTTCGTCAGTTCATCATTGCAACCTGCTGGTCTACTTCCTTCTGATGCACTTCTGAATAGCAATAAGTCCTTTAGCTTCCATTTCTTGCACCTTTTCGATGTGAATGATATCGCGGATAAGATAGAAGATGTGTAAGATGATTTGGGGGTGCTGGCTGTTGAACTGATAGAATTTGAATTCTGAGGATTCTCTTCTTGATCAAACATGATGTCTGAAACTCTTAAAGGAGACAAGGATCTGCTTCCCTTGCGCATAGAACCAGCCGGAAATGAAGAGCCACCGTAGCTTCTGCCTCTTCCACGTTGATTGGGTGCTTGGCCTTGTTGATTAATTTGTAGTTTAACTTCTCTCTTACGCGTCTCTTCAATGGCAGCTTGGAAGGGGTCAAATCCCTTTTTGTTTGCGGCTCTTGATACCGGTGATCCTGGAGAAGCATAGCCAGGCGGTGGCTTCAAAGGCTTGATCTTGCCACCATCAAAGAGTTCTTCAGCTGATAAAGAAGCTCTTTCTAATTGACCACTAAAATCGAACTCAAAATCTCCATGATAGTCATCGCCGCGATCACTATCATTCCTGCAGTCGTCTTCTCTTTGCTTCTTGGATTTGGGAGTTCCAGGCTTCTCTTCCCAGTCAAAAGGGATTGTAGAGGATAAATTTGTAGAAAGAGTAATATCATTCAGCTCCCTGTAGAAAGAAGAAGAACGAGTGGGGCTTGTTGGGGCACTTAAGAAGAAGCTTCCAAATCTTTGAGGACTTGAAGGAGCGGTCATGTAAGGAGAAGAACAAGTGCTATCAAAGTTGAAATCCACAGGTGGAACTGGCATCACAACCTCCATTTTCATTGATGAGGTTGCCGGTTGTGTGTCAAGGTTGGTCTGTGCGAGTTTTTGGGGCTGCCAGGGTTGAGATCAGTTGAAGTGTGTGGTTTTATATAAAGAGATTAGGAAAGGGAAGGAGAAGGGAAGGAGAGGAAGACTTGACAGGAGAGGGAGATTCACAAGTTTATTGTGGAGGCGGCCTTTATAAAATCTACCGGTTTGCTTACATATTAACTAAAATATAAATCCCGTGACCTTTTCATTATGCATTTCTTCACTATTTATCTAGACATGGTTTATTATAGATTGCTACTGTGAAATGATCATTTTGCTCCCAGGATTGAAAAATTTTAGTCTTTGGAACCGGGAGTATTTTAGAATTTTTCAGGGAACATGGATAATATTTCCGGATTTATTGCATAGTAAAACTACCGAAAATAGCCCTCGAAAATGACAAAATAAGATAAACCAGACTGGGGGTAGTTTAGAATTTTTCACGGGACGTGAATGATATTTCTGAATTTGTGCAAAGTAAAACTATGAAAAGAGCCCCTGAAAACGACAAAAACTAAACTTGAAACCAGGGGTATTTAAGGATTTTCACCCCCGGCTTTTTCGTAGATATACCCAAGTCCAAGGGTGTATGGACAATTGACCAATTTTTTATTATTTCTTTTTTCGAAACACTGGAAGCCTGTCGTATGGACGCGCAAGCAGTGTTCCACGTGCACGCGGTCTTTGGACAACGCTTGAGCATCCTCCAGTGGTGGAAAACAGTCTTCCACAATGTCAAATGGTTCGCCGCCATGTCCTCTTCATCCCGGTGAGGCGCGTGTCTAGTTACAATGCCTGGTGAAGCTCCGGTAGACGAGTTTAAGTTGTTTCTCACTTTCCTCTCTCCTACCGCCCGCAAAATACGCTTCGGTCCTCACGGATTGCGAATGTTTTATTATGGTCTCAGTTCTTTTGATTTCGCTTTTATTACTATTTTTTTCAATATAGTTTTTGATTTATTGCAATTGTGTCTTTTAATTGAAACTAATTATATATGTGGGTTTCAATTTAGTCCTTATTCTTTTGATTATTGGTTTGTTTTTGGCTATTTTAATTATTTCGGTATGCAGGTTTTAATTGCTTCTAATTGGGTCCTCCAATTGAAATTTGTCATACTTCTAATTGGGTCCTCCAAATGAAATTTGTCATATATTCTATCTTTCATTTTGGTCATTATTCTTTTAATTTTTTAAAAATATTACACAACAATTGTTTTTAAATATGTTTTTTTATTTCGGTCCCAAGGATTTATTTATTTCAATTTTATCCTTCAATTGGAATTAATTATATAGTTTGTTTTAATTTGTTTTGATTGTGTTCTCCAATTGAAATTAGTCATGTATGCTACTTTTCATTTCAATCCTTATTCTTTTAATTTTTCTAACAGAATTACACTGTATTTTTTTAAATATCTTTATTAGTTTCAGTCCTCGGGTTTTTATTTGTTTCAATTTTTTCCTATCATTAGAATTAATTATTGTTTTTATTTTTCATTTTGGTCCTTATTCTTTGAATTTTTTAATTGCTATTAATTTTCTTTGTTTTTTTCTGTAATTCTTGGACAGATTTTTTTTTAATCCGTATTTATGCATCTATGATTTTAGTTTTTCTTTTTATTTTTTTTCTTTTTTTATTAGGGTTTTATTTTAATCGGTTCAGTCCTAAAATTTTAATTTATGTTGGTGATCATTTTAAAATTAATATTAATCCCTTTTTCCCTTTGTTCTTTTTCTGTGTTTTCTGTTATTTTTATTTCTTATTCGGATCAAATGATTTTATGATTTTATTCTTTGCGCCATAATAATGATAATTTTAGGGATTATTTTTTTATTGTTTTTTTTAAAAATATTTTGCTTTTTTAATTTATTTTTCATTGAAATTTAATGATTTTAATTTTTTGGGCACTAATGTTGATAAAACTTTTAACATTTAGTTTAGGGATGAATTTTTAATTTATGTTTTCTTCTTTTTGTAGATAGAAAATTAGATACTTATTTTTATTATTTGATTATTGCAGGTGTTTTGACGATTTATATTTTTTTTATGTTGAATTTTAATTGAACTATAAAATAAACTAATTTTAATACAGTAAATTCAATAATCAGATATCCAATCTTCTTGCTTTTTTAATGATGATGATAATTTATATTGGTTATTTCGTTGAAACCTACTAAATACATAAATTTATAGCGATTTAAAATTCATATATTTTATAGAAAACTTGCACTTAACAGGAATTCTGCACAGATTTATTCTTTTGCCTAAATTTATATTATAATAAAAAAAATCTTACATTATTAATTTTTTTTGCGTTGAACAAACTATGGTGCCGCCCGAGACCGGGCACGAGGGCATTGGCTAGTTATCCTATAAATGGTGTGGGGAAAGCACTGTAGCTCCCCACACATAACACTGTGGATTGCTACAGTGTTTCCCACTACTATGTTTTTTTTCCGTTACAATAATTTTTTTTCCGTGATTATGTTTTTCTTTTTATCATTTTTTTCGTGTTTTTTACTCCTGCTTTCCTGCTACAGTGCTTTTTCTTTTCTTTTCCCCCCTTATTATGCTTTTTTGTTTCTTTTTTTTGTTCACAATTACAATGTTTTTTTCCCCGAAAACATTTTTTTCCTCGGTTTTATACTTTATTTTATTTCTTTTTCCACTTTTATAATATTTTTTTGTTTTATAACCGAGATGTCCAGGTCAGCTTAAGTGCATCACGACTAATCTCCGAACCCAATTTTTTTTTAATGCTCTTTTTTTTCATGTTTTTGTTTCCCAAAAACATTTTTTCCCCGGTTATACCTTTTTTTGTTTTGTATTTTATAAAGGAGTATCCGGGCCAGCTTACACGCCCTGCGCCTAATCCCTGGACCTAATTTGTTTTTTTATAACCGGGGTGTCCAGATCAGCTTACGCGTACCACAACTAATCCCCTGGACTTTTTTTTATATATAATCAGGGTGTTCGGGCCAGCTTTCATCAAATATATTTAGGTTTCATTTCGGTCCTCAGTCTTTTAATTTCTGTATAGGTTTTTAAATCCTTTAGTATTTTCGGTATCAAAATTTAGGATTTGTTCCAATTTTGTCCTTGGAATGAAATTGATTATATATTTATTTTTCATTTCGGCCCTTATACTTTTAATCTTTGAGTTTATTTTAATTCTTTTATTTTTTTAAAATTATATTTATGAAATGCTTCCTATTTTTATCCACGTTTGTATTTATATGCTCTTAGTTTTTTATTTTTACTTTTTATTATTTCCTCTTTTGTTAAGGTTGTGTTTTTTTTTTGTTCTTAAATTTTAATTTATGTTTCTGATCATTTGAAAATTGATATTTATTATCTTTTTCCTCTTTTTTTTTTGGTTTTTTTATTTGTATTTATTATTAAAGTCAAATAATGTTTGTTAAGCTAATATTTTTTTTTTGTTTTGTCATTGATTTTATTTTTTAATTGTTTTTTTTGTTAATATTTTTAGGTGTTAAAATTTCTAATTATTATAGATAAGGCATTCAAAATAATGATAATGATTATTTGTAAGGTTTTTTGTCTTATAAATATGTTAGGCTAATTATATATTTTGATATTTGTTTAATGTTAACACCTTAAAATATATATAAATAAATGACCTCGGTTTTTTTTGAAAAAAAACTCAAATTAATTTAATGTATGTGTTCTGAAATACTTTTAATATAATAATATTCATAATAAATCTTATGAAATAAAATAAATAATTTTTTTCTAAAAATAATAATGGTAATGGTACAAGCGATAGTATGACAATAATAATTAAAATATTAATTATGTACAATAATGGTTATAATGAGAGCTATACTAATTGTGACAATTTAACAATCATGATAATAACATTGAGAATAATATTCAAAATAATTCATCAGTTGATGTTATTTTTCTTAAAAGTTGACTTTTGCAACTTTTTTGTATGATAGTTCAGATTTAATATCACATAAAAAAATATACAAAGTCACACGTAGACAAAACGGGTGGAAAAATTGTGTCAAATTATCTACAATGAAAAAATATATCTACAATGATAAAATATACGAGTCACTCGCCCTACACTTTGCCATAGCCAGAAACAAATTTTTTAACATGCAAAAAAATGTTAATGGTCTTAGATTTTTTTATGATGCTATATATCTGATTGAAATAATCAACCTATAAAATTTTCGATTATTAATGTAACAAAATTATTTACAATAATCATAATAATAATAATAATAATAATAATAATAATTGTATATTAGTTTTTTATATATTCATTTTATTATGTAAAAATGTGTTTAAAATAATGTCATGGTATCATGGGTATTTTCAATTTTTATTTTATTTTTGTGTACAGTAGAATAACTATAATACCCTCAAATAAGACAAAAACCAATAATTATCAGTGGAGGTGTCCTAGTAATTTCATATTTTCAGTGCACAGTAAAATAACCTATGTAGTCTCAAATAAGACAAAACGGAAGAGTTATCTAAGGGATGTTTCAAACATTTCATGTTTAACTATACATGTATAAGAGAGAGTTTTACTCTCATTTTACACCCCAAACTAAACTTACTATATTTTTTAACACAAACTATCTCAGAAAGACCGAAAAAATTAAGAGATCAAAACTAAACCAAAAAATTAAAGAATAAAAACCGAAATACAAAATAAAAAATTATATATGTAAAAACTATACAAAAAAAAATTAACTCCAGCGGCGGAGCACGGGTTTATGGCTCGTTTATTGAAGTGTGTGTGTGTGAGAGAGACAAATTGTAATTGATGTTGTGTTGGTTTTACTCTTCATTTATCAACCTTTTTACTTCATATTTTCAACTAACGTAACTTGTTTTTTTCTACATTTTTGATAGCCAATCGTGCAAGCTAAATCCTCTAACTCATAATTAAGCAAAAAAAAAAAAAAAAGACAAGAAGGCGAACTGTGAATGTGCACGTATGACTTGTCTTAAACCCATCGTGGCAAAAATTGCAGTTTGAAGTTTAAACACAGTGAGCCTACAACATTATCCTGCACAAGAGCTAACCCTATTATTCTTATCATGGCACATAAAATGGATGAATAATTTATGAATATCTAGTGTGTTTATCCAATTGATAATGAATAGGGCGCAAATACAAAGGGATAGAATTGCCATCCTTAATTTTGACGCAGTCCATTGATTGATTATGGTTTCTTGATTGCGATGTTGAAGTAAAAAAGGGGTCAAATATCTATGGCCCTTGTGATCGGTTGGTAAGCGAGGATAAGCTGTGTGTTATAGACTGTGTTTGGTCATTATGTGTGGCACAGGAAACATATATAATAATACTGTTACTGTCTTCTCAGATTTCTACTCTAACGTAAGCTGGACGGTTCCTGTCCTTTTCTACCATGTTTGGCCTGCAACGCACTCTATTATTACCACAATCTCTTTTCTTCTTCTCTCTTAATCACCGCAATTCATTTGACATGACAGAGATCCATCGAGCAACAAACTTAAATCTTCAACTCTAACTAATCCGGGTTAAACTCTTCAGTATAGACGTTAATCAAAATTGTTTTTACACATACAATCAATACATTATTATAATATATTAAAAGAAATAAACACTTCCTTAAATTTGTATAAATTAAGAACATCTAGTGAAACCTCTTGGACGACTTGATCTCTATCTTGGAACTTGGAATCGAATCTTATTGATTCAATAAGAGAGCGGTATGTGTTTTTGTACTATTCTAGATCTTAGGATACGTTTTTGCTACGAGATACATTTTCTACTAAAGAGGTGTTTGAGAATACATTTAGAAAGCGCTTTTAAAAAAATTAAAAAAAATATTATTATTTTATATTTTAAATTAAGTTTTTTTTATGTTTATATATCATTTTGATGTGATGAAGTCAAAAATAATTTTTAAAAAATAAAAAAATATTATTTTGATGCATTTCTAAGTGAAAAGTATTTTAAAAAATAATTTCAAACATACTCCCAAACAGGCACTAAGAACAATGAAGACTTCTCCTAAAAAAACATTATTTTATCTCAATAAATCTCTCTTTCTAGGAAGTTTACATAACTTTAATTATGCTGTAACCAACCATGAAAAACAAAATAAAAATCTGAAAATACAAAGAAAATAACAAAAAAATCCATAAAAAACACATGAAATTAAAAAAAAAAAACAAGATTATCAAAACTGAGTCTTCAAAATAGTAAGATCTTATCAAAAAAAATAAGATTCGACAATCAACACAGCGACATGGTGACCACTACAGGAAAAATGATGTTTGAAAACTCTTAAAAAAAAAAAGAAGTTTAATCCAATAATTAGATAAAAAAATTATAATAATTTATATTTGGATTTAATGCGAGTAAATCCTTTCTTGGTTTCACTAGTTTATAAATATATCTTTATCTAGAACTAAAAATTATTCTAATCACGACAACACACCTAAGTGCAACCCTGAAGATTACATGTTATGTCAAGAGCACCTAATCAATCAACTTGCCTTGTATTTTGAGATATACACATGCATGGTTGATTGCGATGGTCTTCCACTACCTTTGTTTTTTTGTTCTGCCGGGCAAATGATTGTCGGCAAGGCGAATAAAGTGGAGGAATATACGACTGGAGTCCAGAGTGTTTATCAGCTACCAACATACATCATTAACCGAAGAACGAAGAATCAATCGAGAATGTCTCTTTCAATCTCCTCAGGTATACCTAAATGTCTGATTTATTTGAAAATATATTTAAATTATTCTGATATTAGTATACCAAAACAATCAGAAAACATAATCAAATTAATTTTAATAAAAAAAATCAAATTTTCATAAAATGTTCGCTTTAGTCTTGAGCATATGCTATAGAACATGATTGCATTAACAGAGTGAAGGCTTCTACTCTACAAGTCTCCGGGGTTCATGTCATCAAATTTATGAATACGAGGTAGGAAGTCTTCAAAAGATTCGTTTCAGAATTTTGTCACTCTGCTATCATGTTTCCAACCAATTTACCAATGACCTGGTAAGCTCAATGGCAATCTTTGCCACGTGAGTTTGGATTTCGAGTTTATTTATCAATCCATCACTCATCCCAGAAGGCAAAAGGAATAAATGAAATGCTCTAGACGATTTCTAAGAACAAATGAAGGATTCTAGGAAGACAAGAAAACGGCACCAGGAGCCTATTTTTCCTTTGGTCAGATGTTCCTGTCAACATTTGAACCACTAAAATTTACTATAATGCAAAACTTATTCTATCAGGATTATGAACACGCAATTGCGGACGCTACTTGGATTACAAAGGCTAGTAAGAACTACTTGTTTACAGAAGCAAGAAAAAGGATATAAGCTCGACTAAAGCTATAAGAATTTTACAGGTAAAGAAACTGGGACGAGTGATAGTATCTCCTCGGTTTAAGCTTCAGCCTAATTATGGGCAGAACTACCAAATATTCAAAGCTTTGTCCCTCTCCTAATTTCTTGTTCATAGTTTCAAGTCTAAACAGATAAATAAGATTCTCCCGCCCATATAATTAGTCTTTCCAAGCAGATCTCAAAATTCTAGTAAATATTGTTATAAACCCTAACACAACTCCAAATAAAAATTCAATCACGCTACAAAACTCTCACAAAGAACAAATATATAGCCAAAGCCATCCTACTTTAATCATGGTTTTGATGACTGCATTTAAAGCCTTTCCTGCTAATTCAAATTACAAGCTGTTCATCTTCATCGTACCCAACACCCAAGTTAAGATACCCCGGAAGCTGAACACCCAAGTCAAGAAACCCCGGAAGCTGCAGCTGCTGCGTACATGCCCGGGTCCTGATTTGGTGGCATAGCATATCCATATCCAGCATACCCTTGCCCTCCAAAATATCCCCCTTGCCATTGATTACCATGATCCCCTCTCCACTGTCAAACCCAAAAGTGTGGTTCAAAAGATCAAATTTTAAAGCAAAAAACAGTAGCTGGTGAACTCGGTAAACAACAACAACATGTCATCTGTTGAGAGAGGTATTTTTATTACAGCTATAACAAGACAACAAAATAATTGATTCCCAACTCAGAGAAATAACTGAAGTAATAACATAAGAGAAAAGGAAGCTGGAGGTAGGTAACCATCCATACAAGTGTCCTTTTAAGGAATTTAAATAAGAAATTGGAAAGAGCTGGAGCATGGATGCGTTTTCCTAGGTTTGCATATGCCATGCAATGTAGGGAAAGGATGTGTCTAATGCTATCCTATCAACAACCTAAACCATCATTCAAGCAGCTCATCACCGCATGCATGACAGAAATCAAGTTACATATCCTTAAAAAGAAGTAACGGAGAGGAAAGGGAATGCTCATGTCCTGATAGACAGCTGATCAAGTCTATTTTATGTTGAAAAAAACTAAACCTGCTTGTTTGCTGGAGTTCGACCCCAGGAAAGGCGAACTGTCTGCTTGCCAATTGTTGTTCCATTCAAACTCTGAAGTGCATCCTCAGCATTCTTTCTGTGATCAGAGATAGGAGAGTGGATCATTGTAGTTACAGAAATCAAAATAATCTCCTATCACAATGACTTGAAATAATCTGCTATCAAAATAATCTGTTATCTACCATCACAAAGACTTGAAACATGTGAAGAAAAATCAGACCAGCATGCAAACTCAGAAAAGGTTACCTATTAGCGAATTGTACAAATGCACACCCTTTTCCAACTGGTATTTTCACAGAAACAACTTCACCGAATTGCGAAAACGGCTGCCTGAGATCCTCATCAGTGACATCAGAATCAATTCCTCCCACAAAAATCTGCCACATTGCATAAATTAGAAATTCACAGGATTGGACAAAATGAGAGCAGCACAATAGAACTAAACTCACAGTTGTATTGTTAGAGTCACCATCAGATTGTGATCCATGGGCCATCACACCATTTGATGCATGTCCACCAGCCAATACTAATGCTAATAAACAAAAATATAGATAACTTCAAGTTAAAAACCAATTCCAGAGCACAAAAAAATGGAAGTTATCGCATTCATCGAATAGCCAGCAAGATGCAGAAAACTGGCCTAGAAAGTTCATTGTTAAAAGGCTACAAGATCATAGAAATAAGAGTAATATCTACAAAGAACAATCACCAACAGCACACACAAAAATGGCATGGTCCAACTTAGAAAACCATGTCTATGGCAAAATGATGCATAAAGCATCAAGATGGAAGAACAATTCGAAGAAAGGCGACCCATTGAAAACCTAATCTTTTCAATGGCCATCATTCTTATATTTTATCACTCTTCCATGCATGGTTCCACCTATTTTCCAATAAAAAAGGAGAAAATATTCACAATATTACATTTCAAAACGATCTGCTATTTTTCATCCTCTCAATGTAAGCACCATGAAACCCAAAATCCATATGAAAACCATAATGTCCAGTCATGTCCAAGAGATACAAATTTCAGGATGGACGTGAGACACTACTGTTACAAAGTGCCTCAGGAAACAAGCTGTATATAAACTAACAAAAATAAGTGGTATGGAATTGATTCACAAGGGCCATTGCAAAAATGGCTCATGCACAAGGAACAGTTGTTGACAGATTGTTTCAATTGTAAACATTGAACTCTATGCATGATAATTAGTATAATGAGTTGAGCAGGGAAGCAATAAATCTTAAGATGCAATAAATGTAGAGCCTAAAACACTAGGAAAGGTAAAGAAAGAAACGAAGAAAGAAACATCAAACTGAAAATGGCATGTTAAAAACTACTAGAAGAAGAAACACATCATGAGTGGTAAAACAGAAAGGATCAATGAATACAACCATGAAACTACTAGTGAAAAGAAAAATGATGACAAGGTATAGCGAAATTGTTTAAATCCCCTTTCAACTCCAAACAGTAATTGAACTAACCCCAACCACAACAGCTCCACCCAAAAAACAAATAAAGCACAAAATGAGAAGGGAATGGGAGTGAGATGGTATAAAATAAGAGCAAGGACTGTACATATTAGGTTATGACCTCTACACCTAGAAGAATTCTATCATAACCACAAACAACTTGATGGCCCCTAATGACGACCAAAAGACACCAAACACTCATGCAGTTACATTTGAAACACAAACAATTTAGTGCATGGTAATTAAACAAAACTGGATAAACATCAACAAAAATTAGTAAACCAAATTGGAAAACTTCATGTGCACATGCATAAGCCCACACCAATTTTTTTGACAGGGGACTGAAAACAATTGAAAGCTATCAGATTTCAGGTCCCTGAAGCTAGTAGCATCGTTCCATACCTTGTGAAGAAAACTGCTGTTGATATGGAGATGGCTTTTTAGGGGTTGCAGCACCTATCCGCATAGGCCTACTTGAGCAATAAGCACCATTCATCTCCATCAAGGCCCTTGTCTTCTCATTTTCATCACCAAACCTAACAAAACCGTAACCTTTTGAACGGCCAGTATTAGAATCAATGACAACCTTTGCTCCCTTGACAGATGGATATTTTCCAGCAAAGGTTTCCTGCAACATTGCATCGGTCACATCTGCAGCCAAATCACCAACAAAGATAGATGGATCAGAACCAGAATCTGCTCGCCTTTCACCCGCAAAACTTGCCCAGTTGAGACGAAAAGGTTGTTCTGTATTTGGCATCATAGAACCACTATAGCTCTGCAAGACTTTCTCAGCTGCTGCACGGGAATAAAACTCAACGAATCCATACCCTTCCAGCTGACCAGTTTGCTTATTGCGGATAATCTTTACAGATGAAACCTACAAATTTATTGACATCAGCATCAGATAAAAAAAAAAAGGCTGCATAGCAATCTTCTTGTGCAAAAAACAACAGGTTATTAGATGAAGTATCTTCAGAAATTGAAATTGAGTTTTCATTTCGCAATTAAAGACACGGACCAATGCACAGAAAAACACGATGACTGCTAGGAATTTTTGGGTCTTAAAATAGCAATGGAAGTATTGAAACGAGTTCTAATCCAATCCCTGCTTTGCATGGGAGAGTAAAGTGCACTGTAACTGAAATCCAGTCACTTGAGCATCAGAGCAAATCCATCTAAGGGAGTGGTTGATGCATATCAGTAATTACAAGAGATCAAGACGCTGAGTGCAAACTGATGATAACAACATATTGCTTAAAGTTAATTCATCTTTCACAAAAGAAAAGACTCTTTCCTCTGTAATAGCCAATGGGATAAAAATTCCTCTTTCAAGTTCCATGGAAAATCAACACTGCAATAGTTGGTGCAGCACAAATTTGCAACTAGCATCTTTATATTTGAATCTAAGCAATTTGAAGCGGATCCCCTCCATTTCTAAAAATAGAAATTAGACGTACTTTAATGCAGCTTAGATTACAATGCATTTTAAAATCTATAGCTTTTTAATATAATGTCAGATCACAAAACCAAACCAGATCAACAACCTCCGACATGAATTGATAAATATAGTATATTTCAATTATGCTTTTAATGAAGATGGTCTTTAAATCATGCTAATCAAGCCCGCATCATTAATGAATTTATAATTTCTAAACAAAACAAGCTACTCTGCTACCTAAATCACCAGAAACAAAGAAGTTCAAACACAAAAAAGCAATCTTTTTATCACTGAAATCCTGTAAAGTAACTAGCTTTAAAACCCATAAAAGATCTAAGAACTCATATTCATTAAAAAAAGAGAGCATAAATCCCATATAAACCCACAAGCCAAATATAAATAAAAAGAAAAATACACTAAACAGCAAAAAGTATAAATCTTATACCTCTCCGGTATGCGAGAAGCAATTATGCAAGTAAGTCTCGTCCATCCAATGAAGCAAGTCACCAACCCATATAGTTTTAGCCTCCTCGTTAGATCCCTGTTGCTGTTGTTGTTTTTGCTGCTTTTGATGATACTGCTGCTGCTTATTTTGATACTGTTGGTGTTGTTGTTGATAGTAAGCCATGTAATGGGGATGTTGTTGTTGAGGGTACATCATCATCTGCTGCTGCATCATCGCCATGGCAGCTGCTGGATACTGCATAGCTGCCATCCATTGCTGCTGCTGCATGTGTGGGACCCACTGTTGTTGTTGTTGTTGATGATGGAGAGGTTGGTGTTGTGGAGATGGGTTCTGATCAGGACCGTTGCTTTGCTGCATCTTGATGTGAATGAAATTAGTCAATCTCCCCCCCTCTTCTCCTCCTTGTTCTAGCACTACTACTACTCTCAAAGCAAGCAGCTTTGTTTTTGTTTACTTTTAGAGAGAGAGTCTGCGTGTGAAAGGAGAGGAGAGGAGAGACGAGGGAGGCTGAGAGAGGAAGAGAGAGGGTTGTGAAGTTTAGATTTAAAGGGAGGCGCTCTGTGGATCTATCTGTTTTGTTTTGTGGTGTAACAGTGCGAGCGTGTGTTGGGTTTTTTTTCTCTTCGTGGGAAGCCTCATGTTACAATTTAGCCCCCCAATTGTATAGCCGATGTTAATTGAGTCATAATATGCATTGATTTTCCTTACAAAAATATAAAGATGTTTGTATGAATAAAAAATAAGAAGTTTGCATGTGAATACAAAGAAGAAGAAGAAGATCTGGTAAGATAAATTTAAAGATATTCTAAAAATTTAAAGATATTCTAAAAATTCTTCTGAAAAAAAAATTAAGTAGATTTTTTTTTGTATTTTTAGATCATTTTTATATGGAAATATCAAAAATAATTTTAAAAAAATAATAATAAAATATTATTTTGATGCATTTTTAAACAAAAAATATTTTAAAAAACAATCTAACACTTATTACTCGTCGTTTAGTATTATAAAAATTTCATCACTATTTAATCAATATGTTTTGTTGGACAAGACAGGCCCTTAATTTGAGTCTTCTGGGAGTACGTTCAGAATAAAATCTATCGAGGGACTCAATTAAGATTCTGAATTAGTTTAGGGACTGCTGACCGCATGTTTGCCTTCTATTCGATGAGTTAGGGGTTTAAGGACTCGGGTACAACGATTGATTGCCGTCCATGGCGTGTGGGACCCATGCATGGACGGTTAGATGCAGCTTGCTGGCTGGCTAATGGTGAGACGGTGGGAATTTATTTTATGAGTTGGGTGAGCCGATTTTAGTTTTCAAGTGAGGAAAAGGGGAAGAACTTGTTCTCTTTCATGGATCTGAAACTCTTAGAACATAGCGACATCTTGTGACAATTCGAAACTATTTGGGAGTGTCTTTCTTTATGTTTCCTATTTAAAAATATACTAAAATAATCTTTTTTATTTTTTAAAAACTATTTTTAATATCAGCAGATAAAAATATTTATAAAACCAAAAAATAAAAATAAAATAAAAATAAAATAATTATTTTTTTCAAAACCATTTTCTAAACACAATATCAAGCACATGGTTTCTTACGGGAAATTGTGTTGAGGTGTTTTTTCTATAAAAATAAGTACTTTTTTTATTTACATAAATATTTTTTTATATTATTGTAAAAAAAAAAAGTTTTTAAGCCAAAACTATTTTTAATTTGCCAAATACCCTTATTATTGCAAAAAAACAAATTCCAAAAAAATAGGAAGGTCTATTTGACAATTTCTTTTTTATAATATGGGAGAGCCTATTTGACTTGGTCCTGCAAACCCCTCAAAATCGAGAAGTACAAGTTCAAAAATGAATTTGTAGTAAAACTTCTTAAATTTTGAGAAATTAAGATGAACAGCTAATAATTGTATGAAATGGTTGGTTGAAAAAAAAACACAACAGTTGACGTGTCTCTGAAATGCTTCTCTTCCTGGATAGGAAACCTTTGACTTTCTGATATGGCAGTCCGATCAAAACGGGGCCGTGTGGGCTCTATCTTTCTTTTTGGTCAAACCTGAACAGGGCCTAGGGCGTTGCTGAAGAGTTCTTTGTTTGGAGTCTGTGGACAGAGGCTATTAACAGAATCAAAGCATAGTCAATGTACAGTGTAAATTTCATCTTCCTTCTCATAACCAATCGATTGTTGATACTGCGTTTTTGTCTACTAATGTACGAGCCATATTTTTATATATAAAATATATATTAAGAGTATAAATGTTTTTCATACTATTTAATATTCGTAAAATGATGAATTTTTAATTTTTTATCCTGAATTTTTGCCAAGCGCAAATTTCTAATATAATATATAAATTTTAAATCAATATGAATTTATTTGTTTAATAGGCTTAAACAAAAAGTGAATGATTTTTTTATAGAAAAAATAATGTTAAGCAATACAAGTTTTAAAAAATAAGATAAAATAAGAGAACATTGAGCCATAATTTTTTTTTCAAATCATCAATTTGGGACAGTAGATCTAAAATATTATATATGGAGAAATTGCAAAACTCAATTCTTAATAAATATAATATTGAATGATGAATTATTACAATTATTATTCTCATAATTATTATTATGATTGTTAAATTATCACGATCATTATAGTTATCACTATTAACACGACTGTAAATAATTAATATCTTATTGTTTAAACTATCATTGTCACCATCATTACTGTTATTATTGTTGCTATCATTATCGTTATAACTATTATTGTTTAAACTATTGTTATAGTTATTATCGTCACATCTATAACTATTATTACCACTATTTTTATTCTTATTATTATTAGTGCAATCATTTAATTAGTAGCAGTAGTAGTATCACCGTCATCATCATTATTGTCATCACGATTATATTCACTATTATGATTACTAATATTATTATTGTTATTAAATTATCATTAGTATTATTATCATTATTAATATTATTGCTATAATTATTTTTATTATTGTCGATATTCTTAATATTATTTTATGAATTATTTTTATTATTATCATTGTCATAATTATTAATATCATAATCACTTTAGCTATTATAATAAATTATTATTGTTATTATCATTATCGTTAGTAATGTTACTATTATTATCATTATTACAATTGCTAAAATAATCATTATCATTGCCTAAACAATACAAAATCATAATATTATTTTAACAGATTGGAAGGATGTCAGGCCCTGGTCCTGTGAGAAGTAGAGGGACGAGATGTTAGATGGTGGAGGCTGTGTACATCATTACAGTGGCTTTACTTTCAGTAGTCTCCACTCAGGAGACTCTCATAGTGCGTTCCTTTCAGAGACTTTTGGACTTCATCCCAGTTCTCAACATAGTTCGATAGGGATCCTTTATGTATCTTTACTTGACGACTCTTAAGTTCTCTTCGTGGAACCTTTAGAAAATCTTGAACATCTAATAATTTCTGCAGAGTAAAAGAGAAACTAGTTACTACTCTTTTCTGTTTTGAACGTTTTTACCCACATAGTACAAACGAACATGCATTTAAGGGCACTGACCAATAGAAAGGAGTTGTAAACAAAAGGTTCATATAGTTCAGCTTACTGTGTGGTTCTTGATTATGTCTTCATAGTAAAGAATAATATGCCTTGCACTCTTAAAGTACTCCAGGGCTTTGGCAGTTGTGTCTTCTACTTGCTTCAGACTGGGTATCAGCAAAGTTGTATTGATCAAAGCCTTGTATTTTGCTAGAATCTCTGCCTGAAACCATCGGTTGTTGTAAGATAGCACACATGCAGAAACTTTGAAAGGGAGGGGCAGAGAGAGTGAGTAACCTCACGAGGCAGATGAACATGGGACTTATGGGTTCCATTCAGTGGTTTTACATCTCGATCATAAGAATTTGCAAGTATTGAAATCATCCTTCGTAACAAATTTTTCCTGAAGAGAAAAACAGCCGAAACACCTCTGATTTTGAAGTACTCCACTATTTCTTCATGGTGTCGCATCACACCCTACGTCAATTGTTATGATAAAGAACGTGAGAAGTGCAGCATGAGATAAAATAAAACTAAAAGTAGATAATCCATTATGAGCATACCATATGCTCATGTAGCAAATTTGAAGTTACAAGGTGCAAGCTTTTGGTAAATTTACATATACTAATAAAGGTGAAACCTCGGTAAAGACACTATTATTTGCTCATCACCTTGAAAGAACCTAGAAAGCACCATAATAACAGATCAATGCTGTTCATCTTAACTGCTTCAAAATGTGTTATGAACTTGGTTTTGGAACACAGCATGATAACAGATAACTGTTGTTCAGGCTGAACTGCTCCAATATGCGTTAGATGATACTGTTGATCCTGTGTTTTAATATTGAATCAGTTCACAGATCAATAGACGCCTTCTGTTTCCCACACTGGGAAGTTTTTTCAGGCAATACAAGCTGTTTCAATAAATGATCCCATACTGCCTTAGAAAAGAGGCGTTACACCTCAAAAAATTATAATAACTGATACTTAAAACAGCCTTCATTCAGTAAAATAGAAATAGCATACTTCCAGAAGCTTTATCCTGCATTCAGTAAAGGAGGAAAGAGGGAGACAAGAAGGGAAGCTTAAGGCTGCCTCAACTTTCTGCCATTCATAACTAAGGGAAGTGAAAGTTGAAGAAACTGTAGCATATGTCCTCTACCAGGTCCATAAAAAATTTCCTTCCGAAACAGGTGATATTTTATGGAAATCTCAAAGCAAGTTAAATACAAAAATTCAAGCAAAGGGTGCTATGTATTAACAACATTTTATCAAAAAGCTTTAGATTGAAACCAATGAGACACTGGTTTGCAATCAAAATGCATTTTCTTGGTTTTAATGCGCAAAGAAAATCATTGATGAGAAATTAGGAGGTAGTCACTACCACTTGCAATCCCATGTTGTAACTCCAAAATTTGTGGGTGAGGGCTCTCATACTTCTCTGCTAAGATGATGCTAGATGTTACTGACTGATGTACATAAGTGTCTGCTTTACCCACACATGTACTGAAATGAATGTTTTCCACACTCATCTGAAACTAACACATACCGGTAATGAAAAAAGCAGGAAACCAACAAACACTTCAAGGATAGCACTTTCACCTGATTAAGCATCCACTTCAGGCCGACAGCTGCAGTACACTCATTCTTGGAAGCACTGCTTAACCAATCCAGATTATAAATTTTATCAAGAGTCTCTGTAATTGTCGAAAAATTACTCCTCCTAACTTTAACAGAGAAAATCTCTCCATTTGAGCTTATGTTGGTATGATTATTTAGCAATGTCTCAAACCATCCACTCCCAGATCTCTGCATTGACAGAATAGCAAAATACCGCACAGGATTGCACTTGCATTCAGCCCTATAACGCACCAAAAATCCCATCACTAACAATGCCCACACAAAAATCAAATTCAGCGTCAGCGCATATAAGTCTTACCTGCTATAAGTTTTCGGTCGTGGGTAGTGCACATAAGGGATTTCCCGAGGTTCAATATCAGGTTCCGGACATGGCCTATCAATCACTTCAACATTTAAAAATCCAGGATTTGTTCGAATGCCAATTTGCTTAAGACAAATTGAACATGTATACACACCACAAACCATCGCAAACACGAAAACAACCATCCTTAACGCTAATGGCGACTTCTTAGGAGCCTTTATAATAAAAGAATCCTGTCATCCATAGATTAATTCACAAATTACCTCCACATTAAAAATCCACTAAAAAAACCACAGTTTAATGCATCAAAAAATTAATAAACCATCTCTGATTTAGCTCCATAACTGATCCCAACATGGGTAAAGGTGTACATAAAGAGAAGAGAGAGAGAGAGATGGGTAGTAATGGAAACGTCAAAGTAAAAGCTTGAGGGAGATTTTTCTCTTCTTTTTCTGATCTAGTAAAGCTAGGAAAGTTATAGTTACTATCATAAGAAAGCAACCCTTTATTTTCCCTCCTCATTTTACAACTTACTTAAAAATTAAAGAAAAGCTGGGTGTTGCTTTGCGTCCACGCTAATACAAATAAAAAGAAGCAAAACCCACAAAGACAGGAAGATGATAATGTTACATAAACAAAACCCAGATCCAAAAACATCACAAGAATACGTATTAAACACATTTTATATTCTGATATAATATAATACAGCAAATCAAAAAGAAAGGAAGAAAAAGAACCTTGAAGAAGAAGCAGAGATCGCCAGCCATGAGGGGTTTTTTCCGGAGAGATCAAAAAGGAAGAAGAGGAAGTAAAGGCATTTGGCAGCTGCTTAAAGCTTCTTTCTTCCTTCTTAGTTTTTTCAAAGTCCAGCTAGAGCAAGAAAAGGAAAGGATTATGGGCTTTTTGTCGTGAAGAACACAGTGATTATTATATATTTAACCCTCTTTAAATCTACAAAAAAGAGTTATTATTTATCATTGCTCTGGATTTGGATTCAACAGAATCATTCCGGTAAGTGTTATGATTGTTGTTAGCGGAAACGGGTAAAGCAAGACAGAAAAGGCAAAATGGTCACGATGTGAGTTTTGTCAAGGAAACGAGTCGTTTTAGCGTTTGTGTTTTGAGTTGAATGAATGACATGTCATTCTCTTGATAATTGTGACCCATCAACTGTTTACGTTTGTTCTTAAATCCATAGCGAGAGATTTTGTGTACGGAGTCTTGGCGGTAGCGGTACCAAAAACATGATGGTTGACCCTGAGCATATCCACGTAATAAATTAATGAGCTCATGCTTGGTGTCAGCCAATTAATTAAAGTAGATAAAAAGATTATTCTAATCACATGTTAAAACAAGAGAAATAAATAATTCATAAAGTAATATCCAGTGAATTAAACTAAATAAAAAAACCACTCAAAAAAATTCAAGAAATATGCTTACTTGTTGAATTATGAATGCTTGATTTTTACAAATGTTAGCTTCACCTATTTATAGGTTAATAAATAATTTTTTTTATCATGTGTTTCTAAAATCCACCATGGATGAAAATTTTGAGTGTTAGGATAAAGAATGATAGTATCTTCACTTTTATACATCTCCTTCAAAGTTTTTAAAAAATTAATAGTTGATTGTAAAAGTCTTGACACCTGCAAAACAATTTTATTTGCGCGATTTAAAGACCCTCTAATGATATAATCAGTGATTTTTTTGTAAGTTGTTGCAATATATAAGAGAATAAACTTTTAATTTAAGAACAAAAGTGTTTGTTCTTATTTATATATGATAAATACTTCGAGAATTCTATGAATACCTTAAAGAATAGAAAAAAAAGTGTGAACTCATTATTTGGATGTTCAAATGATATTTATAGCCTTTGAACTTTTTATTTCATTGAAGTGGTGAAGAATTATTTCCTCTTGGAAACATTGATAATAAAAAAACACCATTTAGACAACATTAATATTGATGAATATAACTCTTACATAAAGATTATTGTTGATAGGCATACAAAGGGTTCATATGATGTTTTATATATTATTTTGTACACAATATTATTAGTGATGAGAAAACTCTTAATCAATATTAATGATGATTGGAACAAGACAAACTTTTGAAAGACTTTGTATGCCTAAAAGTGTAGAGAAATTAGTATCCTAGATTTTTAACATTTTACATTTAAGAACTATAAAGTAGCTTTGTAACTTAGCATGGGGTCTATAAAAAAAATTCAATCCCTAATTTATTGAATTTAAATCGATTCCAAATCCAAGGATATTGGATCTAATGTCTTGCCAAATCCAAATGCAGTTGGGATTAGCTTGTAGTTGAGTCCAAAGATGTTGGGTCTATCATCTTACCATAATTACAACCCTCACATTTCCCCTTCTTCGAAATGAGAGGTCTACACAAAAATGAATCATACTACTTCCTCTTTCAAGTCTTCACCTACTCCTATTCCCATAATACCTCGTTGCCCCTCACTAATCACACTATTTAAAGACTAAAGCAATTAATCTTGTCTTCAAACATGTATGTGTCCATATTGTAACCTATCTATATGATGTTGCTCGACAGGAAAATAAATAAAAGAAAAAATTAAAAGGTCCTAAAATTGCATAACATACTCCAATACTAGCATCTCGCCATCTCTCAACCCAATAAATTATTGTTCCTTACTCCTATGTTGTCGAGAGTAATAATGACTCTTAAATTCTATTATGAAATCCCCCAATCCAACACGTCTCTCCCTAACAATATCTTAGAAATCTAGGCTTTATTTGAAGTACTTAGGGTAGCACAGTTTACACGCAAACCTGTTGTTGCAATTATTTGATTCATTGTTATTTCCACCCTTTGCTGACAATGTTTGACTATCTCAACATCGTTTTTTCTAAAAAATGGCTCATAACCGAACCCCTTTAAACTTTTCACCCATGCAACCACATTATCTTTAAGAATTGTGTTAGATGACCTTAACATTCATGTCATTATCGTTCAATTAATGTAGACACCTCCTGGTGGTGGTCTACCTAATTGTTCCTCTCTAATTAGTACCTCAAGTTATGATATCTTCAATTATATTGATTTTGCACCTTCTTGAAGTCATGTTGACTCCTACTCAAATTGTATTGGCATTCTATGTCCATAAAAAGTGGTGTCTACTAAAGGGTCCCTATGATTTCCTCTTATAACAATATCTTGATCTCTTTACCCTGCTAAATGCAAATTGGTCTCAGTCTTATTCATAGTACACATCATCTTATATTCATTCAGCAATATCTCTGTGAGTCTAGTAAATCAAAGTTCGTGCTCTGATACCAACTATAACACCCTACCGAAATAACTCCTGAAATCCCTTTAATTTTCACAAACTCCAATAATTAATACAAATCTAATACATTAAATAATTAAACTACAACAATAACATAACCTTATCTTTTTTGGTATGGTGGGAAAACACCCACCAAATGGTTAAAAGGTCATGTTCCACCTATCTAGGATCCTATTCCAACTACATCTCCTAAAGTAATAAAATATCATAATATTAAATCACACACACACACATGTGTGTGTCATGTTTTAATTTCAATTATATGCATCTCCTCTTTTCACTTAATACCTAAAAATCCATATTTGAATCAATTTCATTATCCTTGATATTTCACATATATTAAATACACATTTATACATAAAGTTTCATTATTTTTCTCTTATTTCCCCTAGATGGTTGAAGTCTCCATGGCAAGAAAAATTACATTTCCTTTTTATTTTCATCTTATTTCACCTTATTAATATCTATTTAACCTAAATACACTTTTTAATTCAACTTACATACTATTCCTTACCTTGTTTATTTTTATAAATTTTTTTCCCATTTCTAACCTATCATGGCTAAAATTTAATCCCTCATCTCAACATGCTCTTTAATTCAAATCTTTGTAATTCCAACATTACTCCTTAATACTATTCATTTATCTCATCCATATATATATATTTTTTAAAAACCCTCTAATTCTAACAACTTATCCCTAACTTAGCAAATCCATAAACTCAACCATGATTAATATAATTTCACAAAAACTTGTTAAAAGAGGTATAGATAACCTTACCAAGGAATTTAAAGCCTTCCTATATGGGTTCTCGAATGACTTCTCTCTCTCTCTCTTTCCTTTATGTTACAACCTCCAATACTCACCCTTACTTCCTTCTTATTTAGTCTAAATCTCGTAAACTCTCCATATTTCCCTTTAATTGTACATTTTTCTAAATTTTTCTCTATGTTTTCTCTCAAGTTTTCCAGACTTTCATGATAAATCTCTGTCTCTTTCATCATCCAAACACAGTTCAAAGTGTTAACCTTTCAAATAATCATGCTATAGAAAGTGAAGTAGTGTTTATTATTGGAGTAATGGTTACTTTTTAAAATGTTTTTTCGTGAAAACACACATCAAAATAATATATTTATTATATTTAAAATTTATTTTTAATATCAATACATCAAAACAATTCAAAATCACCAAAACACTAATTTAAAATAAAAAAAATAATTTAAAAAAAACTCACGGTCAAACGAGAAAAGAAACAGGTTATAACTCATCACATGGGAACAATACAACAAGAAAATATGTTTACTTTGTTTTAAAAAAAAAACATTTATGAGGTGTCAATATTCTTCTGAATTAATATTATAAGGCCTCTATCATTTTTTTAGAAGAAGACAAATAAGTGTCCCCCGATACTCGCTAACATGTACCCACTTGGCGAGAAACAATTTCCCTTTTGATTTGAGAATTCTGAAGTCTGATAAACTCATTAAAGAAGAGAGTTAACTTGATGGACTTTGCTGCGTACATTTGACTACTATTAGTCACTACATTTTAAAAGTAATTTTGAAAAAAAAAATTATTTTTTATTTTAAATTAAATGTTATTTGGTGTTTTTAGATCATTTTCATGTGGTGATATCGAAATAATTTTAAAAAATAAAAATAAAATATTATTTTGATGCATATTTGAATGCATATAAATCACAATAATTTAAATTAAAATATAAACTACTCCTTTGCCAAGTTTTTATGGTTAAATTAGCTCATTCCATGACTTTAATTTCTTTTGTGAATTCACCTATAGGATGTCATATCTCCCTTACTCAGTTGATCCAATAACAATCCTTTAAAATCACAACTCGCACTCTTGGGTCAGTCATCAATTCATGATCAATATTCTCTGCTATATAGCTGGTTTATCATTTTCTCATCAGTAGCTCCTATTTATTTTCATGACTTATTTCTATATGCTTGGTAGCCTAACTATTAGTCCCTTATATCTCTTTCTAATTTATAACTCCTACTTATATGGTTAACTTGTATTTTTTCTAATTAGTAACCCTTACTCATATGGTCAACTTATTATTTTTATTAGTAACCCTTAATAATATGGCTGACATATCCTTTTCTTTTGTAATTGTTTTAAATATCTCATTTCTTTTCTTCTTTTGATATTTAACACTCAT
Organism: Salix arbutifolia; assembly: GCA_025169955.1. Taxonomy (NCBI): domain Eukaryota; kingdom Viridiplantae; phylum Streptophyta; class Magnoliopsida; order Malpighiales; family Salicaceae; genus Salix; species Salix arbutifolia. The sequence goes on along the minus strand of CM045905.1, from coordinate 12,714,627 downwards.
CAATTTATTTGTTTATTTTTTTTAAATATAAGGTATTTAAGGACAACATTATTCTAAATAAAAAATATAAGGCAGAGAGCTCTAACCTACTCCTTTAGTTGATAAGAAAAAATATACAAATATCAAAATTTAAATTCCTTAGTTTTATTAATCACTATTCATGTTCATTCTTTCAATTCATACTAACATGTTTCATTTATAAAACCCTTATTACATTTCTTAATGTCTCAATTTTTATGTTCTCCTTTTTTACTCAACCTTTTATTTTCCTACCAATAATATTTTGTTTCCTTATTTCACATAATCCTCAACATTGTTGTTACCATAGTTATACCATAAAATTAATCTAACATTTCTCTCTCTTTATATAAATACTATTTATCCCATTCAAACTCTTAAGAAACTCATAATTTGATCTCGTTATTAATTTCACCTAGTAAGTCAATATTTTCCATATTGTAAAATCAATTTTCTCTGCTTTTTTTATATAATTTGCTTGACTCATTTTTTCTTTTATTTATTTATTTATTTTCACATACAATATTCATATCATTTCAATATATTAAATATCAACCCGTTTTGATCTTCTTAACATTTTCAACCTAACACTTAATATATAAAATAACACTATTATACTTTTGAACTTAATACACAACCAACACAATGTCATAGCAATGAATATCATATACACACACCAATTCAATTTGACATAAAATCATTCCATCTTTCATATTTTTTCATATATACATAAACTTATAAATCACAAAGCCAAACATTTGTGTCTTGTCCATATGTTCTAATCTATTTACTACTTTTCCTTTTACTTTTCTATATCAAGTTAAATCGATTTTTTAATTATACCCAACATAATTACTAAAAAAAACTTACAAATTAGACAATTATAAAATAACCACTTGTAGGTGAAATGAACATCATGTTTTATTGTTTTGTATTTACGGGAGGTATAATCTATAATGTAGTTTTTCACTTTAAAATATTAAAGTCCATGGATAAATCTTAACACCTTAAATATAAAATCGATGAAATTAGGGACTAAATTGCATAAAATTCAAAGTTTGATGAACTATTAAGGACTTAATTGAACAACTCGAGACCAAAGACTAATTTGTAAAATATTTGGCTTCTAACGTCTCCTTGTTCTTCACAATTTCTTTGTCTCTCTTTGATCTCAACTTTTTCTCCCCCAAATTTCTCTTAAACGCTTGGCTAAAATTGTTTTCTTTCTTAAGTCCAAACACCAAATGAACTTATTTGCTTATGAGAAGTAAGGAAAAATGCAACAAAAGATAATATAGAAGCTCACTTCTTCTTTTTATGGTCAGTGACGGTTCTTTTAAAGGAGAAAAATGTTGTTTTGATTTTTTAAAAATTTCCCTAACTTATATCTCCATGTCTTACCTTATCCTCAATACCATTTTGATTCTATCAAATGTCTAAACTCATCATTTCCCCCCATATTTTCTCTTAGAAAACATCACCTTAGTTTTAACATATTTGTTTTTTTTTTTATTTCCTTCTATCAAGGTTTACCACTATTTCATAAAATTCATAATTTTCCAAATCTGAATTTTGCAAATACTATATTCAGTTTACATATATTTAAACTCATTTTAATGTTTTTAAAAAGTTCTTAATATTTTAGTCCATGGACTTGCATAATTGGTTAAGTGTTTAGTGTCTTGCTTCATACTAGGTCTAAATTTAATAGATTGCATGATTTTAGAGATTAACCTGAGTTTATAAGGCTCAATAGGGTTTGCTTGATTTCCCCCCTTCCCCCTTTTGTTTTTTAAGTTTTATCCCCTAACATTTTTTTATTTGTTTCATGCTTTTTATGAGATTTCTTAGTTGTTTTTAAAACAACACGGGTTGCCTTAAATGTTTTTTTTGGTCTTTTCTATATTTATATTTATATTTTTAAGAGAATCAACGATCAAATACCCTAATTACATAATCCTACAACATTCTCCTAGATAAATCACCATACCTAATATATTTTAGTTCCAAATTCTTTCAAGCTAATGATAAGTGTTCATTAATTCATTTGAATGACTATATACTTCTAAGCTTGTCTTCCAAAAAAAGTAAGAGAAATCCATAATGGGGGGAGGGGGGGGGGGGTTGACGAGACAAAACTTTGCTAATCTCTTCAAAGTAATCTTGCAGTAATAAGAAACAAAAAGAAAAGAGAAGGAGATAAGGGGGACATGAATGTCGAGACACAACTCTGCAAGTCTCTTCAAAATAATCTTGGAGTAATGAGAAACAAAAAGAAAGGAGAAATAAATGAAGTAAAAAAGAAGAAAAAAGTGTTGGGTGGTTTAACAGTGGGTGAGGGTTTGTTTGATTTAAATTGGATAATTGCATTAAACTTGTAAAATCAGTAGCAAACTCGTGATTTTGCATTTTTTTATACCAACTTTACTGATTTTGCACGAGTGAAGTCTGATTTTGCTAGTTTTTTAAATTTTAATTCAATTTTACATGTTAAATATATGTTACGAGCCAACTTATGATTTTAATAACCTTGTCAAAAGCATATTGTCTAATAATGTTTTCTTAATTATCTCATTAGGCAATGAGTGTGACTTTTAGTTACTATTATAACCTAGTTTTATTAAAAACATTTATTGACCCACAAGCCTAATTTTATTAGGTCACTTGGACCTTTTTAGTTTTATATATAGGCCTTTAACATGTCTTAGGATTTTGTCCTCCTCCTTGGGATAGCAAAATCTTGTCAATTTTGCTATGGACTTAAACACCAAAGCAAGTACTCATGATTTCCCACCTTTGTCTTCTAAGGGCGTGATATGGTGACAAAGGGTTTGAGATATACATTAGAGGCTTCAGGTTCGAGTTAGAGCATGAAGTGATGACAAAGAGCTTGAGATCTGCATTACGGGTCTCGGGTCAAGTTAGGACATACTCACCTTATAAGAGTGTATGACAACAAGAGCTTTACTCATGATTTCCCACCCTTATCTTCTAAGGGCGTGACGTGGTGACAAAAAGTTTGAGATCTGCATTACAGGCTTCGGGTTAGAGTATGATGTGATGACAAAGGGTTTGAGATCTACACTGCAGGTCTCGAGATCGAGACAGGACATACTCACCTTGTAAGAGTGTATAACAGCCAAAGTTTTACTCGTTTAACCCAGATATATAAGAGTGTCTAAAGTAGAAGTAGAGTTTGCTCGAATAAAAACTTCCCACCTTTTTTCCAAGCTTACAAAGATGGTAGAATACAGACCATGTTCTCGTGACCCAGACCCAGAAAGTCGGGTTTGCATCCAAAGATGCTGTGATCTAACCTGAGACTGGCTTCAAGTCTCGTCTTTTGGTTTAGAAATTGATGGCTCATATTAAATTGTCCTCCATCCTAGCCTATTGTGGCGGAATCATTTGATATTATAAGCAAAAAAAATATTATTATTATTTGGATAGATAGTCTTGCCAATATCATTTTCATTTTTACAAATCAACCCAGAACGCCCTTACCAATTGCTTACAAATACTCGTGGGTTGGCCCTTAATGCATTGATGGGGCCAAATATAGCCCACCATGTAGCAGTTGAAGGAGGTACAATCAGATTGGAGAGTATGAAATTCTTTCTGCTTATGGGGCATCCATTACAGTCAAGGTGAAGATAAATCCCAATATACAGAATGGGCACAACTGCACAGGCATTCTTAGAGCCTGTTTGACTGAGTTGTTGAGGTTGAAAAAAAATAGTTTCATGAAAAAATCTTTTAGGTGCGGTTCATAACTGAAATTTAAGTGTTTGGTTAAAACTGTGGTTGAGGTTGAGTTTAATAAAAAACAATTTCGTGTTTGGTTACTATGCTTTTCATATTGCTATCAACTTGTGAAATTAATTAAAAATACACATGTATACACACATACATACATATAAATATTTTGTTGGAATAATTTTGTATATTTATTAATAGTTATAATAATTTCTACTCCTCAATCGTATCAACATTTCTCTTTTATTCTCCTCTTCTCTATTCATTCCACCATCTTCCACTTAATTATACTTAAAATAGTATTGCTTAAACTCTCTTCTTCTCTCCTTAATCTCCTAAAGTAGATTATTTTGTTGATTGAAATTATGGGATTGATTGCAATCTACAACATCTCCATGCTTCCTTTTTTTTTTTTGCTCCTTTGTGGAGTTTTATTTTGGTGCCTAGTATATATGTCATTACACCATGATGCCTGACGGTCAAGGTATGTGAGGGAGAGAGGGAGGTGAGGTGAGGGAGGATTTCAGACGGGTGAGGGAGGGAGGGAGAAGACGGCTGAGGGGGGGGGGGTCTGTGAGGGAGGGAGAAGACAGGGGTGACAAAGGGAGGGAGAAGATAGGGAAGACAAGGGTGGCTGGGAAAGACAGGGATGGCATGATGGAGGGGAAGACAAAGATGGGTCTAGGAGGGAGAAGACAAAGGTGAGGGTGAGGAGGGAGACGTCTCGTTGGTCTCGTGAAAAAGGTGAGGAGCAGAGATGCTTGAAATTTGTGTGGTCAAGTTTGTGCTACAGGTGCAAAAACATATTTTAGATGCTTTTGCATCTACGGTCGTGCCATTATTTTTGGTGTGAAACCCACAGTTAAAACCTGGGATCCTGTTTGGTTACACACTCATTTAGCTTTGCAGTTCAACACAACTGCATCATGAACCACGAGCAAACCGACCACTTAATTTTCTGTGTCGGGAAGCTTTTCCCCATCATTACTACGAGCGAACTTGCCCGCGCGTTGCGCTGAGCTTTTATTTATGTGAAAAATTGATTGATTTTATATATGTTATAATTGGTTATTTTAATATTTAATTAGTAAAATTGCAATTGATAGAATTTGTTAGAAATGCGTTTTTTTCCTACCTAAATTTCAACACCTAACAATATTAATAAAAAAGCAATTAAAAAAAAACAAAAAAAGAAAGCTAGGGGAAAACATATTTTCAAACAGTAATGAATAATGAAAATCACTGTTCAATTTGAAAAAAAAACATTGTGCGCGTAAGCTAACTGGACACCCCGGTTATAAAAAAACCCAAAAAAATGTATAAGTTGAGAAGAAAAAAAAACAGTAAAAAAAAGGTAAAAAAAAGTGGGCTTGGAGATTAGTCGTGCTGCGCATAAACTGTCCGGACACCCCGGTTAAAAAAAAGAAAATTAGATTTTCACCTGCGTGGAATTTGAACTCCGGACTCCCATGTACAGGCACAAATATTAATCACTCGACCAAAGAAACTTCTTTGTTCAACTTAGTATACAAATTATACATAATGCAAATTATTAATATTAAAAATCCAAAACTATTTTGTTGCCTGGGAGATTTGAACTCCCGTATACTTTGCAGGAATGCGCCTTAACTACTCAGCTAAAGAGACCTCTTTGTGCAGTCTTAGTATACAAATACTACTTACATTATTATGTAATTTCACTATTCCAATTCACAGTACATCTGAGTGTAGATGAACAGTGTCGAACACTGTTCAAAAACCCATTTTGTTTTACCTTATAGGAAGCCATAAACCCGCGCTCCGCCGCTAGGGTCAGAAAATCTTTCTGTCTAGTTTTAACATATATAATTTTTTGTTTTGTATTTTGGTTTTTATTCTTTTATTTTTTGGTTTTGTTTTGATCCCTTGATTTTTTTGGTCCTTCTAAGATAATTTTTAATTTTATTTTTTTATCTATACACCTCTACTCTTAGTTTACATTTTTAATTTTTATTGTTATTTTTATTAGTATTAAATGCAACTTGCGTTAAAAAATATAGTGAGTTTAGTTTTGATGATGTAAAATAAGAATGAAACTTTCTCTTATACATGTATAGTTAAACGTGAAATGTTTAAAACACCCTGTAGGTAACTCTTTCGTTTTGTCTTATTTAAGGCTACAAAAGTTATTTTACTATGCACTGAAAATGTGAATTTACCGGGACACCCCATTGACAATTATTGGTTTTTGTCTTATTTGAGGGTATTATGGTTATTATCCTGTGCACATAAATGAAAATTAAATTGAAAATACCCCTGATACCATGACATTATTTTAAACATATTTTACATAATAAATTATTATTATTATTGTAAATAATTTTGTTCCAGTAATAATCAAAAGTTTTATAGGTTGATTATTTCACTCGGATATATAGCATCATAAAAAAAAATCTAAGACCATTAATATGTTTTTGCATGTTAAAAAATTTGTTTCTGGCTATGGCAAAGTGTAGGGCGAGTGACTCGTATAATTTTTTTTATTATAGATAATTTGGTATATTTTTTCCACCTGTTTTATTTACGTGTGACTTCGTATATTTTTTTTATGTGATATTAAATCTTAACTATCATACATAAAGAAGTTGCGAAAGTCAACTTTTAAGAAAAATAATATCAACTAATTAATTATTTTGAATATTATTCTCATTATTACTATCATAATTGTTAAATTGTCACAATTATTATAGTTGTCATTATAACCATTATTGTACATAATTAATATTTTAATTATTATTGTCACGTTGACACCATTATCATTGTTAGAATTTTTATTTTATTTTATAAGATTTATTCTTAATATTATTATATTAAAAATATTTCAAAATACTGATATTAAATTAATATGAGTTTATTTTTCAAAAAAACTTAGGTCATTTATTTATATATATTTTAAGGTGTTAATAATAAAAAAATATCAAAATATATAATTAGTTTAACATATTTATAAGACAAAATACCTTACAAATAATCATTATTTTGAATGTCTTATCTATAATAATTAGAAATTTTAACACCTAAAAATATTAACCAAAAAGCAATTAAAAAATAAAATCAATGACAAAATAAAAATAAATATAATTAGCTTAAAAAAATTATTTGAAGTTAACAATAAATACAAATAATAAAAAAAAAAGAAAAAGGAAAAAACAATATCAATTTTTAAATGATCACCAACAGAAATTAAAATTTAAGAACAAAATTAAAAAAAAACACAACCTTAACAAAATAGGAAATAATAAAAATTAAAAACAAAAAACTAAGAGCATGTACATACAAACATGGATAAAAATATAAACCAATTCATAAATATATTTTTAAAAAAATAAAGGAATTAAAATAAAATCAAAGATTAAAAGTATAAGGGCCGAAATGAAAAATAAATATATAATCAATTTTATTCCAAGGATAGAATTGAAATAAATCCAAACTTTGATACCGAAAATATTAAAGGATTTAAAAGCAATTCAGAAATTAAAAAACTGAGTACCGAAATGAAACCTAAATATATTTGATGAAAGCTACCCCGGACACCCCGATTATAAAAAAAAAAGTGGGTTTGAGGATTAGTCGTGGTGCGCGTAAGCTGGTCTGAACACCCTAGTTATAAAATAATTTTGGGTATGGTGATTAGTCGTGGTATGTTTAAGCTGACTCGGATGCCTCGGTTATAGAAAAAAATATAAGTGGAAAAAGAAATAAAAAAAGCATAACTGGGGAAAAAAAGTTTTAGGGGAAAAAACATGAAAAAAAACATTAAAAAAAAATTGGGTTCGGGGATTAGTCGTGGTGCACTTAAGTTGATCTGGACACCCCAGATATAAAAAAACAAAACAAAAAAATATATAAGTGGAAAAAGAAATAAGAAAAAAAATATAACTTGGAAAAAAAAGAAAAAAAAATGTATCTGGAAGCAAAAAAAAAAAAAAAGCATAATAAGGGGAAAAAAAAGGAAACGAAAAAAAAATTGTAGCGTGAAAATACTGTATATATAAAAGGAAACGAAAAAAAAAACTGTAGCCGCTTGAGATTCGAACTCCCATGGATACTTCGCAATGCCTTAACCAATCGGCCAAAGCCATTTCTTTGTGGAGTTGTAGGATACAAAATATACTTAATAAAAATGCCATGAGAATCGTGGCAGGTGGGATTCGAACCCTTTCGGGGACCTTTGCAGCAATACGCCTTAACCATCCGGCCAAAGTCACTTCGCTTTTAGTATACAAATAATACTTGTTTTAAGATAAAGTGTTATTATTCCAATCCACAGTACATCTGAGTTTTGGTGAACAGTGAAAAACACTGTTTAAATTTCGGTTTTGTTTTAGCTTATAGTGTAATTCTATGAGAATCGAGACAAGTGAGATTCGAACTCTCGCGAGGACCTTTGCAGCAACACGTCTTAATCACCCGGCTAAAGTCACTTCGTTGTTGTTCTCAGTATACAAATAATACTTATTTTATGATAAAATATTACTATTTCAGTTCACAGTAGATTTGAGTCTTGATAAATAGTGAAAAATACTATTTAAATTTGGGTTTTGCTTTAGCTTATAGTGTAATGGTTTTGCTTTAAAAGCTAATCGCAGGAATCATGCTAAAAAGTTTACTGGTTTGAATCTATTGATGGTAGCAAGCTGGACTGTTTTGCACATTGGGATTCTGAGCATTGGTGCAAGTTGCTAAACCATAAAACATTAATTGATTTCTCAGAGTATTTGTCACTTGCATTTGAGCATTGGTCAGAGTATGAAATAAATAAATAAAAAAACAATTGTAGATGGGGGTCGGTAGACGGTAGCTGTCCTTGGTCATAGGTGTCTATCTTATTTTGCAGAATAATTGATTATTTTTTTCTCGTGACGACGTATCATCACTCTAATTAATATGAAAATAATATATTATTATTATTATTATTATTATTATTATTATTCTCAAGAGCATCCAATCATGGCTGTAGCAGCTTGCATAGCATAGAAAATAGGTGTAAGTTAGCAAATCATGTTAAGGAGAGAATCTTATATTTTAATTCATAGGATCTTTAAATAGACTAATAATTTCATCTCTACTCCTCACCTAATATCGATCGGTTGACATGTTGTCTGCCTGAGTTGTCACCCACCACCGTTATTAGTTTTGCTCTTCCTCGCTGGTTTACCTGAACCACTTCTCAAAACTTCCTTTCTCTCTCGCAAATTTGAAATGGACAACAACAATGAAATAACTCATGACTTTTCACCCTTCTTCAAAGTTTACAAAGATGGGAGGGTAGAAAGGTATATGGTGCTGGATGATCTTCCTGCTGGCCTAGACCCAGAATCTGGGGTTCTATCCAAAGATGTTGTGATCTCACCAGAAAGTGGCGTCAAGGCCAGGATTTTTATCCCAGAAACTGTTGGCTCAGATCAAAAGCTGCCCCTCCTAGTCCACTATCATGGTGGCGGCTTTTGTGCTGGATCAGCATTTCACATTCTAACAAAAAACGTTCTCACTTCAACAGTGAGCCAAGGCAACGTGATTGCCATTTCCATCGACTATAGACTGGCCCCTGAACACCTCCTGCCAATTGCCTACAATGATTCCTGGGATGGGCTAGAGTGGATTGCTGGTCATTCTAATGGCCTTGGCCCCGAGCCATTGCTCAACAACCATGTGGATTTCGGGAAGGTTTTCTTAATGGGTGAGAGTGCTGGGGCAAATATAGCCCATTACTTAGCTGTCCAAGCAGGCGCCATTGGCTGGGTCGGCTTGAAAATTACCGGTGTGATCATTGTTCACCCGTTCTTCGGGGATAAAGAGGTAGACAAAATGTATAAATATTTGAATCCTGCAAGTTCGGGGGGGGACGACGACCCCAAATTGAATCCAGCAGTGGATCCCAACCTGTCAAAAATGGGATGTGAGAAAATCCTCGTTTGTGTGGCGGAGACAGATTTCTTAAGGAATAGAGGGGAGGCTTATTACAAGACCTTGGCTGGGAGTGGGTGGGCTGGAAAAGTGGAGTTTTATGAGACTAATAAGGGCCTGTTTGGCACAGCTGTTGCTGTTGTGGTTGAGGTTGAAAAAAGCAGGTTTATGAAAAGCGCTTTTAGCTGCGGTTCGTAACTGAAATTTGTGTTTGGTTAAAACTGTGGTTGATGTTGAGTTTAATGAAAAGCAGTTTTGTGTGTTTGGTTACCATATTTTTTATATTCTTGTCAATTTGTGAAATTAATTAAAAAATACACATTAAATACACACACACATACATACATGTATATAAATATTTTGTTGGAATAATTTCATATATTTATTAATAATTATAATAATAAAATATTTGAAATAATTGAAGTAAATTAAATACTTGTTTTTATTCTCTCATCAAACTCATCAAACTAATACCATGGAGGGGGAGTTAACAAATAATGGTACAAAAAGTAATCTATGGAATCATGATGCAAGGGTAACGCAGCCAGAATTAATACTCAAGCTTGTTTAGCCTTTATTGCTCCTAAATTTTCTTTAAACATCCCAACAATTCACGAATCATATGATCATCAACAAGCCAACCCACAACCAACCATATGATCATCAACAAGATCAACGGCGACTGCAACTTGGTTAATTATTCAAAAAGGCATACCATAAAAGATATCACAAATTTGATTCAAATATTACAAAAAACACAGCAAAACCATGAATTTCATCACATTCTCGATAGAGTTTCCATGAAACTCGACAAGTTTGACAATATTCGAAACTAAAACAAACACAATAACGGATAATTCCTCTGACGCTATTAGATGAATGAAGTTCCTTCCAGAAAGTGAAGATCCTAGGCAGTTTCTGGCAAGAATGCTCTTCCAGGTTGACGGTTGGCCAAGGGTCCGTGGCATCCAAGAAGCTGAGAGAAACACATAATCACCATCATTTTAATTGGGCTAATATTACAAGTTCATGTGAAATATGATGTTTGGTTGATTATTAAATGAATGAGAAAATAAACTATAAGCGAAGCCTGACCTTGGCATTCACGCCATCTGGCATGATCTTATTCTCGGCCTTCAACTTCAAATAATCAGTACGATTGAACTTGGTAAAACCCCTGCACATCACAGTTAACAGAAAATGAGGACACTAATTCTAACTGCATCCACACCGACTTAAGAGGAAGTAAAGAACTGCCAAAATTAGAAAACACAAAACGAGCTCGCACTAAGGGGCAAGCACACAAAAGGAAGGCTGCCACACATTCCAAAGGGAGAAGGCACAGGCCTTCATTTTATCAGAAATATCAAAGCAGCAAGAAAAACCAATGCACCAAGAACAAGGTGTGCCACCTTGAAAAAGGAAAATGTGCAACACTTCATGCACAACCATGATGGCAACAGAACATGTAATTATTGACTGCAGACAGACATCAACAGCCTGGAAAAAAAATTGCATACCACTTCCTGCTGACAATAATCTTTTGGCGACCAGGGAACTTGAATTTTGCACGACGAAGAGCCTCCTGAGCATGGTGACTGTTGCTATCCTTGCAACGAACAGAAAGAAGAACCTGTCCAATAGCAACTCTAGCACAAGTGCCCTGTGGTTTACCGAAAGCACCTCTCATACCAGTTTGGAGCCTATCAGCTCCAGCACATGAAAGCATCATGTTGATTCGCAGGACATGGAAAGGATGAACCCTGACTCTCAAATGGAAAGCATCGTTTCAAAATTAAGATCTAGATTAACACCAAAGGCCCAAGAATAAAAATAGAAGTATTCTCATCCTATTTTAATTTTCTTCATCATAGGCATCCATCTATTAGACATAATCTTAACCATATCCATTGCATCACAAAACTTAACCATGTCCATCTTCAAATACCAGCATTCAGAATACTAACAATCATTTACAATCCATAAAAATTGATTAAAACAAATGCTGATATCTTTGGATATTCCCAAAAAAGCTAAAGACGACTTTAATCAACCAAAAGCAAAGAAAACTCAATAATCTTCTATCGGTGCAAAAATCCATTCATATTTATAACAGCAGAAACAAAGATCTTCGAATATTTACATTGATGACTTATAAAAAAAAAAAGACAAACATCATAAAAAATCAGATTGGTAATTGGAAAGAGAGGGAGAGAGAAAGAAGCTTACTTTTACCCATGGCGCCTTCTGTGTGGTGGATCGGCGGCAGAGACCCTAGAGAAGAAAATGACGATGTTTGTGTGTGTGTGGGAGGTAAGGGAGAAGACTTGCCTCTGTGTGTGTGGGAGATGAGGGAGCTGAGGGAGACGAACGGCATTTGCAGAAAAGAGAGATGAGGGAGACGAGAGGCAGAGATGAGGCTTCTAGGATGATCTGCAATTTTGCCCGTTGTGGATTCCATGTGATTTCTGCACCGCAATGTATTGTTATCCATGCCGCGGCTGCAAAAGCAGCTCTCGGTTGCTTTTGAAGTCGCGGCGTGTTTTTCATTTTATTGGTGGGACCCGCAGCCAAACGTTGGCGTCCTGTTTGGTAATAAGTATTGTTGGAGCCGCGGTCCAACGCAAAAACAGGTTGGACCGCGGCCCCAAACACCCACTAAAGGAGAGGATCATTGCTTTCACGCGTTCAAACACTGTGGAGAGACGGATGCTCTCACCAAGAAGTTCGTTGATTTCATGATTATGGAGTGAATAATATCTACACACAGAGCATCTTATGCAAGCGTTGTGAATAATTCTTGTATATTACTCAGTTCTTCTCATGTCTTGCTGAAATTATTACGTTCTTTCACTTGAAGCATTTACAGTTGATGCTTTGTTTGGCCGATGCTTTCTTTCTTTGTTTTTTTTTGTTTCATTAATGGAACAAAATTGCGTGTATTTTAATTAATTTTAAGAGTTTTGAGATTAATGATATGATCATTATATTTGCATTGCATGATCGAACTTATCTTTCCTTTTTTTTCATTGATACGTTTTTCTCAGACATTCGCCATTGATGTTTTTCATCTCATGAAAAAAAATGCTACACTTGAGAACAATGATTTATTTAGCAAAGAGGGATAATTAAATTGGAAACGGTGGGCTTTTCACTTGGTCAAATACTTTTCTCTCTTATAAAAAATAAATATAGGTTTAATATATATAGAAAAAGGAGTAAAAAATAAGCCCAAACATGTAGGCGTGGGCTTGGGGAGTTGCAAAGAGAAACTGAGGTGCTTGAGTGGGCCTTCAAGCCTATGGCCTGTTTGAGACAGCTGTTGCTCTAGCTTTTCAAAGTGTTTTTCGTGCTGAAATACATCCAAATAATATATTTTTATTTTTTAAAAATCATTTTTGACATCAACACATCAAAATAATCTAAAAACACCAAAATATATTTATTTAAAATGAAAAAAAAAACTTCAAAAGCTGTGGCACGGCTTGAAAAAAGCCGTGCCAAACACCCTCTATATCTGCATACATGAGTTTTATTTTTTATTTGTTTTACTAAAAGGTTGAATGATTTTTTTAAAAGAAAAAACAAAGGCTGCCTATAAGCTGAGTGATTGACCGCCACTGTGGTAGTTGAAAAGTTAAGGCAACATCTGTTTTTTTTTCCATTAAAAAACCTAATTTTTAAATTATTTTAACCCAAAAACATCTCACTAACACCCTTGGAACACTCACAAACTAACCTGTCAACTTTAAACACCCAAAAAGGTTGTAAGAACTTGAAACCAAATCCAATTTAAATTTATCTTCCTCAATTATAGACCGTAGAATAATACAAATAAACTTTTGTACCAAAATTTATTTTTTTAAATCTAAAGGGACCTAAAGTGTATAATTTGCATTTTTTAAAAGTTTCAGAATCTAAATGTATTTTTCCTGAAATCTTTGACATGTCACCCATGTTTGGTGTCTTTTTTTTTTGGTATCTTTGTTCTTAACTCTACCATTGATAAAGAAACCTAAAGGGCTTTCAAATAGATTTTAATTTCCTAAAATTAAATTTGAAGTCTAAATTAAATTACTAAAAAACATATAAGAGGTCCATAATATTTTACGAGTGAGTGAACAATGTTAACTCTGATAGAAAACCCATGTGTTTTGCTTTTATACTTAATTATAAACACTAATGATTACTCTGTTACTAATTTTCATTACAATGCATTAATTATGTTGCATGCTTGTGCGAGGTTAAAGAGTGACCACATATTTATTTGGTTTAAGGTTATTAGAAAAGTTGAATATACTAGTCTTATTAGAGTTTCAAAAAGTAAGAGACTCATTATGGTTATGAAAGGTGTTGTTAACCCCCTAATGCATCTTTCCTGAGACAAGCAACTTTGTGTAGTTTTAATGTGGTTTAAAAAATTGATGGGGTTCTTACTCGATAGTTTGGTTGTGGCTTATAATTTATTCATATAAAATAAATTTGACCTTTGGATTTTGCTATGGACTTGTAAATTCAAATAAATTCTTATTCAGGAAAAGTCATGTTGGTACTCTAACACGGTTCACTTATCTAGGATGGTGAGTATTTTTTGTTTATGATACCAAGATACTTCTAATTAAAATTGGTAAATATTTAAGATAACTTTAAGAATTTTTGGATCAATTACTAATATTTTAAATACCTGTTTACTTGTTGATTCAATATTTATATAAGAATATTTACTATTGACTCTCATAAATAAAAAAAAGATTGCCTATTTTTTTTTATATATCAGTCAAATCATCATGGTTTTAATAAACTTGTTATTAAAATCCAAACTTGTATACAAAATATATTTTTTGAAAAACAATATAATTGTTTTTTGCTAGAATATGAATTTATTGTTTAAAATATTTGGCTGTATGCAACACAAAAAATATTTTGCCACTATATTTATTTATTTTTGATAACTTTCTAAGACAATGTTTGACAAAACACACATTTAATTTTAAAACAAAACTGTCAAAATAAGATTGAGTGTTTTCCAAACACACCTTAAGACAAAAATAAGCTTAACAAAAACAAAAAGGGATGCCGAGCATGCCTTCAAGGCTAAGCCAACTCGACCGAGTTGACCCGACTAAGTTGATCATGTTAACCTTATTTGGTTGACTCGATGAAGCTCAATAAAAATGAAAGCCAGAAAATCAAAATGGATTAACATAAAAAACACAAAAACTTTAAAACAAATAAACCAAAACAGATCAAACACCTAAAAAAATAAAGAACATGAATAATATTCAGCATGAAACCCAATAACATGAATACTAATCTAGATAAGTTTTTCAGTAAAAAAAAACATGGTCATGTTCTCATTCAAACATATATGAAGAATCGCAAGTCTATTGGTTTTGATTTTCATCCAAGCTTCATAATTTGACAGAAATGAGTTTCGATTATAAGCAAAACTCTAGGATTAAAACTCTTAAAAACATGTTATTAAGCATGTAGACCCTAGACTACTAATTAATAGTGATACATGAACATGAAGAAACAAGATTTGAATCAAAATAAAGCCTAAAACTAAAACCTAAGATAATGTTCTTCTCATGAACACTAAGAACACTGTCTAGAAAACCTAGAAATGTAGTAATTGAATTAAAACCCATAATGACCACTTTATGTCTCAAACCTATGCATTTCAACTTCTACAAACAACACTGCTAATTACTAACATGATAGAAACAATATAAACAAACAAAAAAAAAGAGAGATCAAAACCATGCTTTAACTACATTATTAATTCATAACATTAAATATGCTTAAACAAATCAAGCTACAAAAAACATATTTTACCAATTCTGAATGTAACACAATTCAATTACTAACATGATTGAAACAATATAAACAAACAAAAAAAAGATCAAAATCATGCTTCAACTAAATTATTAATTCATAACATAAAACATGCTTATACAAATCAAGCTACAAAAAACATATTTTACCAATTCTGAATGCTAACACAATTCAAAGACTTGACAATATGCATAAATTAACCACCAAAGCACTAACAATTATATATATTAGTGAATAAATCCTAATCTAAGCAATTATAACATATTATAACCAAAATTCAAAGATACTACCATTCTTGCATTCAAACAAGGATAAAAATAAATTTGGACTTGGACTTCACCTTAAAGATTTATGAGAATGTACCTTCTTGACTTTGCAATTTTCAAATAACAACTCGAATTTTAATGTCTTATTCTCCAAAATCAACATCAGCCAAAATTCCTTTACCCATTATTCCTCTCATTTCCTTGTTGATTACCTCTATCTTTTATAGGCTAAACTAGAGTTTCTAAAAGAGCTTGTTAGGGTACTGAAACCTTGTTGTTTATACTTAATATTTCTGGTTTTTATGTTTGATTTGTTTATAACAACTTAGAAATCAAATGGGAGGGTTTTTTTAACCTTTTAATGTTGAAGAAATGGTTTAAACCATTAATAAGAGAAATTTACAGAGTTTTTAAGTGTGCACATGAAAGGAAGTTCATGGTTTCATTAGAGCACCTTCAACATCATTATTGTATGAGACCATTTCTGTTTGATAGTGGAGGTGCATACCTTTCTATTGGATTCTTTATTTTCTGATTTGAAGGTCTATAGCTACACACTTCTTTGCTTGAAGGTGTCATCCTAACCAATGTTTTCTTGTATAGTTAGTGAAGACCGATTACGAACAAGATGTTGAGATGATTAATGGTGAATATAAGATATAAATGTTAAATTATAAGGTAGTGGGGTTATAGAGGGGATTTTTTTAGTTGAATGGTGGTGGTTTAGACCTTAGACGTGGTTGAAAACCTCTTATTTGATTGTCTAGATATGCTTTCTCGATCAACAAAAAAGTGTACAGTATTTGCAAAACACCACCTTTTTTACTAATCCTTGAAAATTAGGTTTTTTTATTTGTGAATTATCAATATTCAATTTAATCCATATTTTTACAATTATTTCAATTGTTCCATTGATTACTTCTAAACTCATAAATATGCTTAATTTACCCTTTGGCGAATTCAATTTCTAGCCCTAGATTTGAGCGCCCTTTCTACTTTGATTATTGGTTTCTTATTTATTCAATTAAGTTTCTGATTGGTCAATAAACTCTTATTTTCCTTCAATTGGGTTCTTAATTTCATTGATTGCAACCCTTAAAGTCACGTGTCTTTTATGGATTGGTCTTTGGTCTCAAATTTATCAAATAAGTCTTTAATTACTCATTAGACTTATCATGATGATGTTTTTCTCGGCCTCCCCCATAAAATTATAATTATGATTTTTAGGACTTACGACCTAGTACGAACGCCACTAGAAAATCTAATGGTCTGCGAGAGTTTGGATAAGGGAGTTTGTTGTGCAAGGTAAAGACACATCACTTCTAATATACCCTACCTAAGTTAAGATACATTGTTGTTTAATTTTTTCTAAGTTAAATCATTGGTATGCTCTAAAAATTTGGATGTATTGCATGAATATTTTTATTGGACAAAGATGAAAATAGATTTGCAAATAATGTATGAACAATGCATTGTATATAGAAAGACAAAATCTAGAGTAAAACCATATTAAATTTATACACCATTACCTATACCTACTAACATTAGGTAAACATTTTCATGGATGTTTTCTCAGGTTTACCTATGTCAAAGAAATGAAGAGACTTTATTTTTGTTATGGCTGTTAGGTTTTCTAAAATGACACATTTCATTGCATGCCATAAAATTGATGATGCATTTTATGAAGTAGACTTGTTCTTTAGGGAAATGATATATTTTCATGGCATTCCTAAAATAATAATTTCATATCCTTATGTTAAGCTCTTTAGCAATGTTTGGAAGACTCTATGAGGGAAAGTTGGTATTAAATTTTTTTTGACAATTTGTCATCCTCAAACAAATGAACAAACAAAAATAGTAAATATGATTTTATCATAACTTTAAGTAAATATGAGCCCAACAATATCCTCTCTCTATTTCTTATGATGATTCATGGGCTTAAATTCAGTGGGTTGTTTCACATGTTAATGGTCATAGGCTTGAGCTTGAGCCTTGGTTTAATGAGCATGCAAATTTTGAAAATATTTTTTTGATGAATTCTAAGGATGTAAATTTCATTTGTTTTGCCTAAAATCATTGATAAATCTTGTATCATTTTAAAAATAAAATAACCTAAAATAAATATCATTTTGCTCAAAATCTTAGTCCATTCTTGATTTTTTGGCCAAGTTTCATCCAAAATATTATGGTTTTATTTTGTTAGTGTTGTTATATGAATAATGTTTTTTTTTTCCTTTTTTAATTTATATTTTTTTGTTTGAAAATGAGCAATGAACTATAGGTCTGGTGAACTTGTCAGACTCAATACACTTGGGTTTGTTAATCAGTCAAACCTTAGCTAACCCATGCATTTAACAAAACATGTTAGGCCCGCAACATTGAGGTTTGACAATCAATCAAACCCGAAGTAAACTTGTGTTTGGCAAAACATGTCAGACCCAAAACACTTGGATTAAAAGATTATTAGGCTTTACACTTATGTGATGAATTCTAAATGATCACTTAAATCAAAAGGATTGTAGGCGTGATCCAATGTCATGCCTTTATATCTAGAATAAGTACATGATCCATTAATGTTCAATATAATGATATCTCTATACTCCTAGAAATATAAAATGTCTCATAAGGAGCCCAACACATGTTTCATTTGATTAATAATATGTAAGAGATTTATCTTTCATTAATATAATATAAATAATTTTGGCTCATCATTAATGCCATCGAAAGTGAGGGATTTTGTAGTCTTTCTCTCCTATGAAAACAACAAGGTTTTGGTGCTATGACTCATCATTAATGCCATACAAAAAATGAGGGATTTTATAGTCTTTCTCTCTTTTGAAAACAACAAGGTATAAGTGGTATATAAATACCCCTTTAAACCATTCTAGTGAGAGACTCAAAACTTCCATTTACTTAAAAATCACTTGCATATATTTTAGAGCATTTGTCATTTTAAAATCCAAGAAAAAACATTTTTATTCCTTGAATTTAAAACTTTTGGATGTTATTTATAATAATTTCTACAAAGATACTGATTTTATCATCATATATTCTTTAAGTTTTGGGACTCTGTTTTGTAAGTATTTAAAGATACTGATTTTATCATCATATAATCTTTATGTCCTCGGACTTTGTTTTGTATGTATTTAAGCTTTCATAATTAACTTGGTTTTTACGAGGGAGAATGAAGGAGGATAACTCTCATGATATGCTTGGTGGCCCTCAATACCTTTGGTCTAAAGCCTGGTGCCAAAACTCGTTTCCCACATAGGCTATTCTCTAGCTCTTCCACTCAAATTTGCTAGGTTGTAATGTCTACAGAATTGACTCTGTGATTTTCCAGGTTATTTCAAGGATTACAAAGATGGCCGTCCAAGCCAATGTCGTGGCTATATCTATTGACTATATGTTTGCACCTGACACCTTTTACCACTTGCATATGATGATTCAGGCTCAGATGATCATGCATAAGCCAAGGTTAGTATCGGAATAAGAAGGTTGCTAATCATGCATCCATATTTTGGAGCTCCTAAACCAGGTAAAGTCTACAGATTTCTGTGTCCAACAAGTTCAGGCTCAGATGATGACCCAAATTGAACCCGTCTGTGGATCCGGACTTGCTGAAATTGAAGTGTGATGAAGCTCTAGTTTGTGTTGCAGAGAACGATAGGCTTAGAGGTCGACGGGTGGCTTCCTATGAGGAAATGCTGGTGGAATTTTACGAAACTAAAGGAGAGGACCATTGCTTTCATTTATTTCGTCCTGACACTGAGTGTTTTAGGCTCCTCGTGAAAAGAATCGTTGATTTCATACAGCTGGGTTGATTTTTGGATTTTATCATGCTGGGGTACGTTGTTGTTAACTTGTTCTTTCTAATAATGCAAGCAACGAGAATCTCTAGTAATCGTATGGAAGAAAGTGATATTTTATTCAAAAGAACTGATAAAGAAATTACCGGCAAAAACTCATTTTGGAATCCAATTCCTCTTTGCATAAAGAACTGATTAAGAGTGATTAATGATCTTAAATGTAGTATTTTTATGAAACTATATATTTAGAAACATAAAATATATTCAATTAAGAGTTAATAGAATAACTAAGAACAATAGGGGAATGAAGAGAGAACATTTTTATTTCATATAACTGTGTAATTTCATATATATGTTTTTCTTCTCTCAACAATGCATCAATTTATAGGCGCATATATATAATACTTGTAAACTCAAAAGACATAAAAAGATGTAGATTCAAATAAACAGAGATTCAAATGAATGAATGTAATAAGAGAGGTATGTATAAAGGTATCTAGACATGCATATATACAATCTATGATTTATAACAGTCCCCCTTGAATGTCTATTGTATAGTCTTATCCATTGAAAAATGCCTAATTAAAAACCTTATCAGGAAAATCAAATAGAAAAAAACCCTGGTTAAAGGGGACTATAATGTTAGTTGGTTCTTCACCATTGTTGGTTACCCTAAGAATCCCATGAAGAACATGTTACAGGGTAAGTGTAAGAGTTGTAGGGTTTCCTTTTATTTTTAGTGAACTCTTTAGCAAGATTCCAATGAAAGATCGAGTTTACAAGTTTTGACGACGACGTGTGTACAAATGTAGAAAAGTCTTCCCTTCGCTATAACATCAACCAGTTGGCTAAGGGACAATATTGGTTAGAGAGTAAAGGTATATAAGAATTTATACCTTGTATAATTTGATATATTTATTATATTTTAACTTTGTTTTGTTGCAAGTTCATCATAAAAAAATAAGGCTCATAAAGGAAGTGTAAAGGGTGAGGGGACATCAACTTCTACGTTATAGAGATGGGAAAGAGTTATCAATAGATGGAGTTTACTCATGACACTAAACTTATATTTGAGCATACCCTTTTGATAAGAAGCCAATCACCTTCAAGTAGAGGGAAAATGGAATTTTTTTCCCTACGATATCCTTTTCAAAACATATAAGGATAAAACAAAGAAAACAAAAGTGTTTTCTATTGCTATTAATAGGGGAGTAAAGCCTACATTCATGGCCATATCCCTCTATTTAACATCTTTTCTAGTGGTTAGGGTTGCCATGTGTTATATATTCATGACCATACCCCCCTCTCTAAGACAATTATTCTTCTAAAATCTCGTTATAATTAGATACATTTATGATTATAGGATTTTAAATCAATAAATGAATAATTCTACAATGTTTAATATAAGTTCTAAATTAAATTTAAATGGACATAATGTTACTGATAAATATATGTTCGAAAAAATTCTTTACTCTTCATGTCTTAATGTGCCCCACAACAACAATATAGAGAACGAGATTTTAAGAAATATTCTGAACTGATGTCGTGTCAACTTATAGCTAAACAAAATAATGAACTTTTAAATGAAAAATCATGAATCACGACCGAATGGTTTAACTCCCTTCCTGAAGTGAATGTTATGAGATATGATAATAATTATGATTATGGTCATGGTCATAATAGAGGTTATGGACAAAGATGATTTTATTATAGTAACTATAATGGTCATAATTCATCAAATTCTAATACATCTTTATAGAATAAGGAAAAATAAGAAAGGGGGAAGAATATACACAGAGGAGCTACCAAAAAGATATAAATATATATTATTGATATGGAATGAAAAGATATTGATCTTTTACTTTCATTCAACCAAATATTTTGTTGATTTATATCAATCTCATTGAAGGAAAAGGAGGAAAACATAGAAATAAGTTTTTCTCAACCACATCAAGTTAATGATGATACTTATTTTAGATGTGACGCACCATGATGTTGTAGATTATTTTGAGGAAATTGATGAAAAAAGTTGATATTTATTATAAGGATAATAATTAGTTTAGAATTCTTTTAATACTTTAAGTGTGCTTTTTATTCTAGTATTATATACAACTTAACAAATACTATATTGAGACTGCCAATTACAATGGTATAAAATATCCTTATATCATTTCAAATGACTCTAAAAGAAAACAAATATTTAAAAAATTACTCATTTTATCTTCAGGATTGCACTACACAAGTATAAATGCAATTGAATAATAAACCAGGAGTTTAATGAACCATATAATTTTATTATTTGGCATGAGTGATTAGGTCATCCTGGATCAATAATGACGCGAAGAATTATTGATAATTCACATGGTCATCCCTTTAAGAACTAGATGATTCTTTAATTTATGGAATTCTCATGTGTTGTTTATCCTCAAGAAAAAAATGATCATTAGACCATCACTAGCTAAAGTTAGGATTGAATACCCAAAATTTTCTGAATGAATACAAGGTGATATTTGTAGGCTCATTCACCCACTATGTGAACCATTTATATATTTTATGGTTTTAGTAGATACATTTATAAAATGGTCACATGTGTGTTTATTATCAACTCGCAATATAATATTTGTAAGATTACTTTGTCATATTATTAGATTACAGGCATAATTTCTCGATCATACAATTAGACCATTCATCTTGACAATGTTGGTGAATTTACATCCTAAAAATTTAATTATCATTGCATGTCACTTGATATAACATTAAACATCTTGTTGCTCCTGTTTATATTGAGAATGATCATGTTAAATCATTTATTAATGTCTTCAATTAATTGCAAGACCGTGAGTCATGAAAACTAGGCTTTTTATCTCTATTTGGGGGCTTATTAATTTACATGAAACAACTCACACATATTACACCAACATCTTATCATAAATTCTTCCTTTATAATTGGTTTTGGATATGAAAAAAAACTTCCATCTAAGAATATTTCATTGTGCAGTATATTCTATAATTTATTCACTACAACATATAAAGATGGATCCTTATAGGAGGTGGAGAATATATATTGAGTTTGAATCCCCATCAATAATCAAATTCCTTTAACCTTTGAAAAGTGATTCATTTAAGACTCATTTTGATAAAACTTACGACATATTTTGCCAACTATAATTTTTATGAGACTATGTCTCTAGTATTAGAAGGAAAAATTAAACAAGTGAATAAAGATATTACATGGAATGCATTGTCATTATCAAATTTTGATCCTCGTACAAAACAACATGAACAAGAAATTTAGCATATACTTCATTTGCAAGACATAACAAATCAATTACAAAATGCATTCATTAATTCAAAAGAAATAACCGAATCTCATATACCAACTATTAATGCTCCAAACATGATTGAAGTTCTAGTAGGACAATCCTCTAAAATTATGGCATATGAGTTCTGGAAACATGATTGACCAATTAGTTAAAAAAAAAAACCATTGAAAAAGAAAATGAGTAAATAATCAAGTTGAAAACATTTATAAGAATATAAATATAATTGATCATAAAACCCCAGAACAGGTTTAAGTACTTGAAAACAGTAAAAATAAGGAGATCTCGATAAATTATGTCTATATGAAGAAACAATGGAATCAAAATAATATAGTAGTTGATAACAATTTTTCATATAATGTAGCACTTGAAAACATTAATTAAAACAAGGATCTTGATCCCAAATCCATTAAAAAATATAGACGCTGAAATGATTTGTCAAAAAAGAAAGAAACAATCAAGATAGAGTGTAATTTACTTCCAAAATGTGATGTTTTTGGACCCATAATCCAAAAACATCAAAATGTAAAATCATTCGGATACAAATGGGCATTTATGTGAAAACAAGACAAGAAGAATGAAATCATAAAATATATGTGACCCGACTAGTAACATAAGGTTTTGCACAAAGACCTAACATTGATTATAATGAAACATATTTTTTTATAGTGGATGCAATTACATTTCTTCATCTTATTAGTTTATAAGCTTCTGAAAAATTAGATATGTATATGATGGATACTGTGACAATTTATTTTTATATTTCAATTCATAATGATATTTATATAAAAATCCCTAAAGGACTTAAAATGTTTGTAACATATAATTCAGATCCCTAGGAGGTTTATTCAATCAAGTTACAAAGATACTTATGTGTTAAAGCAATCATGATACATGTGGTATAATCATCTTAGTGAGTATTTATTGAAAGAAGGGTATAATAATGACCATAATATGCCCATGCGTTTTTTATAAAAAAAAAGAGTCAAATTTTGATTTTATTATCATTGTTGTGTATGTTGATGATTTAAATATTACTAGAAATCATGGAAAGATACTACGGATAATAAATTATTGTAAAAAAAATTTTCAGATGAAAGATTTGACAAAAATAGAATTTTGTCTTGGCTTGTAAATTGAACATTTAGCAACTGGATTTTTCATTCATCAGTCAACTTACACAGAGAAAGTCCTTAATGCTAGTTTTACAGTTTATTTCTCGTAAATTTGGGAGTGCATGTAATGAGTTATTGTTTACTCTCCCTCTTAAAATCTTAATTATAATTTTTTTTTCTTCTTAAAACCATGACGCAAAAGTTAAAACAACACTAAACATCCTCTAATTTTAAACTAGCTTTTATCAGCATCAATTTAATTTCTACCCAATCTTAATTTAGGTGATCAGTTTCTTGGAGGGCAGCGTAACGAGGGTTTTTTTACTGTATTTTTTTATTTTAATTTTAATTTTAATTTTAATTTTAATTTTATACCATTAGCAGTCTAATGGAAATTGAGTTTTATTTTTTTTAATTTTTTTATAAGGTTATATCAAATTTATAATTTGTATCATGAGTTTGATTTGTTGACTAGAGTTTTTTTTTCTCTTTTACTAATTGACTTTTTTCTTAATTTTTTTCTTCAATGTTGATTTGATTGAAAAATAAGTTTTATAATTTATTTTAGTTTATTTTTTATAAAGTTATCACAATCTCATAACTTGAGTTATGAGTTTGGTAAATTAATTTTGGTTGACTTGAGTTTTTATTCTTGTTTTATTTTTTTAATCATTTTTTTTCCTGATTTCATCTTCAAAACTAAATTAATTAAGAATTGAGTTTTATAATTTGTTTTCATTTTTTTATTATATTATTCTGATTTTAAGACCCGGGATGATCTAATAAAGTTTTTTTTATTGATTTTGTTTTTCATTTTCATCACTCAACACTGGATTTATGGAAAAATGAGTTTCATAGTTTGTTTTATTTATTTTTATAGGCTTATTATAATCTTATAACTTGACATGTAGATTGACACATTAACTCTGTTGATCTGAGTCAATTCAATTTATTGTTATTAATATTTATTTTTAGTAGAAGTATGATTTTACTAGTTAGTTACTTGTTTTTAAATTAGATAAAAAAAAACCAGGTCACATCAAATTAATTCTCACATCATTTAAATTTTTATCTCTACTATAAATAAAATTAGAGATACCTAAACTTTTTTTATATTAAAAAATTGATTTGAATAAAAAATTTGTACAGATAATAATTTAGACTAGATTTGTAATTATCTAAAATTACAAGAGTAAGTTTCTTTTTATATTTTAAAAATCTTTTTAAAAAAATATATAAATTATTTATTTTTTTATAATATTTTTTTATATTTTTCAAATCATGAAATAATTTTTAATAATAACAATAAAATATTATTTTAACATCTAAAATAAAAGAAAATCTTAAAAAAAAGCTATTATTATCACTATACCTTAAACATTCGTAAAAAGCACAGAAGGAATTAAAGTAAAGCATAAAGGCAGCATCTAGAACCACCACTTGACTGATAGGATAAAAACGTAAGCTAAGTGGGGCTAAGGCTAGCTGGAAAGCAGACACGTTTAGGTTGTAAATTAGTTAATTCCACTTTGATATAAGATTTTTTATATATATATATATAATATATATATATTACTCATTTACCCGCGTCTAATCATGATCGAAATCATATTTTTTTCAGCACAAAAAACATTAATTGTATTATATTTTTTTATTATAATATAAATTTGAGAAAAATAATAAATCTACACAAAATTCCTGTGAATGCAAGTTTTTTTTTTATAAAATATATGAATTTTAAATCGATATAAATTTATTTATTTAGTATGTTTTAACAAAATAACCAGCATAAAATTATCATCATCATTAAAAAAGCAAGAAGATTCACATATCTGAATTATTGAATTCACTGTATTAAGATTAGTTTATTTTATAATTTAATTTAAATTAAACATAATAACCAAAATATAAATTGTGAAAACACCTGCAATAATCAAATTAAAAAAAATAGTTAGTTTTCTATCTATAAAAGAAGAAAATATCATTTAAAATTCATCCATACATTACCATTATTATCATGACTATAACATTTAAAATTATTATCAATATTATTACTCAAATAATTAAAATTATTAAATTGGCTCAAAGAATAAAAAAACAAAACATTTTTACAAAAAACAATAATCACTAAAATTATCGTTATTATTACGCAAACAATGAAATTATAAAATCATATGATCCGAATAACAGATAAAAATAGCATAAAACACAAAAAAAAAGATCAAAGGGAAAAAGAAAGAAATATTAATTTTAAAATGTCACCAATATAAATTAAAATTTCAGGACTAAACTGAATAAAAATAAAACCCCAATAAAAAATAAAAAAAAAAACTTAAAAATAAAAACTAAAAACATAGATGCTTAAATACGAATAAAAAATAAACATTGTCCAAGAAGGATTGAAAAAACCAAAGGAGTTAATATCACATAAAAAATTCAAAGACTAAGGACCAAAATGAAAAATAAAATATATAATTAGTTCCAATAAAATGACAAACTGAAACAAATAAAAACCTAGGGGCCGAAACAAATATAGGTATTTTAAAAACAAATTACAGTGTAATTTTGTTAAAACATTAAAAGAATAAGGATCGAAATAAAAAATAGCATATATGACCAATTTCAATTGGTGGAAAAAATTAAAACAAATCAAAAATTAAAAGAATAAGGAATGAAATAAAAACCAACATATATAATCAGTTTTAATTGAAGGGCATAATTGAAAAAAATCAAATTTTCATTAAAGAAATCAGGAATAAAACTGAAATAAAAAAAAACATGGGCTAAAATAAAACATTAAAGACTTAGATGTATTTTACGACGATAGGAGAGCGAAAAGGGAGAAAAAACTAAAAATCATCCATCGATGATTCAACAACCACCGTAAGGCGACACGTTCCACATCAGGAGACAGAGGACATGGCGGCACACTAGGTGACACAACTGATGGGTAGTTTCCACCGAAAAATGACGCGCCCATGCTGCGTGAAAGGCGCATGCACGAAAAACACTGTTGGCATGTCTGTACGATTTGCCTGTAGTGTTTTCAAAAAGAAATAATAAAAATGCTAAATTACCTATATACCCTTGCACCTAGTGATAACCACGAAAAAAACCCAGGGAAAGTACCAAAATGCCCTCTGCTTTAGGCTTTCATTTTTGTCTTTTATGGGATATTTAGGTAGTTTCATTGTGCACGAATATGTGAAAAACCGAAAATACCCCAATTATTCCACATTTTTTTGTCAGCTCCCAGGGGTAAAATGATAGTTTCATTGTGGAAAGAATTTGAAAATACCATATATGTCTCTTGGAAATGTCCAAAATACCATCAATTTCGAGGGTTAAATCCACAATAATCTGTGTCTCTATACGCACCACAACACCACAACTTATATAGTAAAATGGTCACGACTTTTATATTTTAGTTAATATATATATATATATATATTATCAAATTAATTTGTATTTATTTATTTATTTATTTTTAATATGAATATATAAAAAGCTATAAAGCTCCTTCTCCTTATCAACTATCATGGAGGAGGCTTTTGCATGGGCTCCCCATTTGCTTCTGCCTTCAAAATTTTTCTTTCAAACTCTAGCCACCCAATCTTATATCTCTCTCTTTCAATTTGATTTATTCAATCTATTTTTGTATTATCTTCAAATACTCCTATCCTAAGAGAAAATAATATTTATTGGTGGTAAAGAAAATATGGAAAAAAATATTATTATGATAAAAAACTATATGTAATAATTAAGAGGAAAACATTAATGGGAATATATTGAAAGAATTAGATCGAAGGAAAATCAATATTGATAAAATGTGTAAAACAAATCTATCTATATTGGCAAACAATAAGCATCAAGTATGGTTCCTTGAACTATTAGAGTGCATTTTCTGCATTGTTGTTTTGGTTTTCACTATGCCTATGAGTGTTTATTTTTTAAATCTTGTCTTTAAAGGCTTGATCGAAGGTTAATTTGATTAGAATTATTAATGATGAAAAAAATTAAAAGATAAATTACTAAAATAAAATATGGGGGAAGATGGGTGGTGTTTCAAAAACTTTTTGTGAAATGTTCACCTTAGTCTTCATTCTTTACTAATTATAAGAATTGAGTCCCTCTAATTTTTGAAATTTTAGAAACAAATAATTTTGGTCAAAAACTTTATTTTCTTAGTCTTTAGTTTGAGAGAGGAGAGAGAAAACTATTGAATTCTGGTAGTAGAGAAAAATAACGTTGACATCGCTTCTAGTAACTAAAACAATATACTTTTGTATCAAATAATCCCATACAACAAGAGAAGTTCCACTTATGTGTTGATCTACATTGAAAGTGCCTAAAAACAAATTTGAGTTCAGAATGTTTTTTTGTTTCCTGTTGATGTGGGGTTTTAGAGAGTTGTTTTAGGGATATTTGAGGTTATGAATTGATTTAACAAGGTTTATGAGTTTTTTGTAGGTGGCATGGGTGAAAATGAGTTCAAAAGGAGTTTTTAAGTAAAAAAAATGCAACCCTAATTTTCCGGTTACCATAGTAGCTAGAATCTAGATATAGTTAGATGATGCATCATTTAAGTCTATTTTCTTTAAAAACAATTGGGGCAGATGAAATCTACCAGCAAAGATATATAAGAGACTAAGCATGCGGGTGAGGCCCATACTAATTGAGCTACTAGCAAACAATTGTCTTGATTGTTGGGATCCTGCAATTCTGGTCGAACTAACAATCACTAGTCAACCAGGTGATCATACGAGAACAAGTTTAAGTTAAGACGACTTATAAATGACTGAACTAAAGGATAAATTGAATGTTGCGAGTTACTATTGGCAACTCTTTTCGGTAACCATGACACACCTCGTTGCCCTTGGTGTTCTTCTATTTTCTAGTAATATATACATGTCTCTCATTTTTTCCTTTTTTGTCTTCAGTTATCAGAAATGACTATTTTATTTATTTATTTATTACTACACATAATTCCCGATTTATTTGATTACAAATATGTATATGTTTTATTATTTATACTTTGATCTTTGACACTTCTAAACATAAGATTTTATTAAGAATTTTAAATGGAGTTCAAAAAATTCTAAACAAGTTGTAAATATAGTATATTTATTCAGAAGAAAATACTTAACCATGTTATTTGTCCATATTTTTTTAGAAAATGGTATTTTGAAAAAAAAATCCAATTTTGTGGTAGCCACCGGAACATGTTAAATTTCGGGCCCCTAATTGCCACGTCAGATAATTTATAGTCTTACTTGTGGCACGAAGTTCTTGTAAGGAACGATGGAATATACATTTCTATCGATAACTCACCATCCGAGTTGAAAAAATCCAAATCGAATATATTATAGAAGCTGGCTCACTGTAGACCACATATTCAGAGAGAGGGGGTAAGCTGCTTCTAATCCAAGTTAGATGTTAAGTGATTTCTGGTTTTTGCCATCTTCTTAGTTCATTATTTTCTATATAAATGACCATCGGGTTTACCTTAACCTAGGCAACGCGCTACTTGCATTATTTTATTGAAGTGATGGAGATCGTGAAGTTCAACGACGGTGAGATAGCCCATGATTTCTCGCCCTTCTTCAAAGTATACAAAGATGGCTACATAGAGAGATGTGTGCCTATTATCAAAGTTCCACCTTCCCATGAACTACCCACTAGTCTTCGATCCAAAGATGTTCTTATCACAACCGAACCTCCTATATCTGCCCGTATTTTCATGCCTCAAATGGCCAAACTTAATAGTAAATTCCCAGTTCTTATTTATATTCATGGAGGCGGGTTTGCACTAAGATCCCCCTTTGACCCGATTTACCAGAAATATGTTGCTTCTATTGCAACAGAGGCTAATGTCATTGCTGTCTCCATCGAGTACCGGTTAGCCCCGGAGCACCCTATACCCACCGGCTACGAGGACTCATGGACATCCCTCCAATGGGTGGCATCCCATGCAAACGGGCACGGAGCAGAACCATGGTTAAATATTCATGGAGATTTCAGCCGGGTTTTTCTGGCTGGTGATAGTGCTGGGGCAAACATAGCCTATAACTTGGCAGTTCGCATTAGATCATTGCAACCAAAGATGAGGTTGGCCGGGATGATTTTGATGCATCCATTTTTTATGGGGTCAAAACTTGATAGAATGTGGTTCTATCTGTGTCCTAGAAATGGTGGGCTGAAGGATGCCAGATTCAAACCTGCTGCAGAGGATATGGCTAGAACTGGGTGTGAGAGGGTATTGGTGTTTTTAGCCGGAAGGGATAAATTGAAAGATGCTGGGAGGTCTTTTTATGAAGGGCTGAACAAGTGTGGGTGGGAAGGAAATGTCGATATGGTGGAGCATGATGGGGTAGGGCACGTGTTCCATTTATTAAAGCCTCGCTGTGAGCAAGCTTCGGATATGATGAACCGGTTGGTTTCCTTTATTAACCAGGAGCCTGTAAGCATCAGTTGGACAAGCAAGATTTGATGAGTACTGGCGTCAGGGAAAATAAAAGAAAGATTGACACCAGTTCTCTATTTACTATGTGACAAGCTGGCCGGTGATCTCCTGTTAGGACTGTGCATGGATGATTTTGATCACTGTTTTGTACGGCCTGCCATTCGATCACTGTCTTCCATCGCCACTTGCTATACTTAATTATAGTTAGTCTCCTGGGATTGTTTTCAGCCGGCTGTTATATCTGTACTCTATGCTTTCCATATGCTGCGCGCCTAAATTAAGATGTTTGTTCTCCTAGCTGCTATTTATTGTCTGCGGTTGACGTTTTCTTGGAGTTCGGTAACTAGATGAAGGTTTTCTTGACTTGTCTCCAAGTTACGTAATGATAAAAAATTTATAATCGCGAACCCTTGACTTCATTAATTAGCTGTTTACTTGGTTCTATAAATCTGGATACCAGCTGGTGTAGATTCGTAGTGAAGTGGAGTCTTTCTTTTTTGTTTGCAGGAATCTGTAGCTGTATCTGTTCTCTTTGTTATTTGTAAACTCCTCCTTTTGCTAGCTACTTCTCTCTTCTACATCTATCACTTAGTGATTGCACTCATTTCTTTTTACAAGAAAACCCCCCACTTTGCTAGCTTCATATGCTCAAATCAAAAGCTTTCAAGAACCAAACCTGAACCTTGCGCGCCTTAATAAAGTGTGTTTTTATGTGGCTAAGACGCAAGAATATTTGAGAATTTTCAAGCTGATTGTTTCTCTAATATGCATACAAAATATCTCTACCGAACACCCTCTTGGCAACCAGGCCGGTAGTTTATTACATAAATGATTACTTCTGTCAGATAATTAGGCTCTGACGAACGAGGACCTCTGACAAATTCATGATATAATATTTACGTGGTGATAAATCACCTGGAGCTATGATAATTGGATTTTCTGCTAGGGTCGCCATTTCCAAATATTTTGTGCTTTCAACGTTGGTTTTCAAGAATCCCGATGGACCCTGTGATCGATCAAGAATTGGAGTGTCGTCACATGACCACTCGCTATCAGTGGCGTGCTAAAACGACATGTAAGCACCGCTCACCTACTATCGTTTTGACCTTTTCGTCTGCTAATTAAGAAGCAATAGCCACAAACCAACGGCGTCCGTCTGGGCAAGGAGCATTGTTTGCTGGTTCGTATTTGCTGGTTGGTATTTGCTGGTTCGTATTTGCTGGTTGGTATTTGCTGGTTCGTGTTTGCGGGTTCGTGTTTGAGCCAACAAAATATATACAGATCGATGCTTCTGGCAACCTGCTGTAAAATAATATACAAAATCAAATGTATACCAAATCTAAGGATATTGAACAAAACACAAAACCTAAACCGTAAAATAATACGGTTAACGAAATCAATTAACTCGTTGCGTATGACAATAATACCCATAACGAAATCCAAGAATTTCATTTATTTATTTAGGCTACAACCACATGAATTTTTTTTGTAAGTCTGTTTTGTCATCATGTTTTGTTTAAAAAGTATATTTTAAAAAAATTCAAATTCAAATTTATTTTTTATGTTTCTAAATCTTTTTTTTGTGGTGCTATAAAAAATAATTTCTTAAAAATATACTATTTTTTTTAAATACTTTATGAAACAACTTCAAATAATGAAGTCGATAAACAAAAACACATTTTTAGGTTGAGAGATGAGCAACAACCCACTTTAGCAATAAAATATATGAAGAATAATCTAATAGATGACCAAGTGGTAAGAATTTGAGACTAACAGCTTTGCTCCCACTATGATCTTAGATTCGAGCAATCCGATTGCTAATATAATGACACTGAAGGCTTACATAGTCGTAAACTTCAGAACTCGTGGGATTAGTCGATATATGTGCAAGTTGGCCTAGACATCTATATTAATAAAAAAATCTACGAGGCTACCTAGAATTTCCTTAATTATTTGCCCCATCTGTATTGATTTTCAAGCCATGACACTCGCTTCTCCCTCTCACCATCCATATATATATATATATATATATACTAGCCATGGCACCTGCGCTTCATCGCGATTGGAACCATATTTTTTTCAGCGTAAAAAAACATTAATTATGTGTGATTTTTTATTATAATATAAATTTGGATAAAATAATAAATTATTGAATACATTGCTTGAAAAGCAAGAAGATTTGGATATCTGAATTATTGAATACATTGTATTAAGATTAGTTCATTTTATAATTCAATTTAAATTAAACACAACAAATAAAATATAAATTGTGAAAGAACGTGCATTAATCAAATAACAAAAATAAGTAGTTAATTTTCTATCTCCAAAAAGAAAAAAATATAAATCTATCCCCACATTACTGTCATTATTATTACTATAACAGTTAAAATTATTATCAACATTACTGCCAAAACATTGGAAATCATTAAATTGACCTAAAGAATTAAACAAAAAGTAAAATTTTTTGTCAAAAAAACAATAAAAAAATAATCAATAAAATTATCATTATTATTGTGCAAACAATAAAATTATAAAATCATCTGATCCAAAAATCAGATAAAATAACATAAAACAAAAAAAAAAGAGCAAAGAGAAAATTGGAGCAATACTAATTTTAAAATGATCACCAACATAAATTAAAATTTCAGAATTGAACCGAATAAAAATAAAACCCCAATAAAAAATAAAATGACAAATATTCAAAACAAAAACCAAAAGTATAAATGAATGAATATGGACAAAAAATAAACATTGTTCAAGAAAGATCGACAAAAATTATCATTAGTATTGTCCAAGGAATCAATACTAAATAAAAAATTAAAAGAATAAGTGCCAAAATAAAAAATATATATAATTAATTCCAATTGAATGACAAAACCGTAAAAATCAAAACCTTGGACCGAAAAAAATAAAGAAATTTTTTAAAATAAAATGCAGTGTAACCAACATAAATTAAAATTTCAGAACGAAACGTAATAAAACCCCGACAAAAAATAAATGACAAAAAATAAAAACAAAATCTAAAAGCACAAATGCATAAATATGGACAAAAAATAAACACTGTCCAAAAAGGACTAAAAAACCAAAGGAATTAATACAAAAATATAAATAAAAATAAAAGAATAAGTGCCAAAATGAAAAAAAATAAATTAATTCCAATTGAAGGATAAAAATGAAACAAAACTTCGGGACCAAAAAACAATAAAGGGATTTTAAAAAATCAATAAAATGCAATTGTTGAACAAATTTAAAGAATAAAGACCGAAATGAAATGTAAGATATATGACCAATTTCAATTTGGGGACAAAATTAGAACAAATTGAAACTTGCATACCCAAATTATTAAAGGAACAACAACAAACCAAAAATAAAAAATGGTTAATTACCCATAAATTCAAACTGAAAGGCTTTGCGGGCTGAGCACTACTGGCACTTCTGGACGACACGCCTGCAGTATTCTAGAAAAAGAAATAATAAAAAAAAATTAATTACCCATACACCCCTGAAGCCAACGATATTTACGAAAAAACTGGGAGTGAAAGTACTTCACTACCCCCAGCTTCAGGCGACAATTTTTGTCATTTAAGAGGGCTATTCTTGTCATTTTACTGTGCAATAAATTCAAAAATACCATCCATGTCCCCTGTAAAATTCAGAAATACCCCCGGTCCAGTTTGCCTTATTTTGTCGTTTTTGTGGGCTATTTTCATAGTTTTACTGCGCAACAAATCCAGAAATACCATTCATGTCGCCTGGAAAATTTAGAAACAACTCCGGTCCCAGGGGCTAACAATTTTTGTTCCTGAGGGCAAAACGGTAATTTACTATAGTAATCAACATTGAACTGAGTTTGTGTGAATAGTAAAAAAAACTACAGGAAATGGTTGACGCCTTTCATATTTTAGTTAATATATATATATATAATAAAATTAAATTAAAAGCACATAAACTATCAGAAAACATAGATGACACATCAGTATGTTGATGTGTTAATTTAATGGCAATATCAATATATATTTAATATATATTAAGAAAACCACACTAGAAAGAAAAAAAACTTAAATAGAAAAAATCACATGCAACAAATGTAATTAACTATAGTGGTTAGGTGTGATGACCTTTTCATTCATCCAACTCTTGCCACATTTGAAAATCACTGTATTAAAATTAGTTCATTTTATAATTTAATTTAAATTAAATATGATAAATAAAATATAAATTTTAAAAACACCTGCAATAATTAAATAACAAAAATAAATACTTAATTTTCTATCTATAAAAAGAAAAAAAAAACATCATTGAAAATCCATCCCTACATTACCATCTTTATCATGACTATAACAGTTAAAATTATTATTAAAATTATTTCCCAAACAATTAAAATCATGAAATTGCCCAAAAAAAATAAAAAAAAATAATCACTAAAATTATCATTATTATTACGTAAACAATGAAATCATAAAATCATCTGACCCGAACATCAGATAAAAATAACAGAAAACATAAAAAAGGGAAAAAAGATAAATATTAATTTTATTATGATCACTAATATAAATTAAAATTTCAGGATTGAACCGAATAAAAATAAAATGACAAAAATTAAAAACAAAACTAAAAGCATAAGTGCATAATGTTAAGATTGATAAATGTGTGAAGTATTTTCACAGAGAAGAGAAGAATTAAGAAGAGAAGAAGATAGAGTATTTTGGAGGGAAAAGGAGAATTTCAAAATATTTGTTGTTGTTTTTCAGCTTATCCCATACGAAATACATGACTCTTGTTTATACCTAAGGGACATTTCTTACGTATGCATACTCACACATATGCATAAAATATACCATACACTAACATCCCCTCGCAATCACATGCTTGCATAAAGCAAGCCTGAGATTGTTACAATGTGTGTGAAACAATGGTGAACTTAATCCCTTAGTCAATATGTCTGCAGCCTGCTCTGAGATGAAACAAATTGCACAATGAGCTGATTGTTTGATGCCCTTTCTCGGACAAAATGAACATCAACCTCAATGAATGAACATCAACCTCAATGTGCTTAGTCCTTTGATATTGAATTGGATTGAAGGATAACGCAATGGCCGAGAGGTTATCATAGAAGAGAATAGGAGGTTGTGAGAGCTTGATTCCAGAAATCTCAGTAATTGTTGCACCCAATCAAGCTCAATTGATGTAGTAGATAATGCCCCATACTCAGCCTTTGTGGAAGACCTAGAGATTGTCTGCTGCTTCTTAGATGTCCAGGACATTGGATTAGAACCAAGGAACACAATTAATCCAGTAGTAGACCTCCTATCATTAGGATCTCCATCTCAATTTGCATCACTGAATGCTGTGAGATCTAATGAACCTTTGGTGTAATGAATGCCAAATTGCAGAGTGCCCTTAAGGTATCGAAGGATCCTCTTGACAGCAACAAAATGAATCTCCATGGGTTTTTGCATAAACTGACACACTTGATGGACAGAAAAGGCAATATCAGGTCTTGTAAAGGTAAGGTATTGTAAAGCCCCTACAATGCTTCAATACAAGGATGGATCATCAAAAGGCATGCCATCATCCTTCAACAATCTCTGATAAGGAAGACAAGGTGTAGCACATGCTTTGCAGCTAGCATATCAATTTTAATAAGGAGATCCTGTGTATATTTGGATTGAGACAAGAACAAACCAGTAGATGAATGGGAAACCTGAACCTCTAAGAAAAAATGAAGCTCCCCCAAGTCCTTAATCTCAAATTCAGAAGCAAGAGACTAAATAACAGCCTTAACAACAACAAAGTCACTACTTGTGATAATAATATCATCCACATAAACTAGCAAGATGATTATGCCAACATCAATGTTTTTGACAAACAATGAAGAGTCAGAATATGTGGAAGTAAACCCCAGAGAAGGCAAGAAGGATGTAAACCTATTATTCCAAGCTCTTGGGGCCTGCTTGAGACCATAAAGGGACTTGTGGAGTTTGCAGACTAGCTAAGGATGATTGGAATCAGAAAAGCCAGGAGGGTGAGCCATGAACACCTCTTCTTGAAGAGTACCATGCAAAAATACATTAGTAACATCAAGTTGTCTCAATGACCAACTAAACTGAGCAGCAAGGGCCAGGACAATCCTGACAGTGGTTGGCTTAACCATAGGGCTAAAGGTTTCCCCATAGTCTAAGCCATGCTCCCGACTAAAGCCTTGAGCAACCAATCGAGCCTTGTGTCTAGCAATAGATCCATCAGCATGCTGCTTGATCTTAAAAATCCACTTACAACCCACTAAGTTCTTATGATCAGGAAGAGGCACTAGACTCCAGTTCCCTGTGATTGAAGGGCAGAAAGTTCCTCTTTCATGGCATCCAGCCATTCTGGAATACACAACAGATTTGTAGGTAGGAGGCTCAATGGTTGACAGGTTATCGATAGGGGAAGAGGTAGTCAAGAAACAAACTTTCTTCTTGACAATACCACTTTTACTGCGAGTCGTCATGGAATGGACATTCATATCAAGGATGTGAAGAACAACTGAAATGGCTTCAGGCCAAAAAGTATCACAGGATGAGTGATCAAGCAATGAGACATTCTTAGAATTGGATGCAGGTTTCGCAGGAAGAGAAGCAGATGACACAGAAGCAGGAGCAATAGAATTTTTTGAAGGAGAAGAAGATGCAGACTGGAGAAGTGGTGGGGGAGATAACACAACAACATTGTTGGTGTTGACAACAAGGGAAGACGCACTAGGAGAGGAATTAGATGAGGAACTAGAGATCTTAGGGGCTGTTGTTAGCTGAAAAAGGGAAAGACATGCTCATTGAATATAACATGTCGAGAAATATATGTACGGTTTGTAATAAAATCAAAGCACACATACCCTTTATACTGAGATGCATAACCTAAGAAAACACACATTGTAGTCTTAGGTTGCAGTTTATTGGCAATATAGGGACGTAATAAAGGAAAGCAAGCACAACCAAAAATACACAAATGAGAGACACCAGGAGCAAATTTAAAAAGAATCTCAAAAGGGGATTGATTGTGCATGACTATTGAAGGCATTCTATTGATTAAATACAAGGCTATGTGTAGTGCAAAAGTCCAGAATGAAGAAGGCAGTTTAGGATGTTGCAGAAGGGTAATGGTGGTTTCAATAAGGTTACGATGCTTATGTTCAACAAGGCCATTCTGTTTAGGGATGTAAGGGCAGGATTTTTGATGAATAATGCCTTTAGCATGGAAAAATAACCTAAGCTTTTGACCAATATACTCCCCACCCCCATTATCTTGATATTAGAAGAGAATTGAGTTTCAACATAGTGATAGTAGGCAATGAAAACTGATTATAAATCACTCTTATTAACAAGTGGTAACAGTCAACATTATCTTGAATATTCATCAATAAAAGTCACAGTATTTATAACCATCAATAGACATACATGGAGAGGGACCCCATAGATCACTATGTATAATTTGAAACGAAATTACAAACTTTGTATGACTAGAATGAAAAGGAGTTTAGAAAACTTTTCTTGAAGACAACTATGACACAGAGGTATTTGAATCAATTGAACATGCAAAATTTGCTTTTTGTAACATCAATGTAGCAATCTTATTCGTAGGATGACCTAATCTACTGTGCCAAGTGGAGGAGAAGACTAACTAACCAAGATAGGATCGAGGCTGAAAATTGAGGGATGTTGAACTAGAAGGAGGAACAAATGGTAGAGGGTGAAGTCCATTACTACACTGTCCTGTGTAAATGATCCTCCCCATGGCCCTGTCCTAAATCCAAAAAGAAAATAGATCAAAAATTAAACGATAGTTATTATCCAAACACAAGCGATGCACTGATAACAGGTTTTGAGTAAGTTGAGGAACATATAAAACCGAATTCAGTTTAATAGAGGCAGTGCTTGTATGAATGATAGAGGTCCCAACATGGGATACCAACAAACCTTCACCAATGGAAGTTTGAACTCTGTCATTAGAAGGATAGGGAGCAATCAAGGACAAGTTAGACAAATCGGTAGACATATGGTTTGCAGCTCCAGAATCTGCAAGCCAAACTAAGGATGAAAGCTATGATGATGGCAGGACAATATTCATAGCTTGAATGCTCTGTTGATGAGAAGAATGAGCCTAAGGAGATGAATAATGAATTGAACCACTGAAGTATGGCCCCTTAGAATACAGTGCTTGACTTGGCTGTTGTTGTGAAGACTGAGCCTAAGGTGATGAATAAGGAGCTAAACCACTGAAATGAGGCATCACAGAATGCATACCTTGGAGGTTCTGATGGTGTGAAGACTAAGATTGAGGTGATGGATATTGAGTTGATCCCATAAAGTTTGGTCCACTATTATTATAGTAGCAAAACCATGCAGTATGATATGTTCTCTCACAAATGTGACACTGAATTCGATCATCTCGCATGAACCCACATGTAGGAACTGTGTGACCTTCAAGGTGACACCACTAGCAAATAGATACATTTGAATTGAAATAAGGAAAGGAGGCTGAGCTAGGAACACCTAAATTCATTGATGGTGAATCATGTGTTTTGATAGGATATTGAGGTTTTGAATAATTCCTCAATCCTGGTTGAAATCTTCCCCTTCCCCTATTCCTATTAAATGACCTATAACCTCCACTTCCAAAATTGTTATATGTGTGGGTTCTGAGAGGCTGTTGAATATATGGACTAGAGGAATTAACAGATTTTGGATCTGTGGTGTGCATGGCAGTAAGGAATGAGGACGAGTCAGTACTAACAGTCTCGATAATCTTTTCCTCAGCTAGTAATTGAGACCTAAACTCTTTCAAAGTAATAACATTCTCTCTATCTCGCACAACACATCTGAATGTATTGTATTCAGAAGACAGGCCATTCAAACCTAAGATCACTATATCTTCATCAGCAAAATACACACCAACAACACTTAAGTAATCCCTAGTTTGTTTGATTTTTAGAAGGTATTGACTTATTGAATCAGTACATTTATTTATATTCTGTAAATCAGATTTCAATTGAAATATGCTAGTCTTAGATACTGATGAGAATGGTTCTTTCAACCTAGTCCATAAATCCCGAGAGGTAATACTTCCAATTGCACATGACATAGCAATTGGAGACAAAGTAACAGTAATCAGTTGCATAATCACTCTATCATGCATCTTCCATACCAGAATATCATCACATTCACAGTAGAAGATGAATTAGAAAAGTTCATACCACATTCATCTGCTGAACCAGAGGAGGTAGAGGAGGGATAGAGATGAGACCCATCCACGAAGCCAAAAATTCCATAGCTTTCCAGTAGCAACTGCATTTGAAAATGCCAGTTTAAGTAATTTGTGTTATCAAGCTTTACATTCATGGAGGTTGAAACCGTAGAAATTAGGGTTGTAATTGGGGATTGAAGAATTTGGAGTTGTGCTGCTGTGACCATTGTTCTTGGGTTGAGTAATTCACAGAACCTTTGTATGAGGTATTTTCAACAGCTCAGAATTTAGATTTTGTACGAGAAACCACAAAATTCTGAAAAATGAATTTTGCATATATTAGAGATGAAGAAGGCTGATTTTGGAAGCAAAAGATTTGGATCAATTTCTTTCCATGAGCATTTAGAGCTCTGATACCATGTTAAGATTGATAAATATGTGAAGTATTTTCATAGAGAAAAGAAGAATTAAGCAGAGAAGAAGACAGTATTTTGGAGGGAAAAGGAAAATTTCAAAATATTTGTTATTCCTGTTTTTCAGCTTAACCCATACGAAATACATGACTCATATTTATACCAAAGGGACATTTCTTACGTATGCATACTCACACGTATACATACAATATACCATACACTAACACATAAATACGGATAAAAAATAAACATTGTCCAAAAAGGACAAAAAAAACAAAAGAAATCAATACAAAATAAAAAATTCAAAGAATAAGGGTCGAAACAAAAAATAAAATATATAATTAATTTAAAATGGAAAAAATTAAAAAAATAAAAATCTTGGGACAGAAACAAATAAAAGTATTTTTAAAAACAATTACAGTGTAATTTTGTTAGAAAATTAAAAGAATAAGGACCGAAATAAAAAGTAATATATTTGACTAATTTCAGTTGGAGGAAAAAATTAAAACAAATTAAAACTTGCATACCGAAAAAATTAAAAGAACAAAAAACAAACCAAAAATAAAAAGAATAAGGACTGAAATGAAAACCAACATATATAATCAGTTTCAATTGAAGGGCAGAATTGAAAAAAATCTAAATTGTCATTGAAAAAATCAGGAATAAAATCAAAATGAAAAAATAGGGACTAAAATAAAACAATTACAAACATTAAGAACTTACATGTATTTTCCGACAGTAGGAGAGAGAAAAGGGAGAAAAAACTAAAAATCATCCATCAGCAATTCATCGACCACCATAACGCGAGAAGTGCCACATCGGGAGGTAGAGGATATGGAGGCTCTCCAGGTGACATGGTTGAGTAGAAGTTTCCACCGACAAATGACGACGCACGTGCTGCCTAAAAGGCGCATGCGTGTGAAACGCTGCTGGGGCGTCCATACGGCGCGCATGCAATGTTTCTGAAAAGAAATAATAAAAAATACCAAATTACCTACACACCTCTCAACCAACGATAACCATGAAAAAAACAGGGAGAAAAGTACCAAAATGCCCTCAACTCCAGGTCTTTGTTTTTGTCTTTTTCGGGGGTATTTATGTAATTTTATTATGCATGAATGTGTGAAAAACTAAAAACACCCTCACTGTTCCGCGTCTTTTTATCAGTCCAGGGGTAAAATGGTAGTTTCATTGTGCAAATAATTTGGAAAGACCATACATGTCCCCTGAGAATGTTCAAAATGCCCCTGGTTACAAGGGTTAATTTTTTCGGTTTAGGGGTAAAATAATAATTTTACTGTTGGAATCCACATTATTTAATTTTACTGTACATAGTAAATTGGTCACGACTTTTAAATTTTAGTTAATATATAAATATATATAATATCAAATTTATTTTTATTTATTTATTTTTAATATGAATATATTGAAAGTTAAAAAGCTCCTTCTCCTCATCAACTCTCATGGAGGTGGCTTTTGCATGGGCTCCCCTTTTGCTTCTGCCTTCAAAATTTTTCTTTCAAACTCTAGCCACCCAATCTTATATCTCTATTTCAATTTGATTTATTTAATTTATTTTTCTATTATCTTCCAATACTCCTAACCTAAGAGAAAAAACAATATATATCGGTTGTAAAGAAAAAATGGAAACAAATATTATTAGGATAAAAAAAATATATTTAATGATTAAGAGGAAAACAATAATGAGAATGTATTGAAAGAATTAAATCGATGGAAAATCAATATTGATAAAATGTGTAAAACAAATCTATATAAATTTGGCAAAAGAGCATCGAGTATGGTTCCTTGAATTATTAGAGTTCATTTTCTGCATTGTTGTTGTGGTTTTCACTATGCCTATGAGTGTGTTTTTTAAAATCTTGTCTTTTAAAAGCTTGATTGAAGGTTAATTTGACTATGATTATTAATGAAGAACAAAATTAAAAGATAAATGACTAAAATAAAATATGAGGGATGATGGGTAGTGTTTCAAAAACTTTTTGTGAAATGTTCACCTTAGTCTTCATTCTTTACTAATTATTAGAATTTAGTCCCTCTAATTTTTGAAATTTTAGAGAAAAAAATAATTTTGGTCAAAAACTTTATTTTTGTAGTCTTTAGTTTGAGAGAGGATAGAGAAAACCATTGGATTTTGGTGGTAGAGAAAAATAGTATTGGAAGTGCTTCTAGTTATCAAAACGATTTAATTTTATATCAAATAGTTTCATATGACGAGAGAAGTTACACTTATGTGTTGATTTACATTGAAACTGCTTAAAAAGAATTAAGTTTAGAAAGATTTTTTGTTTCTTGTTGAAGTTGGGTTTTTGAGAGTTGTTTTAGGGATATTTGAGGCTATAAATTGATTTAATAAGGTTTATGAGTTTTTTGTAGGTGGCTTGGGTAAAAATGAGTTGAAAATAAGCTAGTAGCTAGAATCTAGACATAGTTAAATGATGCATCATTTAAGTCTTTTTTCTTTCAAAACAATTGGGGCATACGAAATCTGCTAACAAAGATATATGAGAGACCAAGTATGCGGGTGAGCCCATACTAGTTGAGCTACTAGCAAACAATTGTCTTAATTGGTGGTATCCTGCAATTCGGATCGAAATAGCAATCACCAGTGAACCATGTGATCATACGAGAACAAGTTTAAGATAAGATGACTTAAAAATGATTGAACTAAAGGATAAATTGAATGTTGCAAGTAACTATTGGCAACTCTAATCACTTACTATGTTACACCTCGTCACCCTGTCACCCTTCTAGTGATGGTGAATACACCTCTATCTCCTTCTCCAACTTCTATTAATTGTATTTAATAATATTTTATTGTTAAAAATAAAATAAAAAATTCCTTTCTATTTTAATTGAATTTTGTTTAAAATTTGTTTTTACTTTAACTTAATTATGTATAAAGCTTTTGAATTGTATTGTTTGGTTTAGTTTTCCCAAATAATAACATTACATAAAATGCTAGTGGAATTATCATTAGTTATTTTATTGGTAGCATACATATAAATATAATTCTTTGATTGATTAATTATGTTTGTAATATGCATATAATGAATGATGAGTTTTCCATCGTCAACATACAAATAAATATAACTCTCAAGTAGATGAATTCCATTGGTAATATGCAATAATCACCGATGGATTTATTGACGGTAAGTTTTTTGTTTGATGTAATAATTCTATCAATAAATCCATCTATCATTATATTCCTAAAAAAATAACCAATAAAATAGTAATCACCTAAGATATATTTTTTGACATAATTTTTTTATTTGTTATTATGTCGGTAATTGTACTTATAATAGAATCAAGCTTTAAATATTGTCTGTATGCTTGTATTTTCATTATGTACAAATATTTGAAAACTCAAAAACACCCTCAATATTGTTCCTCGTCTTTTTGTCAGCTATCAGTGGTAAAATAGTAATTTTGTTATGCAAAGAATTTGAAATTACATTACATGTCCCCCTGAAAATATCTAAAATATCCCCTGTTTCGAGGTTTAAATTTTTTATCTCTAAGGATAAAATGATAATTTTATTGTTTGAATCCACAATAATCTGTGTCTATGTACACA
Source organism: Salix arbutifolia (assembly GCA_025169955.1). NCBI lineage: Eukaryota > Viridiplantae > Streptophyta > Magnoliopsida > Malpighiales > Salicaceae > Salix > Salix arbutifolia. The sequence continues at coordinate 12,670,866 of CM045905.1, read as the reverse complement.
GAGAAAAAGTCACGACTTTTATATTTTAGTGAATATATATAAATTAAAAGCATATAAGCAATCAGAAAAAATAGAGTAAAATATTTATATATACGTAGATGACATATCAGTATGTCAATGTGTTGATTTAATGGCCATATCAGTATGTATTTAATATAATATAAGAAAGCCACCTGATTAGAAAGAAAAAAAAAACTTAAATAGAAAAAATCCCATGCAGCAAATATCATCAACTATATTGGTTAGGTGTGATGACCCTTTCATTCATCCAATTCTTGCGGGGTTTGAGAAGCTTTCAAAGATGATTCCTACTGGGATAGGCAAGCAGGGAGACGAAGACGCATCTTCTTCTTCACTGCGGCCGAGAAAAGGATGGATTCGAGCTTCATATGGAAATATGAATGGAAGGATTTGTCGCTATGTTAGTTGGACAAAGTCCCCAAAACACCATCCATGATTACCTTTTGAGTTCTCGGCTCCCGGCCTTAAAGAATGAATAACTGGCTCAAAGCGTAATGGGATTTCTTGTTCTCAAAATTTATTTCTCTTGCTAATGAATTGTGGGTACAAATTGTCTCCGAAAGACATGGCATGATGAAAAAAAATTTACGATTTGCATAGCAGGTTTCGAGTTTGAATTAAGATATGTATTTCTTATAGATCTAGCATTTCATAATATAAAGAAATGATATTCATGTTGAATTATCAAGAACGCATAAAATGCATAAACTGTAAAGCGGAAGCGTACCTGAATCCATATCCGGAAGTCGTTATCTAGAGTCGTACGGATGACCTTCCAGATTAACACGTTCATCTTAGAGAGCCCTTTGATTCTCTCTATCTTAGCCTTATTTTCTCTCTGATAATGGGATGTCAGTGCGAGAATGTAGAACGTGTAATCTGGAGACCATGACCATATATATAGGCAACCAAGTGCCTTTTGGTATTCATGCCTTTTGGCATTTCCACCCTTTGGTATTCCTATTTTAGCCCATCACTAAAATAGAAATAACCTCGTAATCTCTACACATTAAAGGTCCACACCCTATTAGATACACCAAAACCCAATTGCCTAAAAAATACTTAGCAGATCATTTTTAATTAGGCTTCACCTTATTTGACAGTCCACAAACACATAATTATTCTCATATAAGCTCAACATTGGATTAATGATCCAACAATTTTCACAATTATAATTATACTCGATCACCTTGATTCACAAAATATATTTTAAAAAAATAAAGTTTTCTCACATAAAAAATTATGGATAGAAACACAGCCTTGGAAGTCTGATGTGAATTTTGACAACGCACTTTAGAACATCACCTACATCGTGGAGGGACAAGTGGGAAAAACGTGAGGAAACTGATCTTGCAAGATCAAACAAGAAGATCAAGATATATTGGGGCTGGTAATGGGTTACATACTGGAGATAATTTGTCAAAAGTGATACATGGAACACAGGGTTTGTTGGAAGAGTTAGAGTTGTAACTTGATATGTACAGTAATGATAAATTGCAGGACTGAAGAATAAGCAGAAATTTGAGAGTAAAATATATTTTATTAAGTGTTTTTCTCTTATCTTCACCTTTTCTCTTACTCTATTGTTCTTCTTTATATTTCTAATTATAAGTCTATTTATAGACCTAAAACTCTTAACAAACAAGAAATTAAAATATCCATACGAAATCCTAATCTGATCAAGAAATATAATTTTGTCGACTTAACCAGTTGACTATTTTCTTAACTAGTAGGTCGGTTCCTCTAATTCAATTGGTTGATCGGTTCCTTTATTATTCAAAGAATCCATAAATCTAGTTTATTTTCAATATATCCTCTTAAACTTGATTTCTTATAACTTCCAACATATCTCTCATCTTGGCAAAAACATTATGTTTGAGTGGTTTTGTGAAAACATCTATGACTTGATCTTGAGTCTTTACATACTTGACTTCAACCTCATTATTTGTAATGCAATTTTGTAGGTAATGAAATCTTGTGTCAATGTGCTTACTTTATCTAATACTAGATTTTGCACTAAGATTATGATTGATAAGTTGTCTATATTTTTTTTATAGGCTTCTCTTATGCCATTTGCAATTTTTTCAATAATCTTCTTAGGCATATGGAATAACAAACACATGTTGTAGTAGCTACATATTCAACTCTACCGGTTGATAATATAACTTTGAATTACTTCTTCCAACCCCATATGAATGTTGTGTCTCCTATGTAAAAGAAAAAATCTATAGTGTTTTTTGTTTATTCATATCTTCACCACAATCACCATCATTATAACCCACAAGATTAAATTTGTTAGAGTGACCTACCTAGAATTTATGGTCTCTTTAATATATCAAAGAACTTGTTCCAATGCTTCGAGATGTGTCATAGTTGATGTCTCTATAAACCTACTCACAAGCTTTACTCCAAAAATATATATTTGAATGAGTGCACGTCAAATATCTCAAACTCCCAACTAGGCTTTTAAATGTTGTAGAGTTTATCTTCTCTCATTCATTGTTCTTTGATAACAATCTCTAGGTAATATGTCATTAGACTAATATTCATCATATTAAACTCCTTGATCATTGGTTTGCTCAAAGTCTCCACACATTTTGTGCTTATTTCTTGTAAAGATCAAGTCTTCAACATACAAGCACACAATAAAAGTATAATCTTTTTGTTCATAACCTATAAAGATTAATTTTTTATTTTATTTTAATCTCATTTGATCATTTACATGCACATATTCAATCCTTCTAAGAACCTTAAAATGAGTAGCATTTGCATATCTTTCATTCCATGCCTCTTGTGTAGACATGTCATTCAAGTCTTTCGTAACAAATCTATTTGACAAGTAAACAACGCACACTACAACTTCAACCCAAAAATCCTTTGCCTAGAGATTTGTGTAAATGAATAGGTCGGTTACCAGAGAAAATAGACCAGTTTTTTAAATTGGTTGGTTGCCCAAGAAAATGGATCATTTTTTTTTAAATTGGTTAATCACTAAAGAAAATATATCAGTTTTTAAAATAGACAAGTTGCCCAAGAAAATAGACTAGTTGTTTTAGATAAGGAAGATCACTTGAGAGAATATATTAGTTTTTGGAATGCCAAATCACCCAAGAATATAAACCAGTTTTATTTAAAATGGGCAAGTTGCCAAAGAATAGAAACCAGTTTTATTTAAAATGGGTAGGTTAGTTGAAAAAATAGACCAATATGTTTTAAACAGATCAATCACCCAAGAAAATATATTGGTTTTGAAAATGGGTTGGTCGCTCAAGAAAATATACCAGTGTTTTAAAGGGGTAGGACACCTAAGCAAACATTATCTTCTTTACAAAGCTCACTACACAAAATGTTGACGAGATTCTATTTTGTAAGCATTGAAAATAGAGGGCATATGTTCCACTCAAAATAATAATAATAATAATAAGAAGAAGAAGAAGAAGAAGAAGAAGAAGAATGTTTTTGTTCTTTAAATGCTCTTTTATGTGTTGCAAATAACCAAATATTTCAAAAAATAAAATCATATATTATATATAAAAAAAAGTATTTACATTGTTTTTTATTTTCCTTAGAACAATACATGTTTGCATGCATTTTAAGATTTTAATAACAAGTTTATTAAATCCATATGTATTTGTCCAATATTTCATAAAAATCATTTTTTTTTAATTCATGAGAATTACGGTAAATATTTTTATATAATTATTGGACCTGTAAGTGAACTAATACTTAAAATATTAGTAATTCAACTAAAAATTATCAGAATTATCTAAATATTCACTAATTTTAATTGGAAGTATTTTATAATGATATGCAAAAAAAATCTTTTATCCAAGAGAGGTAAATCATGTCAAGGCACCTACATGGATTTTCTGAGATAAGAATTTGTTTGGATATTCGAACGTATAACAAATTAAAAAAAAATGTATTTATTCATACAAATAAATTCTAAACTAAAATACCCGCTAGTAAACTATCAAATCTTTAGAACACATTAAAAACACATAAATTAGCTTACCGCATGTATGGTGTGTTAGGTGTGCTAAAATCTTTCCTAATCACAACTGCTCATTTATCTTTTGAACATTTAATAAGATCAATATATTCAAGTGTTTGTGCAACTCTAAATCAAATAATTAGATACAACTCTAAACTTCAAAACCTCGACCACAGATTGGATTGTTCGAGTCAACCATGATTATTGTGTAGCTAACAAAGTAGTAGATTGGCTAGCAAATTTTTGTTTATATTGGATTAATACTAATCCTCTAAAAGGTTGATACCTGATTTTGTATTATGATATTATTGGTTCTGCTTTACCTTATTTAATTTAGTTTGGACGTGAGCCTGAATTTCATAAATAATAAAAAAAAACAATTATATTATAGTGACCAATAGAATTTCTCTCTTTTTTATATGGTCATGTTGAGGTTTTTTAAGCTGTTGACTGCCGAAGCAAACCAGCTGATTTCCATTTCGTGTTATTTGTTGATATTTTAATTGAAAAGTTTATTTAAATTAAAAATGGAATAAAACTCACAATAAAATAAATAAAAAACAGTACAATCACCGAGAAATAGACAACCAATCCTAGATCATCATGTTAAGAAGGATTAGGAATTAGGATTGGAAGAGGATTATTCATCCTCCCAATATATATATATATATATTAAAAAAAGGACTATATCACCGGGGAACTAGTCTTGTTTGAGAAAGGAAACAAACTTATGTATCAATTCAGCAGCCTTCTCAGAATTCAGATTATGCAGATAGAAGCAGTGCACTTGATTTTCATTCTCAACAATTTCAACGCTTCCTTTCCATCCACTCTTCTTCAACTTCTCGTAATAGTTCTTGCCTACAACACGCAAGTCGTCTTTCTCAGCCACAAAGATCAGCACCCTTTCACACCCAAGCCTAGCGAGATCTTCCAAACCTGGATTTAGCCTGGGATCATCCAGCCCACTATTACTTGGGCACATGTATAACCACATTTTGTCATCCTCGGTGCCGCCAAAAAATGGATGCACCAAAATCATTCCAACTACCTTCACTCCGGGTAACCCTATTGACCCGACCCGGAATGCTAGAGTATGTGATATGTTACCCCCACCACTGTCTCCGCCCAAAAACACTTTACCAAAATCAGCATGATTGCTCAGCCACGGCTCAGATCCACTCCCATCAGCATGTGAAGCCACCCACTGGAGCGCTTTCCACGAGTCCTCGTAGCATGCCGGTATCGGTCTGGCAGGGAAGAGACCATACTCCACGGAGACAACAATAACGCCAGCGTCAGCTGCTACTTTGCTGCATAAAACGTGGTAGGGAATAGCTGAGGATGAAAACATTACAAAGCCGCCCCCATGCACGAAAATTAAGAGAGGGAGTTTTTGGTTAGGGGTTTTGAGCTCTGGCAAGAAAATACGGACAGACACTTGGGGTTCATTTGAGATGATCACATCTTTGGACTGAACCCCAGTAACCAGGTCGGTGGATGGTGGGGTTTTGGGGCATTCCGGCCAGACTAATTCGACCCGGCTGTCTTTGTAGACTTTGAAGAACGGAAACTCATGCACAACTTCATTAACAGATGATGGTGCCATTGATGAAAGAAGGAAGCTTGACTTATTGTAGCTAGTTCTTTCAATGTTCTCCTTCCATTGAGATCTGATATAGAAGAATACCGTGCCCATCAAGACTTTGAAGGAGCATATGTCATTATTTTTACATAATAATCATTGATTAAGTGGTTGGCCAGCAAGTGGACTTGCAATTACTTTAATGTTGGTGGATCGTAGGGTTGGAAGTGGATCGATCGGTAACAGTCCATGGCGAACACATAATTAAATAAGAACACATAATTAAAAAACAATAATTATCGTAGTAGAACTTGTTTTCTAAAAAAACGAGATAGTGACTATAATTATATAGATAAAATAAAATTTTGTGAGAAATTAATTATTAGAAAGAATTAGTTTAATTGTCTATGTTGCATAAAAAAATGTGAAAATAAAAGATATTTACGCATAAACTTATTTTATATAAAAAGTCCATCACAATAAACAAAAATAAAATTATTATTTTGATAGAAAATATAATATCTTTTACATGGACTAAATATATATATATTAAATGTTTAGATATAATTGTGTGGAGTAATTAATTTTCTTCAAATCAACCTTTCTAGTCTTTAAAAAAGCCCTAAAGCGTTTGGGTTTTGTAACCAAGACTCATACAAAAGGTTGGAGTTTCTGGATCTCAAAAAACTTGTTTTCCAATGTATCCTTAAAACAACAATAGCCTCATTTTTCAGTCAAAGACACAATTTAATTAGTTTGAAAATATAATATCAAATCAAACTTTCTAAAATTTGATACATATTTTCTAGCATAATTAGAGATCCAAACAATCTTCATTGAATTTCACTTGTCATAACCTAATTTTATTTTTTCCTTAAAATCATCTCTCTCTTTTAAAATATAAAAATGAAAACAAAATTAAATATAATACAAAAACTGGTAGCTTGGAAATAATAGGTTGAGAAGAGTTTTAAGCGCATAGAGGAATCAAATTAAGATTGAAAGACAATGCAAATTCAAGGTTAAATCAAATAATTATTGGATGAATTTCCATAAAAAAATAGCTCTAGGGGCTTAACTAGATTTTTAATACGTCAATTTGAGTTAATCATAAGTCCAATAAAAGATTTAATTAAGTTTAATAATTTATTTAAGTCAAATTAAAATAATTAAGGAAAAGCAAGGGCTTAATTAAGCTTGTAAGAGATCATATTAATTCTATTAAGGATTTAACTCAAAAAAAAAATTGAAAGCCAAAATTAGGCTTAGTTGAGAAAAAGAGAATTTTAAAAGACTAGAGTTAATTTTTATGAACTCAATTGAGTAAAAAAAAGGACACAATTGCAAGAAAATCAAAGTTTGAAGGTCACACATTGTTGTTTTGGCTAATGACATCTTTGCATAATACAAATGAATTCAATGATTCAATTTAGTTGAAAATAGGGATGAAATTAAAAATATTAGAAGTTTGAAGATCATTTGAGGAAAAAATTGAAAATATCCAAAATTATGGACCAAAATCAAAGGGTTATTTTAAAACATTTTAAGGGTCAAATTGAATTGATCTTTAAAATCAAATTTTAATTAAGGATCTAATTGAATAATTTAATATATTAGGGGATGCAAAACCAAAAGAAAATTGTTTTATTTAATTTAAACGTGTTTTAGTCATGTTTTTACCATGACAACTGTTTTGGTTTAAAATCATGTCTTTTTGGTTAATGCACAGTAAAAATAAAATAAAAATAAAAAATGTTGTCTAATACTATTCATTTTCTTCCTTGGACCAATAAAAGCTGATTAAGAAGCCTTTTTCAAAGTCATTTAATGCACCACCCACACTCTAAATAAGACAAAAAAAAACCCTCTTATAGACCTGATATTGTACTACACCTGTAGTCATATTCTCATCAATGTTCAACATAAAAAAGCACTAAAAAGCCAAACCCAAAAGGTTGACTTGATAAACTTTGAAGCTTGGTATTGATAGTATCAAGTTGTTGTTTTTCCAACCAAGGGTTAAGATCTTTTTCAAACGAATCAAAAGCCAAGATTCATGTATGAAAAAGACCTCATGATCCTATTTCATTCCCCATTAATAAGGGCAAAATTGAAAGGGGGGGGGGGGGGGTTGGAGAAAAATAAGGAAGAAAAAACATAGAGAAAAGAGAGGGAAATAATTGAAACCAATTTTTTTTTAGCACAAAGTCACTTCCATTAATTTGTTATTGCCCCTTTCACAACAATGTTTTTTCATGCTTCACGCTCTGCCATCCCCGGAGGGGGGATGACGCGCGGTAAAAGAGTGTTTATAATCGTAAAGTTATGACTATAATTTTTAGAAGTCATAACCAAACTCACTAGAAAATCTAATGATTTGTGAGAGTCTGGGCAACCGAACTTGTTTTGCAAGGGGAAGATGCATCACTCTTAGTGCACTCTACCTAAAATAAGTTTCATTGTTGTTTGATTGATTTTTGTAAGCTAGTTTTTTATTCATTGGTTTTGTTGTGACCAATGACTAAACAAAGTCACTTCCATTAATCTAACTAAGAGCCAATAAACACCATTTATTTGTTATTTCCCCTGTCATAACGACCTTTTTTTCATTCTTCATGCTCTGCCATCCCTGAAGGGGGGACGATGCGCGGTAAAAGAGTGTGTAATCTTAAATTTATTAATATAATTCTAAGAAGTCACAACCAAGCTCACTAGGAAACCTAATGATTTGTGAGAGTCTGGGTAACCGAACTTGTTGTCAAGGAGAAGATGCATCACCCTTAGTGCATCCTATTTAAGGTAAGTTGCATTGTTGTTTGATTGATTTTTGTAAGCTAGTTTTTTATTCATTGGTCTTTCTAAGGCTCGAAGTAGATCTCTCTTCATGAGGGATTTTCTACCCCGTTGGAAATCAAAAACCTGATTATTCTAAAGTTTGAAAATTTAAAATCTTTGTTTTACTATTTGTAGGTGTACTTTACAATGTAATTTGCACCGCGACAGCTAAAACAAAATAATTATTAATTTTTTATATATTTTTGTCAAATTTCAATGGATAATCATAAACTGGTTACAATATCCAATTTACATTCAAAACACGTGAAAGATGCAAAAATATATTTTTTTTACAAAAAAATATGTTTGGAAAACAAATTGGAATTCGGTATTATGCACGAAAACAACACATGTTTTGTTTGTTTTTTTAAATGTGATTTTTTATATATTATATTTTTAAAATATTTTCTTAAGAAAAAATAGACTAGGTCTAACCCAACTAAATGGGTCAGCCTATCTAAGGTGGGCCAAAAGGCCTAACTCGGCCAACTAGGCTAGGCTGAGAACAGTCCATCCCAAGATAAAAAATATATTTGTGCACAGTTAATTAATTCATTATGCATTGCTCACGTATTGCAGGAATAGTGGAGAGTGAATTAATTCACTCTTGCCATTGTTCATGTATTACATGAACAGTAGAAGGAGGATCTGTCGAGGGAGACTAGAGGCTCACATATCACTTTCATCAGGTAAAGGAGGTTAACATGGTTCTGCTAGCGGTGGCAGTGTCAGAAATGGTGGTCTATGGTAGCTAGGAGAGCTACCAAAAGAGGGCTGGTCTTGTGCAGGGGTTGTTATTGCTCGTCGTTAGAGCTACGGAAGGAGAGTTGGACTTGCTGGCAGAGCTGCTAGCGAGAAGGTGAGGTGGCGGTGTCGAAGCATGTGCTAGTGCTCACCAGGATTGCTACTGCTAGAGGAGAGAGAGTGGGGGGCTGCCAATGACTACAGAGAGAGAGAGAGAGATAAGTTGATGAATGTATGAGAGAGAGGGAGTTTGTTGTTGCATCGCCAAAGGCTTGCTAACGTTGTTGGAGGACACGGTAAAGCTGTTGCGAGTGCCAAATGGAACGTCACTAGTACTTGCAGGACCGAGCTGTTGGAATGGCGTGGTGATAGTGAAAAAGAGAGGCTAATTGATATTGTTTTCCCTTCATCTCTGCCTTTTTTTTCTTATTTTGTGCTCATGTGTATGCCCCCCTTGTTTGTGTTTTATCAATTGCAATCATCCCCCTGTAACTGTTAATGATCCTCTCTCTATCTCTGTAAAAATCGCTCCATTTATAGGTACAGGGTAACCATTGCGTGCAGCGGTGGGTTACCTCTTGTGGTCCCTTGCCTGTAGCGGCGTGCTTGTAATGGTGGGTTTGCAGTTTTGGGAAAAGATGCAAATGCATTTTGGTCCCTCTATTTGTAATTGTTCTAATTGCACCCCCAATTGACTTTAAACATTTAAATTTGTGCAATTGTATCCTCAAATTTTTTTTAATAGCAGCCTTAAGTTTACACGCCTTTTTTATTTTGGTCCTTAGTTTTGGATTTATGCAATTTCACCATTTATTGACCATTAAACTCTTAATTTTCTAAAATCTTTCCCCTGACTTCACACAATTGGCTTGGAAAAAAATCAATTCGGTCTCTGAAAATTCCAATCTTCTCAATTGAATCCGAATTAAACTTAAGAACTTGATTTTTCATGGATTAAGCCTTTAATAAAATTAAGGGGAGGTTGACTCTGAAAGTGTAGAGATATCACCTTTAGAGGACAATATTGATGAGGATATTACATATCCTGTTAAGGGAGAGGCCTTGGTTATAAGGTATATGCTAAATGCAAATCAAAGAAGATGATGAAAAACAACAACGAGATATATTATTAAGTGTCGAATATATTTTTGCTATCAGGAAGTATTTTGATGAGGTTATGTGTGATGTAATCTTAATGCATACTAATCACTTTTGGGCACCCATAACAATGCAATGGATTTAAAATAGGTTCACTATTGTGAAAGATTCTAAGAACATCATTTTTGTACCTTTATCTCCAAAACTAGTGTATGATGATCAAATGAAATTAAAAGGAGAAGATAATGATGAAAAGAGTGAAACTTCACATGATGACAATGGTAAGATAAGACCATCATATTTGACTAAATCTAAATCATTAATTAAACTAGTTAAGAGTGGAGGCAAAACCTGAGTAATAAAGAAAATAAGCTTGTGTGATGATAATAGTGTGGGAAAAGTAACGAAACAACGTAATTTTATGTTAAAAGAGCTCAAATCATATCTATTTTTTCATTAACAAGTTCATTATTTTACTAGTGTATAAGAAGGCTTAATTAAACACTAATGATCTTGACTCTACTATTCATAGTATGGTTGTTTCTTTACTACAAGAGTTTAATGATGTATTCCCTGAAGACATCCCTGATGGATTACCACCATTAAGGAAATTGAATATCATATTGACTTTGTACTAGAAGCATTAATTCTTAATCATCCCAACTATAAAAACAGTCCAAATGAGATGAAAGAGCTTCAACAACAAGTAGATGAGCTAATGATGAAAGGTTACATTCATGAGAGAATGAACCCTTGTGCTATAATAGTGTTACTTGTGCCTAAATATGATGGAACTTTGAGGATGTGTGTTGATTGTCGTGCCATCAACAATATAACAATAAAGTATATACATCTTATCCCTAAACTTGATGACATGTAAGATGAGTTATATAGAGCATGTGTTTCCTATAAAATTGATTTAAAAAAAAGGTATCATCATATTAGGATGAAAAAAAGTGATGAATGGAAAACAAATTTTACTTCTAACATAATTTGTATGAGTGGTTAGTCATGTTATTTGGGCTTTCAAATACACCTAACACATTTATAAGATTGGTGAATCACGTTTTGTGTGCATTGTTTGGTAAATTTGTGGTTATATACTTTGATGACATTCTAATTTATAGGAAAACTTGAATGAGTATCTTGATTATTTGCGTAATGTCTTAGTATGTTGGAGAAAATTGTATATGCTAATTTTAATATGTGTACCTTTTGTAGGGAGAAAGTTGTGTTTCTTAAATATATTGTAGTTGTATAAGGTAGTGAGATGGATGAAGAGAAAGTCAAGGTCATAAGGGATTATCCTACTTTTAAGTCTATAACTGAGGTAAGGAGTTTTCATGGACTTTAGTACTATTACAACACCTTTAACTAAAAATATGAAAAAAGTCTGTTAGATTTAAATGGAATGATGAACAAAATAAAAATTTTAATTTGTTGAAAGATAAACTTTGTTTGATGTATGTTTCAGTTTTACCAGACCTTACACAAAAATTGAAGTTGAATGTGATGCCTTAGATATATGTATAACAGTTGTGTTAATACATGTAAGAACTTTAGAGCAGTGGCAACATTACTTGTGGTCGAAGGAGTTCGTGAAACATTTAGATTATTAATCATTGAAGCACTTGAAAGGGCAAGGTAAGTTGAATATGATACATGCCAAATGGGTTTAATTTATCAAAACCATTTTGTATATGATCAAGGATAAGTAAGGAAAAGAAAATATTATGGCTAATGCACTTTCGCGAATGTATATTCTTTTATCCATATTAGATTTTAGACTTCCAGGATTTGAACAAATAAAATAATTGTATAAAGATGATAGTGATTTTGCTAATGTTTAAAATAATTGTTAAACTTTGACTTTTGAGAATTTTTATAGACTTGATGGATGTGTTCCATTAAGTTTTATGTGTGAATTGCTTGTACGAGAAGCATATGAGGCAAGTTGATAAGGAATTTTGGAGTTGTTAAGACATTGGATGTGCTGTGTGAACATTTTATTGGCCTAAAATAACATGAAATGTGTAAGCATATGTGATATATCCATCACCTGTAAGAAATCAAATTCTAGGAATCAATCACATGACTTGTACACCTTTTTTATTGTACCTAAGGAACAATAGGTAGATATTTCATGGTTTATTTATATGTGGCAGCAACTTAAAGTTTTTAATTTAAATTTGCATTGTGTTTTAGGGTTAATAAACATCAATTGAGGTTAAATACTTAGAGATTTAGATGATTATAAGTGGGGTATTATATAAGTCCACATCTTTGGGTATTATATGGTTTAGCTTATGTTAAAAATACATATGTAACCTAAATTTTAGATTATATTTTTGCTTAATGATATTCAAATTACTGCTGCAACTTTGTGTGTTTATGAGGGTGATAATTCTCTCTTTCTTGGTTTTGTAAATGATTGAAAACAACTTATTGAAGTTCAATTGACTTTGTGGCATCAATCCAAACTTCTCGTTCATGAATTGTTATTTGTTAGGTGGCATTTCAAATCTAATAGTATTAGTGCCTAGATACAAATTATCTTTGTCACACTCCTATCAAACTTGATTTACCTGGTTTTCCAGGAATTGATATCTTTGCAAGTGGATTGTTTGACCACGTGTTCAAGAGATTTGCATCGATCGTGGTCTACCATAATTCCCCCATTGTTATTGCTTACAAAGAAATATCTCCAAGCTATATAATGTATATACTCTTCTTTCCATAGTCTATTTAATGTTATTTTTTACATACAAATACAATGTAGTGTGTGTGTGCATGTTGATGTTAAGAGAATAAAATGCATTAAATTATGAAGTGTTGGGTTTAATACATAAATATATGTTGCTGCTGTAAATCTTTGACAAATATATGTTGTTGGGAGCCTGTGTTTGCAGTGTTCTCTCTTTCTCTCTCCTATAGTCATGGTGACAACTGCCGACCACTTAGCACCACCTCCTCATCATCGACAGTTTCACCTCCACACCAGCAACCCAGCCACGACCTCCGTCCAGACAACAAAAGCAGTAGTAGCGACAACAATGTTAGTCAACCAACTTTCGATGCCTCTCTCGGCCACCACAATCCACCATCATAGGAAGAAACACCTTGACCTCCTTTACACTATGACCATGATAAGTACATTGGTCATCACCCTAAAAAACCGCCACTTCATTGTTCATCGTTTTGGTGAATAGTGGGGGGAGTGAATTAATTTACTCTTTCAACTCCTACTGAGGTTTAGACTCTCTCACGAAGAGAGATCTGCCTCGAGCTTTAGGAAAGACAACGAATAAAAAAAATCAAACTTAGAAAAACAATCAAACAAAAATGCAGCTTGCTTTAGATAGGGTGAAGTGGGGGTGATGCGTTTTTCCCTTGCATAACAAGTCTCATTACCCAGACTATTGCAGACCAACAAGTTTTCTAGTGACCTTAATACTAGGTGGCAACTCCTAAGAGTTATAGTCATGATTTTTCAGCTATAAACCCCCTCCCTTCACCACGCGTCGTCTCTCCTTTTAGGGATGGCAGGTCATGAAGCGCAAAAAAAACATCATCGCGACACCGGAATTAAAAATACCTATTTTTGTGAAGTTTCAAAAAATTAAAAATTCATCATTTCAAAGATACAAAAATATATTTTGTTAACATGCATACAGTTAAATTCTAAAAATTTCATGCTTATTTGATATATATATATATATATATATAACCTTCATTTTTATCATACTTTAAAAAGTCCTCTTTACTAAATCAGACTTTAATATCCAGGGGTATAAAAATATATTATAAAGTATTTCTTCAGGTATTAAAAATATATAAATAAATAAATTTATAGTTAAAATTTAAAGTTTATAATAGGGATAGGGAATTGCTTACTAAATAGGACCTTTCTTGAATCTTATATGGACTAACAAATAGAAACAATACTTAGAAAAATATAGTCAATCAACGATGTAATTTACCACAGGGGTGCCCTCACAAGGCTACGTCTTTCTCATGAACAACTAGTTCTCTTACCTAAAATCTTACAAACCAATAGTTTTTCTAATTACTATAATACTAAATGGTGACCCTTGAACCTTCGAAATCATAACTTCATAATTTATCCCAACACATCCAAAACCCAACTTAATCTAGGAGGAAAACCTACCATTTGACATTGTGCACGTCGTGAGAGGATGACGACTCCATTAGAGACTTGTCTGGTTGGACTAAGCTTTATTGATTTTTCATATGATTATTAACTTGTTTATTTTATTAGTCCATGTAAATTAATTTTAGCATGCATTTTTCTTACATACTACTCGTGCATAAGTATAAAGGGTTTAGATTAATGTCATCATGCATTTTAATTTTGAGAATAAAAATAATTCTAGATTAGGTGGAGGAGTATTGGTCTACATCATGACTTTCTGTCGGGGTTCTGATTCATGAAACCCCCAACTATGAGCTAAGAGTTTACTTGATAAAGACAGTCATATTATACCGCAACCATTCTTCATAAACTCTCATAATACCTTTGTAAAAGGTGATCATTGTACAGATCATAGAACCCTTTGAGACTATTTAGAAAGTCTACCACTAATGTGATGTGATGTCTAGAACTTGCCCATAGGATATGAACTATGTAATAATTCATTGTTCTTAAAGGTATATCTAATAAAACAAAAACTTAAACTCTATAGGATTTATTTGTGTTAAAACCATAACTTTCATGACCTTTTCTTAGTAAAGGCAAAAATCCAAGATGATGCAATTAGTTTAAAGGACTACCCAAGGACAAGGCTGAGGAATTTTGTGCATGACCAAAGTGCATAACTTAATAAAACATTTGAGAGCTTTGTGTTAGTTTTGAGATACATGGACAAATGTTTTTAAAAAATATATATGAGAGAATTGCTCATTTGGTGAGGCTTCTTGTATAGGTTCTTATAGTTAGACCCTACTGCATTTCTATAACCAAGGTTATAATGTTTCACTTTTAAGAATACCAACATGACCCCATTATTGAGGAATATACTTCTTGTATATACTAAATGACCTTCACAAGGTGTATTTTAGATAATGAATTGGGGGATATGGATATTACAGTTTCCATATTTTTCATCTATACCAAATTAACTAGTACAAGACAGCTAATGGTGGATTGAAATGGAAGTTCATTGAATCTAAGTTCAAGGTAAATAAAGATAAGGGGTGTTGGGAGAAGAGAGATACCAAGCGATCACTTTTACTATCTTTAGGTTGGCATTGTTTTCTTCATAAATTGATGAAATCAATAGTGTTAAATTTGTCAATACCATTATTGAATACAAACAAACCAGAAATAAACCTACTACAATTATCTTAGATGAAACTTTTTAGTCGCTAATCCGCTTTAGGCTACATGAAAATTGAGCGAAGTAGTGTTACATTCCCTTATTATTCCTATAGATAATGAGTCATTTGGAAACCCTGAGATAGGTTTTCAAAAATTTCTAGTGGTTTAACAGTAGGCATTTTAAGTTGGTTCTGAGTGAAGATTATAATAACTTGGATGAAAGGGACTAGGAAGAGAAATACCAAGTTATCCCTTAGAGTAACTGCAAGTGCAAAACTATATGGGTGGATAATTTTTTTATATCATGAGCTATAGAGATATGAAATATATGGCATATGTCCTGTTGATTGGGCTATCTAGTTGTATACTTATTCACCCTTACTAATTGCTAGACAATTTAGAGGCATTTTGAAAAGTTAGGGTTTAACCGAATGTACAAGATGTTTAAGAATCTTGATTTTTTGTTGAATTTTGACTTTAAGTACCTTAGATAATCTATTGTTTCTCCATACTAAGTTATTAAGCTAATTAAGGATTCTTCATGTTTATCTTTATTAATATAAAGCTTTTTTCCCTTGTCCATAGAGATAAACATGAATAATCCTTAATTAGTCATAATAACATAGCTTGGAGAAACAATAGATTATCTAAGGTACTTAAAGTCTTGGGATAAGGCCTAATTATGGTTAGCAAAGATGGACCATCTATCATTGGGAATTATGCAAACCAAGGAGTTGGATATGTTATACACTCGGGAATGAGGCTGAATTTGCACAAGACCCTTTGTCACTTCCAGGTGATCCAATTACAAGACTTAGAGCCAAACGTTTAAAGGAAGCACTAAATGGGCTAATCCAAGAGATTTGGGTTGATTCTAAAAAGACCAAGATGGGAACAAATAATAATCAAGGCTTAGTCAATATCATCAAAGCAATTGAAGAGGCTAATAATTATGCAAAAAAGTTTCAGCATGGTCTGACCATCAAAAGGCATGAATTTGATGAGTTCAAAGGATATTAAATAGATGAATGAATTTGGTCTTGAATGGTTATGTTAAATACATTAAATTTAGTCATTTAGCTATTTATGGTAGCCTTTAGAAGTTCAAGAGACCTAAAAACATGGGTACTTGTTTATGTTACTACTTTAGCTGTTTTAAAACTTTGGTTATGACTTTTTCTATCCTTGGAGGGTTGTTTCAAGTATATAGATAGGTATTTTAAAATGAATTAACAGATTATATTTTCAGAAAATTATCATTATTGTGAGGTCTTGTGTTCCTCTTTGTTCTTAAAAGAACTCCTAGAACCTATCAAGTTAATCTTATGGCATTCAAACAGTCAAACTTATCACCTTAATTGTTGAGAGATTCTTAGTTTTTTTGGGTGTGGCGTTTCAATCTTTCGTAGTCTTGGTTTTCATCTTGTTAGGTGTCGGGTCAAGGCTCAACCAATCTTGTTTACATGATCTTAGGGTTATAAACCATCATTGTTATTGGGTTTCATCATGATTGTTGATGGAGTTCATATCATTTGGTATCAGAGGTTTCATTCTAAGATAAATTTGACTATCTTTCATTTTTTTTTTTTTACAATTACCTTCTGTAGAAGAATTTTTTTTGTCAAAAAACAAAAAAAAAGAAGAAAACAAAAGGTACATGACTCTAGTAAGAAAACTCTGTCTTTTTAATCTTGTTTCTCACCTTATTCAAGTTAAAAAAATCATCAAAAAAAAGAGAAAAAAAAACAATACACGATTCCAGTAAGGAAACTTCCTTTTTTCAATCTTGTTTCTCACCTTATTCAAGTTCTTGACCTTTTGATTAGTTTTCATTGTTTCTCATTTTTGAATTGCTGTGGGATTATTTTGAATTAGTTTCTAGAAGTTCGATTAAGAACTAAAGAAGACACAAAAGAGTAAAAAGAAAAAAAAAGACTATAGTGTGTGAGACCATAAGAGGGTAAAAGTCGTTTAGAGTGAAAACATGAGTGCAAATGTATCAATTCTTGAGAGAAACACGTGAGGGAGTGCTTGTGAGGATTCTAACCTTGTTTTGCAGATTTTAAATATGTCCAATAATCAAGAAGATACAACCAAAGAAGTTCGACAACCTATTCGTGAGAGAAACACGTGAGGGAGTACTTGTGAATTAGAATCTATTCACGATAGGTTGGACAGGGTAGAAGAAGAGGCTCCTAGGGGAAAACAACAAGACATCCTCAATAGGCAGCAAGGTGGGCGTGTTTCATGGCGGAATGTTGAGGAAGAGACGAAGGAGTTTGATGAGCCATATTTGAACTAGGGTAGGTTTGAGCGTGGGAATGGGAATCGAGAAGCTAGGATGGGTAGGCCTAGGAGGTATAATGATTTAGGAAATATGAACATTAAAATCCATCTTTTCATGGTAAAACTGATCCTAAAGTTTATTTGGAGTGGGAAACTAAAATGGAGATGGTGTTTGATTGTCACAACTACTCGGAGATAAAGAAGGTTAAGTTTGTTGCAATTGAATTCACTGATTATGCCATTGTTTGGTGGGATCAATTATTGATTAATAAGATAAGGAATAGAGAGCCACCCATGGACACTTAAGAGGAGATAAAAATGCTTATGAGGAAGCGTTTTGTACCCAACCACTATTATAGGGGATTGTATCAGAAGTTATAGAGGTTAAATCAAGGTTCCAACAGTAATATAGATACATTCCTCGCTTCTAGATAAAGATATAGTTATATTATTTGTAAATACATTCAAGGTGTCATACTAAGAGCTTGTGATGGGTAGTTTGGCTCGATAATTTACTAATGTTATTATCATGGTTAAGCGTATAGAGAAAGGAATAACGAGTGGCATAATCTACGCTCAATTAGAAAGAAAGAAAAAGGCTTTAGAGAGTTAAAAAAAAGGATGATCATATCAAGAGTAGCTTTTAAGGCAACAAAACCCATTTCCAAAACTACAACACTCTATCTCCTTCAATCCAAATCGCCAACATCAATCTTAACGTTTTTTCCCTATCAAAATACCTAAAACCAAAATAACCAAGTCAACAAACAAACGAAAAATTTATCAAAAAAACCTATGAGTAGCAACCCCCACAACCACTACCTTAGAGTGAGATGTACCAAAAACTACTAAACATTGGACAAGTAGCTTCAGTACCTCTTATGTCACTACAGTCACCCTATCCTAAATGGTAAAAACCAAAACTCATATATAAGTATCATTCTGGTATCATTGAACATAATATCATACATATAATTCCTTCAATAAAAAGTTTTTAAAGTTAATCAAAGTTAGGTGGATAATGTTTAAGGAGGCCTTGAATGTAAACACAAATCATCTATCTAATCATGTCATGAACATTTAATCAGTAAATGCATTAGAGATGAAAGGATTAAAGAGCTTAAGTGTGTCGTTATATAGGGTTTACAAAATATTAGTAGAATTTGGGTGCATGAAAGGTAGTTTTGAAAACTAGATAACAAAAAGGCATATTTATAAATATCACCCTGAAGAAGGCCATGTGATCAACCAATGCAAAGACTTTCATAATAGGTGATACAAATTCTGACTTAAAAGGCACATTTTGAAGGGTAACAAGCACAAAGGTGTCTATGGTAGATGAACCTATCAACAACAAGGAAGTATACCAAGTATAGTTCAAAGTCGAGAGGTTTCCCAAACTGATTCTATTTAAACCTTTAGTGGCATATAAAGGTAACTATAAAACCTTATTGTATAGCTATAGGTATTCTTTCAAGAGCACATAACCAATACCTATTTTCCAAGAAAAGTTTAGAGGCTTAACTTGTAATAAATGATACTTTACCCTGAAAAAAGCTTGAGAAACAAAACAAGGCTAAATAGAAAGAAGTAGTTGACTTGACAAAGGAAATGAGCAAACTTGTCACTAAGGAAGAGACCAATGAATTCTTAAAGTTTATATGACAACTTTCATCTTCAATTCATTCATTTAGATAACTCACCTTTAATGCAATAATATAGTTTTTTTTATGAGACGAATGAAATTTTAGCCTCAAGAATCACATGATCTTGTAGTGTAAAGGTTTTGATCTTTCAACTATCAAACCAAATTCAACAGTGTTATGTCATGTCTTGAGACTTGGAGTTTTCCTATTGTTTGATAATAGGGTTACACATATAATAACATGGTCTATTGTGTGCGTGGTATAGTAAACCTCCATCATTTGTCAATGCCACCATATTCACATGGTTAATAAGGATATTAAATGATATTTTTAATATGGCTTTGAGGTTGAAATTGAAACAAAGGAAGTATGATATTTACTCTTTTTTTTATCATTCTTTGTATAAAGTACCTAGAGATAGTGTTGGTTCTTTGACGATATAATTTATAAAAGTGAGTTCACACGTGAGCTTGTTACACTCTTTTGAAAGAATCCTAAACTTCCCCATATTCTTCATTAATGAATGCAATTAGAACTTCATAGATGACATCTGAGCATAGGTTCACACGTGAGCTTGTTGCACTCTTTTGAAAGAATCCTAAACTTCCCCATATTCTTCATTGATGAATGCAATTAGAATTGCATAGATGACATCTGAGCATAGGTTCAAACTAAGTTCATGGTAAGCAGAGTCTTTTGTTACCAACTTGTAGTAAGCTATAAGCAATGTTTCTAGATTGGAGTGAATGTTTTTTAGTATCGTCAAATGTTGATGGATCTTAATTCTTTAGAGGAAGATAGATTTGAGTGACCTTTAATTTAAACTATAGTCATGCATATTTAAATGTACAATCAATATTTCAAAAACCACATAAAAGAAAAAAAAAAGTCACAACTAATAATGGTTTGGGTTATAAAGAAACAAACCTTTTGTTCTCACAATTGGATGGATAACCTTTCATATCATCACATATCTTAAAAATTTACTTAATTACTACATTGAAAGACACTTGTCATTTTATTTTCCCAAAAACACCTCCTTATAATGAGAACAAGTCACCTAGACTTCGAGATTCCTATAGTTTTAAGTAGGGCACAAAATCTTAGCATATAAAACCCAGAGTTTTGGGTGACTATTGATGGATTAGCATTTATTGTTTTTGTTTGGATCTTTTCTTTAGAAGAATGATCAAATAGAGGGTAATAATTCATCATCAAGATTCATCCAAACACTAAAAACATGCATATGTGGGTCTAGCGAGTTTTCAGATCCACAACTATAAGTCAAGACAAGTGCTAAGCCTCAATTCTCTTTTAATACTAGAGATAAATCAAAGATATTTCATCTTGACAATTATGATATATTTTGCTAATACTTTAACATTTTCTCTTTAATAAATAGCGTGGAGGGACTATAAAAAAAAGGGGGGATATCCTTCAAAAGAGATTGAGTTTTTCTCCACTAGGAGTAACATATTTATTTTAGGTTCTCTTCTAATTAGTAACTGTTTCTTTTCTCTTAAATGAACTCATTTGATAATAAAAGAAAACCTTTTACAAGTATGAAACATGATCTGCTACTTAAAAAAGACAGATTGGATTACCGGTAACCAGAAATTTAATTAAATATCAGGAGACATAAATAATGGAATAAATTAGTACCTCATCACCTTTTAACAATGATTTAATTCGTTAACTGTCAAGTTATAACGTTTCGAAGCAGTGATACTGAACAGAACTTATTATTCTGTATAAGGAAAAAATACTTGGATCCAATAAAACAATTTACTCACGAATAAAGTAACAATATTTATCGAAAGGGTTAATAGATCACAGCCTTCATTTTCCTTATGCCGTGGACTGGTTGGTCCGTTTTGAATTATTGATAGGTGGAACCAATTATTATACAATATACTAAAATAGCTCAGTATTTACTGTAGCTTGTGAGGTGAAACACTGTGCATTATAATAGTGTTATTTTTGGTCGGTTTTCGGGTGGGTCGGTCAACTGGTTTATTGATTTTTTATCATTATTCGGAAGAGAAGAGAATAACAAGAGAAACAAGAAGAAGAACAGAAACACCAGCAAAACCCAGCTTTTTAATATCAAAACCAAACAGAGAGAATCTGATTACTTCAAAAAACAACAACCCATAAAAATGTGAAAGAAAAAAAAAAGATAAAATCTCTCCATTCTAAATAACCAATAAACCCCCCCTAAAATCCATTAAATTTGAAAAAGACCATCATTTTTCCAACCCAGGTACCAGAAATCCAAGAGGAAACCTTTTATGAGAGAAAAAACATAAAGAAAAAATGAACGAAAATATCAAAAAATCAACCTTTTTAGATCAAGCTTTTTGTTTACAAAAACAAAAACAAATACATAAGACCAAAACCCAAATTAAACAACTAGAATGTAATAAGATTTCTTACAACTCAGGTCTGATCCGAGAAGATCTTGAGCTCCCCCTCCTCTCTCTCTCTCTCTTCCTCCCTCCCTCTCTAAAAATATAAACAAAGCCAGAATGACTTTGCTTTTTTAACAGCTAAGGAAGGTTTCTTTGTTGTGATAGTTTTTTTTTATGTTGAAATGTTGGATTTTATACATAGATAGTAGTTTTTTTCCCGTTTTAGCCAGACTTGTGAATCCCGTTCCGTTCCGGCCGGAACGGCCCGTTCCACTTCAAAATCCGGGACAAAACGGCGACGTTTTTGTCCCGGTAAAAATCCCGGCCAGATCCGGCAAATCCGGCCGGATTCCAGCCGGAACGCCCCGGTTCCGTACCGGGCGTTCCGTTCCGGATTCATTTTCTGACGATGCAAAATTGCAAATTTTAGTCTTTCAAACTTTTGAAATTTCAAAAGTTGCAGCCTGCTGCAGCCGCGTAGGCGCATGGCCCCAGGCCATCTCTGCCTCCCCTGGCTTAATATATATATATATATATATATATATACCGCCCCCTAGGCGCATGGCCCCAGGCCATCTCTGATGGCCTCCCCTGGCTTAATATATATATATATATATATATATATATATATATATATATATATATATATATTAAGCCAGACCATCCATGCCTCCCCTATATATATATATATATATATAAATATATATATATATTTTAAGATATATATATTTCACTCTTAAAATATAGATATATATATATATATTAATAATGTAGAAGATGTTTGATGTATATTTCTTTTATTTTAGAACATTTTACTTTCATAATATTTTGGAATTTTAGAGATGTTTCTAATTTTGAGATTATGTTTGTATTGTATAATTTAAAGTTTATTTATCTTGAATTTAAATTATACTTGTTAAATTAATATTTTATTTTTTTCATATATATAATTAATTAAATATGAACAGTACAAAACCGGAACGGAACGCCGAAATGCACCGAAACCGGAACGTTCCGTTCCAAACAAAAAACCGGAACGGTACTCGGAACGGATTTTACAACTATGGTTTTAGCAAACGGCCGTTGACAGTGTCTTTGATTTTATTTAAAGGGGAAATTGAGAGAGAGAAATGGCTAGTGTGATGTTATTATCTATCTCCACGTTTTGAATAAATATAAGCTTTATGTTTTGAATAGATAGCTGCTTTTGCTTTTTTGGTACCACTGTGTTATTTTAACAAATAAATATTTTTTTATTTTAAATTCCAATTATTTTAGTATTTTTATACTATTTAGCTATGTTAATGTTAATATATATATATATATTAAATGAGAAATAATTATTGTTATAATATTAAAAACTACCTAAATTCTTATTTATAATTGATGTTAATGTTGCTATTATTTATGTGTATATTATCTTAAATTATTATTTATTAATATTTGTAAGAGATACTCGTAAGTGTTTAGAAAAACTTATAATACTTATAAATGATCGGAATTAAAGTGTTTTTATCTGTATAGTTATACAGAGTTACTATTAATCACGTACCTATAATTTCACAATTATAGTTGAGTTTTGTTTGTTAAATGAATGAAAGTGTTATTTATTAACTAATTATGTGTTAGTTATAATTATATTATATAAGGTTTTATACATTATTGTAAAAAAAACCCATTATTTTTATTGTATAAATGTGTGCGTGAGCCATTAAACTTATATTATTTTAGCTTAAATGATAATAAAAAATAAAATTTTGTAAGTATATTTGTGAAATGTTTTCAGTAAGTATTTTTTTTATGAGAAATAGAATGAGAAATAGAATGGAGAATTCAAGTTTACGATAACTATTGCAAGCCTCCTAATAAATTGTTTTGTGAAAAAAAAAAAAGAATGGACAAGATCTCGATATTCAGGCCCTAAATTGAAAGTGTCTTAAATCATACGTACCGTTCGTGCTCCACGAGATTCCGTATTTATGACACAAACGGCGTTAAATGGCGGTGCGCCGACGTGGTGGTGGCAACACCTGCGCCAAAAAATCCAAATACCACAGTATGAATCTTATTCAAAGATTTTCGGTTTTTTTTATTTTACTTTTTCTATTTTCTCTGTTAAAATATGATACACTGACCTCAATCTTTTTTTCAAGGACTGTTTGTCGAAGATTCTTCTCCATGGATAATTAGTATTATAAAATATTGTTGATTATAATAGTATATTTTTTGATCGATTCAGTTTTTGGGTCAGCCAGTTCGGTTGGTTTACCTGTTTATTAATTTATTATTATTATTATTTGCACAATAAAATAATTGTTTTAGCCCTCGAAAAAGACAAAAAATCATTGTTTCTAGGAGAGGCTTCATGAGATTTCCTATTTTTTTTTGAAAATGATTAAATACTAATATGTCCCCCAAAAAGACAAATTGAAGAATTGGCTGTAGGGGTATGTCGGTAATTGACCATATTTTTTTTAATTATCTACTGAAAATTGTGTGCGCGTGTGCCGCACGCGACCAACAATGTTCAGCCTCACACTTACTTCGTGCGTCTCCGACAGGGAAAAATGAGCTTTCGGCATCTCCAATGATGCGTCGTCGTGTGGTCTTCCTCATGGTGTGTTGTGTTTTGGCAAAGGGTGGTTTTTATCGTGACGGTGGCTGGTTAAACTTTTTTTCCTTCTATTTTCTCTCTCTTGCATGCTAAAATATAGGAGAGGCCCCCAGTTTTATGGTTTGTTCACTTCCGTCCCTTTACTTTTAATTTTTTGTATGATCATGATTTCTATTATATAAGTTTTGATTTATTCCAATTGGGTCCTTCGATTGAAATTAATTATATACTGAGGTTTCACTTCGGTCCTCCAGATTGGGTTTAAATATCTCAATATATTCAGTACAGAAGTTTTGATTTTTCACTTTTTTCCTTTGATTTAAATTGACAATATATTTTATTTTCATTTCGGCCCTTATACTTTTATTTTTTATTTTAATCTTTTTATTTTTTATATTTCTGGAATAGTCCCTATTTTTGTTCATGTATATATAAGTGTGCTCTTAGCTTTGGTTTTTAATTTTTATTATTTTCTTATTTGTTAAGGTGGTATTTTTTTATAAAAAAATAGCTTTTAAATTTTATTTTGTGTCTATGATTATTTGAAAATTAATATTTATGTTTTTTCTCTCCCCCTGTTCTTTCTTTTAGTTTTTTTTATTCTTTTTTATTTTTATTTTAATTTTGTTCATACTTAAATTTTGTTAATTTTTTTGTGTATTTTTCTCAGGATAATTTAATAATTTTTATTGGTTCGATAGTAATAGTGGTTGTAATTTTAGATGTTAAGATTTCAATATTATTGTTGTTATAATAGGGTATGTTGATCTGTTTTATTATATTAAATTTTACATGTATAAAAATTATATTTTAATTTCAATAATTATAAAAATTATTTGCTCGACCCGCAATGTAGTGCGGGCAATTAACTATTATACACTAAAATGACTGAATAACTCACATCATTACACGACAACAATGTTTTGCCATCCCTGATTTCATGATTGCATCACAATTATTAAAACTTGTCGGGCTGGCCGGTGAACGTGATTGGCCTGTTTCTCATCTTTTTAGGTATGCAGTCATCTTTTTAGGTATAAAGATATAAAATAATTTCTTTTTAAAAATAATTCATTCTACTGGTCCATCCAAATTTTGATATCGACTATTTACATTACCTCAAAAGTATTTTTCTTAAAAAAATTAAAAAATATTTTTATTTTTATTTTTAAATTAAATTAAAAATATATATTTTTAGATTATTTTTATTTGCTGAAGTCAAAATATTTTAAAAAAACATTATTTTTATATATTTA
Source organism: Salix arbutifolia (assembly GCA_025169955.1). Taxonomy (NCBI): domain Eukaryota; kingdom Viridiplantae; phylum Streptophyta; class Magnoliopsida; order Malpighiales; family Salicaceae; genus Salix; species Salix arbutifolia. Next base: position 12,645,038 of record CM045905.1, on the reverse strand, counting down.
TAAAAAAAAAATACTTAAAAAATCAACGAAAACCAAACTAACTGCTTAACTCCAGACTTCAACGAAATCGACCCGGGTCTGTTTATAACTTCGGGCCGAATAACGGGTATCACTAGGCGACGACAAGGTTTTGCCGTTCCTCACGTGATGACCGAAGATTCTCCTGTACTAAAGAGTATACACAGCTTACACGGACCACAAGTAGACACCACGAACTCAATTTTCCTCTCCTTGCTCATCAACTCTTCTTCAACAAGTCAAGCTTCGCTGAGCAATGACGTTGTCAGGTGATAACGAGTTGTCATCCAGTTCCCATTCTTCAACGTATTCAAAGACGGTCGGGTCGAATTATTGTGGTCGGATTTATTCCCGAAAACGTCACCGTCCCATGATCTGATTACGGGGGTCCGGTCCAAGGATGTGATCATCTCAACTGAACCTCAAATCTCTACACGTATCTTCTTGCCAGGACTCAAAACCCCTGACCAAAAGTTCCCACTCTTACTTTATATTCATGGGGGTGGCTTTGTAATGTTTTCTGCCTTCGATGCACCCTACCACCTTCTGTGCAACAAAATAGCTGCTGAGGCTAACGTTATTGTGGTCTCTGTGGAATATGGTCTCTTCCCGGCCCGACCTCTACCTGCATGCTACGAGGACTCGTGGAAGGCATTCCAGTGGGTGGCTTCACATGCTGATGGGGGTGGCTCTGAGCCGTGGCTGAATGACCATGCTGATTTCGGTGAAGTTTTTGTGGGGGGAGATAGTGCTGGAGGTAACATTTCACATACTCTTGCATTCCGGGTCGGGTCAATTGGGTTACCAGGAGTGCGGTTAGTTGGAATCATTATGGCACATCCATTTTTTGGTGGCACCGAAGATGATGAAATGTGGCTGTATATGTGCACAAATAATGGTGGATTGGATGATCCAAGGATGAATCCGGGTTTGGAGGAGCTTGCTATGCTTGGTTGTGAGAGGGTGCTGATATTTGTAGCTGAGAAAGACTATTTGAATGTTGTGGGCAGGAACTATTACGAGAAATTGAAGAAGAGTGGATGGAAAGGAAGCGTTGAAATTGTTGAGAACGAAAATGAAGGCCATTGCTTCTTTTTGCGTGATTTCAATTGTGAGAAGAGTTTGGAATTGACGCAGAAGGTCGTTTCCTTTCTCAAACAAACTTCGTGTTGAGGTGGGGTGCGTGCGCCATGGCGTTGCAATAGTATTCCTGCTGGAAATAAAAAAGGACAAATATAATTTTCTTTGTATTTCTGTATTCCATAGTGAGATGAAAGTAAGATTCGTATAATCAATGCCATGCTTTTGAAAAATTATATTTCCTTAAATGCTATCTCGTGATTTCTTTGCCTTTTCTTTTCCAAGTGGTAAAAAAAAAACTCAAATAATATCAACTTATCTGCATTATTTCTATTAATTTTACACTTTTTTTTCTTTTTTTTGCAATTTACTAACCCTAAAAAAAAATAAAGTGAATGAATGAAAAGCAAGATGAGTGATGTTATAAAATGCGTGTAACATGGCCACATCCCATGGAAACACATTATTTTTAAAAAGTATGGTGTAATGTTAAAGAGATTGCGATTTGCATAGTAGATCTTGGATTTGAGTTTAATATATATTTTTTGTAAAAATCTAAAATAATCAAAATTTTATTCGTTCACCTGGATTTATAAAATACACTTTTTGGGATGAATTTTCTTGCCTTCCAAAAAATATAATCCCCCAAGGAAACACCCTAAAATAAGAATATACACACGCTCCAATCTTGTGCCCTGCTAAATCAAAATCACCAACGTGGTCTTTGATGTCAAAGTACGATCTTGTTCATCTTTACCAAGTCCATTAAATGTTTGCTAGTGAATAAGGATGGACATCGGTCAAAATTTTCTAATTCCGGTAAACATTCTCGAAGAATGAAAAATTCGGATTAGAGGAAAAAAGTTTGGGATACCCCAATTACTCGAAATTATATATAAATTTCATTATTTCTGAAGACCTAATTTGTCCAAATTTATAGAGCAAAAAAATTATATTATATTCATTTTTTTCAAAAATATGAAAATGGTAATTTTTTCAGATAAATATTGAATATTCATCCTTACCAAAAACTCACTATGCCATATATTTACGGGGGTGGGTTTTCAATGAACTCTGCCTTTCCTCTCGTCTACCACAAGTTGTGCAAGTAGGTTGCAAATGAGGTTGACTTTATAGTTGTGTTTATGGAGTATGATGTATGAAAAAAGGATTTGGTGACATTATATCTTGCACTGTACTTCAAAGTTTGGTAATTGTTATTTTTAAAATAATATTTTTTTTATTTAGAAATATATTTTAGCATATGAAGAAGATTTGAAAACATAAAAAAAAATCTAAATAAGAAAATAAAAACAAAATAAGATTTTGAAAAACAAAGTAGTTTTTAATTGGATTGGACTTTGCCCATGAATAAATGATCATGTTGATTTTGGGAGTGTTTTTATGGGGAAAGATTGTGCATTAAATTTGACTTTTCGGTCGGGTCAATTGGGTTGCCCCATGGAGTGAATGTTGTGGGGGTTGTTATGACGATTCATTTTCAGGGTACTCTAAGATGATGAAATGTTGTTAGACATAGTCCAGCAATAGTGGGTTGAATGAGCCCAAGATAGACCCGGGTGTAGCGGATCTTGCTAGGCTAGGGTGCGAGAGGATGTTGATCTTTGTAGGTCATGAGGAAGATCATTTGACCGTTGCGGCTAAGTTTGACTATTGTAGATTTGTTGAAGACCGTTCTACGTACCACCTGCTCCTCAACACACACACACAAGAGCCTTGGAATTATCACTGGAACTACTTCACTGCAACGGGTTGTGCTAATTGTTTGTTGTCAATTGCTGCTGATCTTTCCACTGCATTTCCAATTAGGTCAGTATTTTTTGTTCGGTTCAGTTCAGTTTTTATAAAAAAAACAACCAAACTGAAAATTATATTTAAAAAAAAATAACCGAACCTAGTAAAAACCAATCATTTTCGGTTCAGTTTGGTTTTTATGATTAAAAAATTGGGAAAACCAAAATTGTTTTTTTGGGCTTTTTGATGGGCCATTTGATGGACTTTATGATGGACTTACAATTAATATTAATAAAGATTGATTTTCTTATAAGATCCCAAAGTATTTTTTTTTTGCCACTAATACAAATATTAATGTATTAAATTGTTAATGTTAATATAGTGTTTATTAAGTTTTTTTAATAAACATTCCCAAATTAAGACAGCAAATCAACATTCCCGAACGCAAAAGACATGAACATTAACAATTGATTTTAGTTAATTATTTGGTGATTATTGTTGCCTGAAATTATGATTAAACAAGAACCCAAAAAACCAATACAACACAAAAAAATCAAAACACATAAAGATACAAACTTTGCAGCAACTTAGCAAAAACCCAGGAACAAAAACACTCGAAGAAGTAAAAACACACAACAAAACAGTAAACTTTACATACAACCATGACGGGAGGGGATAGTGATGCAAATTGCAGAGGAATTTTCAACCGATTGCAGATGCGAGATGCATATGCAGTTGCAGAGGGAGGGAGAGGGTGGTTGTTGCCTTGCATAGGTTGGTTGCACCCACAACCATGTTAAAGTTAATGATAACTTAATCAAGCTCCGATGTCGTAATTCAGAAACTCCAACACTATGCATCCAATGCATAAAATCTAACCCTAGAGCCCCATAAACTGACAAGGTAGGAATTGCTGCCAATGTCATAAACTGTCAATGCAGTCATTCGAAGACACCTTGGCATCCAACATGACAAAGATTGCCTTTAGAGAAGACGACGAGAAGTTGAGATCTGCTTATCAGAGTTGCAACAAAAGTTTTGTGAAAGCAATCAAGTATCTTTTGAAGGTTGTTTCTTTGTTAAGATCGGTGATTATGATACAAACTAGCAGAAGTTACAGTCGCAGAGAGAGGGAGAGGCCAAGAGGGGGGGTTGCTGCTGGTAGGGTTTGTTTTAAAGAGGGAGGGAGAGGGAGGGGGGGGGGGCGCTGTTGTTGCTAGGGTTTTGAAATTAGGAAAGAAATTAAAGTTTATATTTATAGTAAGTTTTTTAACCGAATCGGTTCAGTTCAGTGTATTCAGTTTTTACTTTATAAAATTGATATCGAACCGAACCGGACATTTCAGAGTTTTATAATCTGTGTAATTGGGTTTTTTACCGGTTCGGTTTTTTCGGTTATGTTTTTTATTTTTTTCAATTTAATCGGCTGACTGATTTTTGCTCACTCCTACTTCCAATACTATCAAATCCTGTACTTTACTTTACTGAGCTAGGTAGATTTATTATTTAAGATTTACTATAAAATTAATGTCAGGCAACTGCTATTAATTATCTTTCGTATGTAACTAGATTAATGCCGAACTAAACGCTAGGTTAAATTATTGTTTTTTTCAACCTATATTTTTTTTAGAGATAATTATTTTTTAAAGAAATTAATAAAAGCATTTAATTGAGTCAAATCTTGATTAATTTGATAATATGATGAAAAATAAGACAATAACAACAACAAATATTTAAAAAAATTGCTTCAGGTAAAACTGGGTTATCACACGAAACTCAAAACCTACACATTAGATCAGGATAACCCTATGAAAAGACAGTATCGACAAAAGTCAATTGTAAGAAAAAAACATGAAAAAAGAAAATATTTAAGCTAACTTAGTCTAATATTTTAAAATAAAATGAAGTGGAATGAAATCTAAAAGGAAAGTTTCCACAAAAAATATTAAAAATAAAATAAATAGCAACAAAAAATAAAATAAAAAATATGATATAAAACAAAATAAACTAAAATAATGGGGGTTGGAATTGAGAAAATAATGCAATTAAGAGAATGATATAAAATATTGAGGGATGCAATTGAAAAGATAGTTTAATTAAGAAACTAATTAAAAAACAAATCAAAAGAATGAGAACCAAATTTGAAAGGTGAAAAAAAACAAAGGAGAATTAAATTGAAAAATAAATCTGAATTTTATAGACAATCTAAAATAAAACAAATAACAATAAAAAGAATAAGTACAAAATCTAAAAGAAAAATAAATTGAAGGACTGCTTTTAAAATATGTAGGCGTTGACTTTGGAACTGAGGAAAAGAAAAGAAAGAAGGAAGGGGGGGAATTGGCCACCAACATAATAATTGACAAAGTTTTTCCACACGCATTTACCATGAGTGAAAGTGATGCCATGAGAATGAAAACATCGTCGTGGAAGCCAGGGTTTGGTAATTGGATGAATCTGTAACCATCGTTCAAAGACTTAAGGATAACCCATATGCGCTTATATTAGTTCCACGTGTAACGAGCTTTGTCAGACAAAAATACTTAACTATCCCTGTCTACACTTGATAATTAGAAAAAGAAAAGGACATAACACCCAACTGAAGACAAAGGCAAGAATAATTGGAAGACAGTGTGGTAATATTTCGTGAGTATTTTATTTTTTTCCTCTAAGCTTGTATCTGTAATTTAGTTGTTCAAATAACAATTTTCTATGCAGCTAAATCAGCTCCCGGATTTTCTATTTATTCAAGTATTGTTTATCTAGACTCATAAGCACTATGGACTTGAATAGTAAAATTACTTAATAATATAAGTATTATTTCTATACTACAACAGCATAACGAAGTCATTTAGCCGAATGGTTAAGGCTTGTGCCTAATGTTTCCTCGCGGCGAGAGTTCAAATCTCTCAGGCAACAAAATGATTTTGGATTTTGCTTTTAAAAAAGTTAATAATATAAGTATTATTTCTATACTACAACAGCACAACCAAGTCCTTTGGCCGAGTTGTTAAGGCGTGCATCATTTCCCGCAAGCGAGAGTTTGAATCTCTCAGGCCACAAATTGTGCTTCTTTTTTTTATAACCTGTGTGTCCGAAACAGCTTACGCACACCATGATTAATCTCTAAACCCACTTTTTTAACATTTGTTTTGGTTTTTCTTATAACCGAAGTGTCCAAGTCAGCTTACACGCACTGTTGCGATGTCGCGGTCGCACAAATTAATTACCCTAGCTTAAAACAAATCAAACAAGATAGTATAGAGCAAGCAAGGGGTCGATCACACAAGGACGATTTAGTTCAGATTTTGGTGCTATATGCTAAACAATTGGGGGGGGGGGGTTGGAAGTTGTCTAGGCTAGGCTAAAGCAAATTAAGTTAAAATTAAATAAAACTAAAATTTATCAATAAAACAAACCTTGGTCGCAAGTCAACATCCACCTACAAAAATCAGAACTGATCATGGAAACGACATCAATTTATATTCTGAATATTTATTTCTTCTTAAAATTGGTTCGTTAACGATCGACCGTATAACTTACCCTAACCGTTAAACAACCACAGTGTCCGCACTAGTAATTTGATTCAATGACAACATTAAAAACTAGATAAATTGGTCAATTAAGAAACATAATTATCCGCAATGTATGTTTAGTTTATTGAATGTTGTCCCTAAGATTAATAACGTAGATCCGCTATAATTATTAACTTTGTTGCTTCACAAGTTCATATATCACAACTCCGGTTTTGATATCAAACTTAGCAATAGATTGTCTACAAGCATAGAAGAACAATTAAATAAACAATTAAATAAACAATCATAGGAAAACAAGCATAGAAGAACAAACATATTCATCATATAAACTGAAAAATTGAGGTAGAAATAGATCTCACAGTTCTTCAAATCTGAAGGTTTCCATGTTCTTGCAGCCAAGCAAAAGAGTCTAGCCTTGCATGTTTATGAAACAACTAAATAAAAAGATGGAAGAAAACATGATTTAGGGTTTGGAGGAGGAAGATTTGTGTTTTCTTTGCTGCTGGCCGAAACTTCCTTGCTCATCTCCTCCTTTATATATGCTTAGAAACCCTAGTATCTATTTTACAAAATAGTTATTCCTTAAGTTGGCAGAATTTAGTTGTCCCTTGTACAATTCATATCTCATTCATAACACATTATTTTGAGCTTCTATTTGGAGCGTTTATAGGTATTTGTGTCCTGAATCCAAGAACATTGGGTTTGCATCAATAAGACTTCTATAGCTAGAGACATTGAAGTTGGAATGGACAAAGGTCGACATCGGCAGATTGCAAGATTTGAATTTTGTGGCTGCAATTTCCATGATCTTCCTTATTTTATTTCTTTTTCCTTAGCTTTTCATAAAGTTATGGATGTTAGCTTTTGAATTCCACTGGAATCACTTCATTTCGATCTCTAGAGCTTCCGCTCTGCACAAAACACCGACTGAAGGTCAAATCTGTCAATTAGCTCCAATTACCTCATTTTTGCATCTTTCATCCAAAAATGCCTTCAAAACATAAAACAAAGAATATCAAGGCATTTTATACACAAAACACTAGGTAAATATAGATGAAACTATCAAATAATATGGTCACATCACGCACCATAATTTCCCCGCGTATACATTTTTTTTATCTCCGAATCCACTTTTTTTTTTACATTTTCTTTTTTGTTTCTTTTTCCCACTTATAATTTTTTTATAACCGGGGTATCCGGGCCTCTTACGCACACCACGACTATTATTTTATAAAATAGCTAAAGGAGATCGCAATATCAAACAGTAATAAACATTGATTTCAATAGTGGTTTACATTTTTCATTACTATTTGAAAAGGTGAATTGAACTGTAGTTTTGGTGGGAGATGGCAGAGGTGTTTGGGAATTCATTTGGAAAGTGTATTTGAAAAAATTTAAAAATTTCTATTTCTATTTTTTATTTTAAATGAAAATAATTTGTTGTTTCTAGATAATTTTGATGTGTTAATGTAAAAAATAATTTTAAAAAAATTGAAAATAAAATCATTTTGATGCATTTCTTAAAGTTGAAAGAGCTCACGGTTTTAAACAAAGTTTTACACAGTTCATCTATACTCAGAAGCATTGTGGACTTGAATAGTGAAATTACATAATAATATAAATATTATTTGTATACCAGGACAGAACAGCGAGGTTGTTTGGCCATGTGGTTAAGGCATGCGGGTGCTAACGAAGGCGAGAGTTCGAATCTCACAATCGACAAAAATAATTTTGAATAGGTCGCCCATTTGAAGAACAATGAACATGCACCACGACTAATCTCCAGACCCTTTTTCTTTTTAACATATTTTTTCCAAATATATGATTTTTCACGACTAATCTCTGGACCCATTATTTTTTTACATTTTCTTTCCTATTTTTTTCCACTTATATATTTTTTTGTTTTATTTTATGACCGGCGTGTCCGGGTTATTTTACGCGCACCATGATTTTTTTTCTTATTACTGTTTGAAAAGGTGCGTTCCCCTTGCAGTTTTTTTTAGCCACTTTTTTTTCATTTTTTTTCCACTTATACATTTCTTTTGGTTTTTTTTATAACCGGGGTGTTCAGGTTAGCTAACACGCACCATGATTTTTTTCCCTCGTATATATTTTTTTTAATAACCGAGGAGTTCGAATCAGCTTACGCGCGCCACGAAGAATCCCAAGACCCCTATTTTTTAACATTTTTTTCTGCTTTTTTTTCCACTTATATAATTTTTTTATAATCGGGGTGTCCAAGCTAGCTTACACTCACCACGACTATTATTATTAAGAAAAAAAGATAAAACAACTCGCTCAAACATTGTACACACACTCACAAAACACTATGGATTACAATAGTGTATTAACAATTTCGCCCCTCAATGCACCTTAGCCCTTGCCTTCAAATCAGGGGTATTTTTGAATTTTCCATGGGACCAGTTGGCATTACTAGATTGTTTGGGGGTAGTTTTTTTTTTCCCATATTTTTCCATGGTAAAATAGCCATGAGGACAAAAATTCACAGGAACCGCTAGGGGCATTAAGGTTATTGCACATATTTTTTTAAATAGCTAAATACAAATTTATATATATACACACATATATAAATGACCTGTTTATTATTTTCAACAAATGATAATTTACTATCATTATTCTAAAATATTTTTAATATAATAATAGGAGAAATAAATCTTTACAAATAAAAAATAAATAAACAACAATGACAGTGTCATCGATAGTATGAACAATAATAATTAGAAAATTAATTGTGTATAATAATATTTATAATGACAACTATAATAATTTTGACAAAAATTCATTGGTCAATGTTATTTTTGTGAAAAATAACTTTCGCGTTTTTTTATGTATAATATTTCAGATCTCATATCACGAAAAAAATATACAAAACCACACGTGGACAATACAGGTAGAAAAATTATGCCAAATTATCTACAATATTAAATTAAAAAATTGTCGTTCATTTCACCACAGTCAACACCAAATTTTTTAACATGTAACAAAATTGTTGATGATCCTAAATTTTTATAAATATTATTTTCTAGACTTTTTCCTTAAAAAATAGGAGAAACTAATTATGTATTGTTATATTTTTTCATATTAACATCTTAAAATATATATAAAAATTTGAACTGACTTTTCTTTAAAAATCTCACATTAATTTAAACTTAGTGCTTTAAATTTTTTTAATATAATAATATGAAGAAAAAATCATCTTTGATAACTTATAGCAGATGCATTTTTGCTATCTATAAAATAAATTATTCAAAAAATAGTTAAAACATGCCCAACAAACAATTAGTATGTTGCAGGCAACAAATAATATATCTTTAGTCAATTTGATCAATTGCGGTTTTGCTATCTACCAATTAAATTATTACCAAAGTAGTTAAAACAAAATCATCAATCAAATTGTTTGCTGCATAAAACAAATCACTCATTTTTGCTACAATTCAACGATTGTAATTTTACTATTTGTTAATGAAATAATTCACGAAACAAATAAAACATACACAACAATCACAAAAAAAAAATTTATTCCAATTGTACAATCTACTTATTAAATAATTATCAAAACAGTTTTAACAGTAGTAACATTCAATCACTCTTAAGCGGGGAAAAAACTTGTTTCTAACATATTCTATCAATTACAATTTTACTAATTAAATATGAAAATAACAAATTACAACACGCATAAAATCAATCAGTTTTTTACATAGAAAAAAGTCTAGTGCAGCGCGCGGATAAATTCGCTCGTAAAAAACTAATATACCTCCAATCTCAAAGTCAATTGTATTATAATCATCATTTCATTGTTTCAACCCATAATGAAATAAATGTGTCCAATATAAAGCTACAATGAAATCAAGAGATATTTTAGTTTCTTTTAATATTGACTACAATCAAGAAATTGAAGTGATTTAATTGAAAGTTTATCCAAAATCCACTACAAGAAATGCTCTCTTAAACTTGCCTGTATTTTTTTTAAAAAGAAAGTTTGTGTATGCGATGTGAAATTAACATGATGTAGATAAATTATATGTGAATGAAAAGTTAATCTCAAATAAACTTTGGTTTTTCTATTAAAAACAATCCTTGGTTTTTATAGATTTAATTCTTGGTTTATGGTGGCTAATCAATTATTGATAATGATGAAAATTCATTCTTCAACCTTTTAATTTTCAGAATTCACTACAAAAAAATGAATAAAAAGTTTAAATTGAGTTTTTTAGATTTTTATACAATCTTCTTCATTTTACATTTTAGCTTTTTTTAGGTTCATCTTGTAGAGAGATAATTAACTTTCATGTTATTTGGTTTAAATATCATGTTTAGAAGTGTATCTAAACTAAGGTGGAGTTGTCATAATGTTGAAAGGTATTTTGCAAACATCTTGTTACACAAGTGAGAACCAATAAAGCTTCAAGGACAAATGATTAATCTTTGACAACAACAAAAATTTCATTATTTTAAAGTGTTTCAATAAGTAAGTATCCTCCATTTTAATTTAAACATATATTTTTTTTATTAGCATGCATTATAGATCTTTGAATTAGTATTTTTCTATTTAAATTTGATTATATGCTAAGTATGCATGCTTATTTATTGCATATTTAAGGTTTTACTTTTTATATTAGACTTTGTTTAGTTTATCTTGTGAAAAAAAATAGATTAATTATGAAATAGGTTCTTAACATCCTTAGAATTTAAGTTGTAATTTAACTTTCTTTAGTACACTCTCAATATATAGATTTAATTATATTTCTATATGCTTTAATCTTTCTAAAAAACTTTCTTGGTGAAAGCATTATTCACACAATATTATTTTAGTAAATGGTAAAAATTATAAGTGAAATGATAATACTTGAACAAATCATGATGAAAAAAAAAATAAGGCTAAAAAAAGCAACCCAATAAAGGGAATGAATGTTGATTTTATCTTGCATGGTTTAATTATTTTTATTAAGTTGCTTTATTACAAGTTTTTATTTTAGGCTTGCTGTAGATCTAAAATATTTATTTGTAAAAATTATTGGATATTTTTATACACAAATTATATCATATCTTTTTTTTACTCATGATTGAATTTTCCTAGCTAGGTAAATTTCTAGATATCAAAATGATTGATTCAAATACTCTAATGAACAGTTAAAGAGTTCTAACTCATTTTGCATGATATACATGTTGATGTTATGTCTCCATGTAAGTTTTTCCAAGTGGTCACATTCATTAAAAAATCACCATAATCTTATAAATACTTCAAGAACTATCTTACTCATAAGTGCAAAGAGATGGGGATTAAAGATTTCATTTCTAGGTCGAGGATAAAAAAGGTTAATGAGTTGTCAAAAAAAAGAGTCAACTCTCCTGATATCCCAAAAAAAAAGTTATTGAATAGGCGGTAAAGTTTCCCATAAAAAAATCAAAAGAAAAAAGGCTTGCTGTGAAAGGGAAATGAATTGACAAAACGTTCAGTGGCAAATGCTTTATTTGCCAGGACTAGGCATTTGACATAGAAATAAAGGTAAACAAGGAAACTCTATATAAAAAGATCAGTCAAGCCAATTTCATTGAGGTTTATCACCTCACTAATAAAGTTTCATAAATGAACCTGTCTTGTGTTATCTTTGAAATCAACCTCATTGACAATCTTGAGTAGTGGTAAATTGACATTAGTCCTACAAAATATGCATGCACTAATAAGAAGATGTTTTGAACTAATAAATAAGTGGATGGATAATACCAATACATTGAAAACTCATCAAGGTAATGGGTGTTGAAAAGGTCATTATATATTCAGTGACTCATCATTAAGTTCAATGTGAGGTTGAAAGCTCTGGCATATATTTGAAGCATTTAAAGGAGAGGCAACCTTGTACATATAAAGTAATGTATTAGAAGATGTAAATATGTTTTTATTTATGGCTTAGGTTTCTCTGTTATAGCCAACGACATTTATAGCCAAATGACCTTCGATATTCCTGTTTATTGTATATAATGCAACTGATAATCAATGAAAACACAAGGGAGTTTAATTTCTTTCATAATGGAGAAAAAATAGAACAAATGCGTGAAGGTCTTTCACTAGGTCTAATTTTAATAAAGATTGGGAGAAGGAACCTTGAAGTGGAACTAATGAATATGAGGCGTAAATATTAAGTGCCCAAGATTAGGAGAAAGAATCCTAAGGTGCAGCAACTGAATTGCAAAAAAAAAAAATTGCACTGTTTTTTTTATTAGAGAGAGATAAAAAGAGATGAAGGAATGGGAGAGCAAAGGGAAGAGTTTAACTTGTTTCACGAATAGAAAGAGGTTAAACAAAAACATTAAAATGTGATCTTGCAGGCCGACTCTTTATAACAATACTATTAAACAGAAAACCTCTAAAGCAAAAACATATTGACACTACCTTAAATTTGAAAAATACAAGTAAAAAAGAAAAAGAAAAAAGTGCCCTTGAGAACTACCTTAAATGTTCTAAGAAAAATATTATGTATAGCTCACTAATTTTAAAATTTTAAGTGAAATATTTTTGACCTTATGAATCGATGTAAAACCCTAAAATCAATATCATATTGACACTTATCGAGCATGATGTACAAATAAAAGCTTGGGTAATTGCTATATAAGAAAGAAAACCCTTTTAAAATGCAGTTTCTTGATATTTTCAAGTAATATAAAAATTGATTTTCTAAATTTGTGGAGCCTTGAAAACTAAGATTACAATAAGTAAACAATCGAAACAATTAAAAAATATAAGCTGATAAATAAGATATCATACTAATATTTTAGTAATTATTTTGTGTGCTGACACTGAATATATGAAAAAAGTAAAGTAAAAGTTAAGGTTGATTACCATAAAACTCACCGTGAATTTGTTTTTCATCTTTTGATTTAGAGAAAGAATCAAAAGTTTGTGACTGTAGAGCATATTGTTAACGTTTTAGTTGTTAAAATAAGTTCCTATTTATTAGGAAATCAATTGTTTTTATCTATCCCTTAAGAGAGTCCCAGCTGATTAGGAGAAAGTTAGTCATGCGTTAATTGTAGCTTATTTTTCTATTCGTTTGTTATTTGTATTTCTATTTAAGTCGAACTTCTCTTCATGAAATAACACTGCAGCCCTTTCACATTATTGTTCTCCTTACAAGCTCTATCTATAACTTTCAGAGAAATAATATTGCAGAACCTCCAGTGCTCTACAAGTGGTATTAGAGCATGTTCAAGACACTAAATCAATAGAGGCATAACTTTGTTTTGTTGTTGCAAGATTACAATGGCCACTGAGAACAACTATGTGCAACCTGCAATCCCATGCTTCGATGGTCATTATGATCATTAGAGTATGTTAATGGAGAATTTTCTAAGGTCAAAGGAGTACTGGAGTCTTGTAGAAAACGACATCAATGAATTAGCAAATGGAGGTGCGATGACAAAGGCACAAACAAGATTTTAGGAAGATTAAAAGCCGAAGGATCCCAAGGCAAAAAACTTATTTATTCCAAGCTATTGATCGTGCAATTATCAAGACTATTCTTCACAAAAACACCTCCAAACATGGTGACAAGATGGGGAAGTAACAATAATTGAGAAGATTATACGATCAATATCTGCAAAGTTCAACTACATAGTCTGCTCAATTGAGGAATTACACGACATTGATGAACTTTTGATTGATGAGCTACAAAGCTCATTATTGTTGCATGAGTAGTGGATGGTGAGCACTATACGTGAGGAACAAGTTTTGAAGGTATCATTGCATGGTGGTGCATCTTCAAAAGGATATGAAAGAGGTCGCAGCTGGAGTCGAGGAGGCATAGCTCGAGGAGGAGGATGTGGATATGATAAAAAATCATTCGACAAAACCAAAGTTCAATGCTATCATTGTCATAGATATGGTCACTATCAATACAAGTGCACAGACAAGGAGGAGAAGGTAAATCTCGTACAAGCAGAAGCAGAAGAAGAAATGCTCTTAATGGCATATCTTGTCGAAGAAGAATTCAAATCAGATAAATGGTATTTGGATTCGGGGTGCAGCAACCATATGTGTGGAAACAAGGAATTATTTTCTTGTTTGGATGAAACCTACAAAGATACAGTGAAGCTTGGTAATGGCACATGCATCACTGTCATGGGAAAGGGAAATATTAGGCTTCATGTGAAAGACAACACAAATGCAACAATATCTAGTGTTTTCTACATTTCAGAATTGAAGAATAATCTTATCAATATGGATCAATTGCAAGAGAAGGGATATACAATCATTATTGCAACAAGCTATTGCAAAATCCATCATCCAGAGAAAGGAGCAATTGCTAAAGCAAGAATGACTAGCAATCACATGTTTCCACTTTACATGTAGGATAACACTCAAACATGTTTTTCTATGAAATTACATGACTCAACACGGTTATGGCATTTCTGTTATGGACATCTCAATTTCAATGGTTTGAAGACACTGCAAGAGAAAAACATGGCGACTGGGCTTCCTAAAATTATTTGTCCTACAAAAATATGTGAAGAATGTGTTGTTGGCAAACAACATCAAGTTCCTTTCCAAAAGGAAAAGCCTAGCGAGTTGAACAAACACTTCACTTGGTTCACTCGGATAACTGTGGCCTCATCAATCCAGCCTTAAATGGAAATAAAAGGTACTTCATTTCTTTTATCGATGATTGTAGTTGGAAGACATGGGTTTATTTTCTAAAAGATAAGTTTGAAGCTTTTGCTATGTTTAAAATATTTAAGGCTCAAAGCGAAAAAGAATGTGGAAACCCTATTAAAATCCTTAGAACAGACTGTGGTGGTGAATTTACTTCACATGATTTTGCAAGTTTTTCCGAAATGCATGGAATACAACGGCAACTTACAGCAATGTATTCACCATATCAAAATGGGTGGCGGAGTGAAGGAATCATGAAATTATGAACATGGTTTGCAATATGTTACTAAAAGGGAGAATTCTAAAGAGTTTTTGGCCTAAAGCAATTAACTAGAGTGTCTACATATTGAATCAATGCCCTATGTTTGTTGTCAAAAATATCACACCATCAGAAGCTTGGAATGGATCTAGGCCTACGGTTGATCATTTCAGGATCTTTGGGTGCATAACATATGCACATGTTCCAAATGCAAAGAGAACAAAGCTGGATGACAAGGCAGTAAAGTGTGTATTTCTTGAGGTAAGTGAAGAATCAAAGGCTTACAAGCTCTATAATCCCATCACAAGAAATATGGTCAGCAACCATGATGTTCAATTTGATAAAGAGTACACATGGGATTGGAAGAACACAAAAACTCATTAGCATTCAAATATGCATGGTGAAGGATGCTACGAAACAAAAGGATTCACTAGTGATCAAATAATTGAATCTCATATTCAATCATCTGAATATAAGATTCACACAGAAGAACAACTACCAACTCCCATTCCATATGGGGGAACTATTATTCCATATGGTGAAGGGACGTCCAACACATTGTCACATAATCCTCTTCCATATGATAATCAGCCAACATCTCAACACCAAAGAACAACACCCGCATGGATGACTAATTATATCAGTAGAAATGACTTATCTGATGAAGATACCATTGCCTAGTTTGCTATATTTGCAGATTCTAACCCTATCAAATTTGAAGATGCAGTAAAAGAAAAATGGAGAATTATGGATATGGAGATCCAAGCTATAAACAAAAATAACATTTAGGAGCTTACAGACCTTCCAAAAGGGCAAAAGACCATTGGCGTCAAATGGGTTTATAAAACCAAGCTAAATGAAAAGGGGGAAATTGACAAGCACAAGGCTCGTCTGGTGGTAAAGGGCTATATGCAGCAGTATGGCATCGATTACGGCGAGGTATTTTCTCTGATATTCAGGCATGACACCATTCATGATGCGAACCTCATGATCACGTGGTCACGCAACCCACAAAAAAGATTAAAATCGGATCCCGGAAAGCCGAAATAGGTCTGATAGGAGTGTGACACAATGGAAACCTGCCCCAAGGCACCAGCACTATTGGAATGAGTAGAATGACGCCACGAAGCCAGTTAATCTTCGATAAGTCGGATTCAGTTCGTTCAAGAACTGAAGAATGCAAGAATCACTCTCACACATAAACTGAAAAGTTCAGAATTAAGTTTTAATCAATGGCTGCCGAAATTAGGGTTACATGAGTTTAATAGTTCTTAAAAGTAACCCTAATGGACCCCTTATGTGGACTTAAATGAGATCCAGTCAAAACTGACCCAAAAATCTTAAATTGAAAGCCCATAACTTAATCCAATCAAGCCTTGGATCCTAGCTGACAACAAAGTCTTAATTAAGCTCAAACAAGCCGTGGGTTGTAGCTAACTAACTTAAATGAAGTCCATAAGGTTTATTTATTCTCTTCCATCCAGCCCATTATTCCATGTTTCCAAGTTGTAGTAGGATTCTTTTGGTTCCTTCGTTGTGCTCACTTCATGGCCCAAATAAAGCTGGGTTGGACCCCTCCTACACATAGATACTTCAATGGTCATTGCAATTATGACTTGGGTGAAACTTTGAAAACCACGAACCAAGCCCCTAATCATGTAATGGGTCCTTGCTGGTGTTTTTGGGCCGGTTTGCATCATTCCCTCTCTCCTCGAAAGGATTCGACCTCGAATCAAAATCGTTATATTGTTTATGGCTCGACAATTAACACACATCCTCCATGTTCCATCCTTCGTAGGCATGAGTAGCACGCTTACAGCACACGGGTTTATACTCTCACGAATATATCTCTTATCTATTAGCTCATAAACTTGCCTTTGAAGCCTAGTCATCTCCTCTGGATTCCTTCTATAGGATGGTCGGTTAGGAATTGAAGCTCCACATACAAAATCAATCTGATGCTCAATCTCCCGTAATGATGGTATTCTGCTTGGAGTATCGTCGGGAAACAAATCATCAAACTCCTCACCCTCTCTAGCATAAAAACTTCGCTGTTTCTTTAGTTTTTCCACACAATTCTCATCACTCTTCCTGACTTTCTTCACTCCTCTTGTCTTACCTCCACTCTCGACCAGGTTTGGGTATTTTTGAGTTGTGGTTGAATGGTCTGATTTGTTTGCGTTTGGATGACTGTCTGAATGGGTTACAGTGGTTTGGGTTTTGGCCGCATCCAATGGTATTCTCTCCCCTTGATCCTCACCTTGATTTTCTCTCCCCACTGCCTCATCATACTCACGTTTTAGCTTTATTTGATCATCATGCACCTGTTTGGGTGTAAAAGGTACAAGAGTGATGGTTTTACCATCTTTTACAATGGTATATCGATTTCTAACCCCATCATGAACTGCCTTCCTATCACATTGCCATGGTCTCCCCAACAAGATGTGACTTGCTTGCATCAGTACCACATCGCACAGAACTTCATCAACATATTTCCCAATCGAAAATGGGACCACAACCTGCTTAGTCACTTTCACTTCACCACCACCATTTAGCCATTGCAATCTATAAGGTTTCGCATGCTTAACAATACTCCATTTCAGTTTACTAACAAGGGTTGTACTACAAACATTAATACAGCTTTCGCTATCAATAATTAAACCACACACCTTGCTTTGTACGTAACAAAGCATCTGAAAGATATTCTCTTTTTGTTGATCAGATTCATCTTCCTTGACCTGAACCTGAAGTGTAGACCTCGTAACCAAGGACGCCGCAACCGTTCATGCTACCTCATCCCCGTCACTATGCTTCAACAGTGGCATGCCTTTTGATGCAGACCAACCCAAAAACAACAGCAAGGACACATTACATGTCCCAAATGGTCCAATGATGTGATCTAAGGCAATGGCACTGAAAGAGGCAATGAATGCATTGGTGTTAAAGGTTTTCAACCAGGTCAGAATTGCAAGGACCATTGGAGTATCAAGAGGAGACCCTAGTACATCTTATCCATGTGCAGGAAGGGTCCAATACAACCTTATTTGGGCCATGAAATGAGGACAGCAAAGGAGCCAAAAGAATCCTACTACAACATGGGATTAATGGGCTTGAGAGAAGACTATAAAAGAAAAGCCTCACGGGCTTTATTTAATTTTGTTAGCTACAGCCCAAGGCTTGTTTGGGCTTAATTAAGACTTTGTTTTCAGCTAGGATCCAAGGCTTGCTTGGATTAAGTTATGGGCTTTCAATTTAAGATTTTTGGGTCAGTTTTGACTGGACCTCATTTAAGTCCACATAAGGGTCCATTAGGGTTACTTTTAAGAACTATTTAAACTCATGTAACCCTAATTTCGGCAGCCATTGATTAAAACTTAATTCTGAACTTTTCAGTTTATGTGTGAGAGTGATTCTTGCATTCTTCAGTTCTTGAACGAACTGAATCCGACTTATCGAAGATTAACTGACTCCGTGGTGTCATTCTACTCATTCCAATAGTGCTGGTGCCTTGGGGCAGGTTTCCATTGTGTCGCACTCCTATCAGACCTATTTCGGTTTTCCGAGATCAGATTTCAGTCTTTGTTGTGGGTTGCGTGACCACGTGATCACGAGGTTCGCATCAGGTGGTATCAAAGCTAGGCTCCGAAACAAGGTCATATCATTATGTTATTTTCGTGTTTTTTTTTGTGTTCCTTGAAGTTTCCAGTGTTTGTTTTCATCTTCTTGTTCTTTGTGTCAGCGTATCTAATAAAAAAAAACAAGGGGTTCCATTTCATCGTTTTCTGTCTCTTCATTTCAGTATATTAAGAAAAAAAACAGAAAAGAAAAGAAAAGAATAGAAAGAGAGATAGAGGCATTAGTTGAAATTTGAAGAATCATTGAAATCTTGCCACAGAAACACTACTCTGGGGAAACATAAGCAAAGCACATCGGAATCAATTGAAAATTCATATTCCGTCTATTGGGTTTGAGCTAAGATCATAGGTCAAATTTGGGCTTATTCTAATATTGATTTCTTGAGGTTGTTTTTCGAAATTCATTTCTACCGCAGACACACTACCTTAGTGAACCCTTAGACAAACACTTTAGAATCAATTGAAACTTTACATTCTGTGACTTGGGGTTGATATCGCATGATATATTATATTTGAGCTTATTTTGATATCATATACTAGAGTTTTCAATTGGAGGTTCATTTCTGCCGCAAATTGATCACACAAGGGGTTGAGTATCTAGAAATATGACAACGACCTATAATTTGAGTGTTGTTTTTAGTTTGGTATTGAAATACTAAATGTTGAATTTGAGGTTATTTCGAGGTTGTTTAGTCTGGGTTCCAATTCTGTTACGTAAAAATTGCGTAAGAGTTTAGATTCTGCTCAATTCTAAAAAAAAAGTGATCCCTGCTGTTTATTTTTGTCCAATTCATTTTTCTATTCTATTTTGGGAATCTAGGAGTCAAGTAATTGTTGTCGCTAGTATTTGCTTCTGCTTTATTTCATGTCTTCGTATCGTCCACAATTCGTACGATTTTGCATTGCTACTCACGAAATCGTAATCTTAGTTTTGTTTTGCTTTGTTTTCAGTATTTTTATTGCTTCTTGAGTCTGAAAATGATAATTAGAGTGCGCTGTGAATGCTACTGACTTTGATTTGTTGATTTTAGTTTCGAAAGAACCAAAAGAAAGCAAGTTGTGAGGTAAAAGGCGTAGTGAGCTTATTAGAGTGAAAAGCCTTGATTTTGTTTGTGTGATTCACGAGAGTTGTGAGGTAAAAGGCGTAGTGAGCTTATTAGAGTGAAAAGCCTTGATTTTTTTGTGTGATACACGAGAGTTGTGAGGATATATATATATATATATATTTTTGCTACTAACCAAATTTTGCAGATTCAATGGATGTCTGAAAACAACGAATCAGACACACAAAACGTTGACGTAGCCTTCCAATTACGAGCCATGGGTCAGCAACTTGAGCTGTTGTCTAGGACATGCAAAGATCTGAAAGATGAGGTGGATTCGATAAAGCAACAGGATAGTGGGGCTGATCGCCGAGGAAATACGGTCCGTATGGCTGTACGGAATAACAAATCTGATTTTGAAGAGTATGTTGATGAAAATGCAGATGTGGACGAAGATGACTATGATTTTGCATCTGTTGGCCAAGGAATCAAGTCTGGACCGAACAGAGCTAGGAGGAATGTGAATTTTCGTGGCATGGGGAATTATGAAGATATGGATGGGGACAAAATCAAATTGAAAATTCCTAACTTCGAAGGTAAAAATGATCCCGAGGCTTATTTGGAGTGGGAGAAAAGAGTTGATTGGATTTTTGATTGTCATTGCTGTCCTGAACAAAAAAAGGTGAAATTGGTGATAATTGAGTTTACAACGTATGCAATGATTTAGTGGGATCAGATTGTAATCAGTAGGAGGTGGAATGGGGAGCGACCCGTTCAGAGTTGGGGGGAGATGAAAGTGTTAATGAGGAGACGATTTGTGCCAAACCACTATTATAGAGACGTATACCTGAAGCTCCAAGGTCTGAATCAAGGTTATAAGACAGTAGATGAATATCACAAAGAGATGGAGATAGCAATGATTCGGGCCAATGTTGTTGAGGATAGAGAAGCCACTATGGCTAGATTTCTTAATGGGTTGAATCATGACATTTCCAATGTGGTTGAGCTACAGCACTATGTGGAGCTAAAGGACATGGTTCACATGGCTACGAAGGTGGAGAGACAACTCAGGAAGGGACATGTTCGGCCAGGATTTAATTCGGGTGCTTCATCATCTTGGAAGACGAATCTGAAGAGAGAGGCTATTGTTCACCCAAAACCCTTTGTTCCTTCTAAAACTGAATGAACAACGGCTAAAGTTAATGTCCCTACCGGTGCCAAAGGTAAATCTGAAACTCAGCCTAAACGTACTCGTGATGTTAAATGTTTCAGGTGTCAAGGGCATGGACATTATGCTTCGGAGTGTCCAAACAAGAGAATCATGATGATTAGAGATGATGGTGATATGGAATCTGAAAGTGACCGATCTGATTGCGAAGGCATGCCGCCATTGGAGGATATTGATGAGGATGAGTTAGCATTAACGGTTGCGGTGTTCTTGGTTATGAGGTCTACACTTCAGGTTCAGGTCAAGGAAGATGAATCTGATCAACAAAAAGAGAATATCTTTCAGACGCATTGTTACGTACAAAGCAAGGTGTGTGGTTTAATTATTGATAGCGAAAGCTGTTTTAATGTTTGCAGTACAACCCTTGTTAGTAAACTGAAATTGAGTACTGTTAAGCATGCGAAACCATATAGATTGCAATGGCTGAATGGTGGTGGTGAAGTGAAAGTGACTAAACAGGATGTGGTCCCATTTTCGATTGGGAAATATGTTGATGAAGTTCTATGTGATGTGGTACCGATGCAAGTAAGTCACATCTTGTTGGGGAGACCATGGCAATATGATAGGAAGGCAGTTCATGATGGGGTTAGAAATCGATATACCATTGCAAAAGATGGTAAAACCATCACTCTTGTATCTCTTACACCCAAACAGGTGCATGATGATCAAATAAAGCTAAAACGTGAGTATGATGAGGCAGTGGGGAGAGAAAATCAAGGTGAGGATCAAGGGGAGAGAATACCATCGGATGCGGCCAAAACCTAAACCACTGTAACCCGTTCATACAATCATCCAAATGCCAACAAATCAGACCATTCAACCACAATTCAAAAATACCCAAACCTGGTCGAGAGTGGAGGTAAGACAAGAGGAGTGAAGAAAGTCAGGAAGAGTGATGAAAATTGTGTGGAAAAAGTAAAGAAACAACAAAATTTTTGTGCTAGAGAGGGTGAGGTCAGATCTGCATATCTCACTAACAAGCCAATGATTTTACTTGTGTACAAAGAGGCTTACTTTAATACTAATGATCTTGATCATATGGTGCCTAGTGCTACTATTTCTTTGTTGCAAGAGTTTGATGATTTGTTCCCCGATGATACTCCAAGCAGAATACCACCATTGCGGGGGATTGAACATCAGATTGATTTTGTATGTGGAGCTTCAATTCCTAATCGACCATCCTATAGAAGGAATCCAGAGGAGATGACTGGGCTTCAAAGGCAAGTTTATGAGCTAATAGATAAGGGATATATTCGTGAGAGTATAAACCTGTGTGCTGTACGCGTGCTACTCATGCCTACGAAGGATGGAACATGGAGGATGTGTGTTAATTGTCGAACCATAAACAACATAACGGTTTTGATTCGAGGTCGAATCCTTTCAAGGAGAGAGGGAATGATGCGAACCGACCCAAAAACACCAGCAAGGACCCATTACATGATTAGGGGCTTGGTTCGTGGTTTTTAAAGTTTCACCCAAGTCATAATTGCAAGGACCATTGAAGTATCTATGTGTAGGAGGGGTCCAGCCCAGCTTTATTTGGGTCATGAAGTGAGCACAACAAAAGAGCCAAAAGAATCCTACTACAACTTGGAAACTTGGATTGATGTGCTGGATGGAAGACAATAAATAAACCTTATGGGCTTTATTTAATTTTGTTAGCTATAGCCCAAGGCTTGTTTGGGCTTAATTAAGACTTTGTTTTCAGCTAAGCTCCAAGGCTTGCTTGGATTAAGTTATGGGCTTTCAATTTAGGATTTTTGGGTCAGTTTTGACTGAACCTCATTTAAGTCCACATAAAGGGGTCTATTAGGGTTACTTTTAAGAACTATTTAAACTCATGTAACCCTAATTTCGGCAGCCATTGATTAATTTTAATTCTGAACTTTTCAGTTTATGTGTGATAGTGATTCTTGCATTCTTCAGTTCTTGAACGAACTGAATCCGACTTATCGAAGATTAACTGGCTTCGTGGCGTCATTCTACTCGTTCCAATAGTGCTGGTGCCTTGGGGCAGGTTTCCATTGTGTCACACTCCTATCAGACCTATTTCGGCTTTCCGGGATCATATTTCAGTTTTGTTGTGGGTTGCGTGATCACGAGGTTCGCATCAGATACCGCTGACAATGTCCTCTTCATTACATTTCTACCTCCTCTTCTTCTGGATGAGCAAAATCTGTTTGGACAATATCTGTATTTGGCTCAGATGTTGAATGAGTTAAATTCAGCATACTCCTAGATATAAGACTTTGTGGTTCCTCAAAGACGGTGTGAACCATGTCGTTATTAAAAGGCCCATTTGTATCTTTAGCGAAGGGAAAAATTCCTTCTGAGAACAATATCCTTGTGTAATCAATTTAATAGGTTCAAGTGTAACCTTTCACCATCAATATGAATTTAAAATGTTTGATCATATCATTAGTCTTGTTTTTATGTAAAACCATCAATATCCAATTGATTTTTTTTTAGTAAAGGGTCCATGAGTTCTCACATTCTATACATTTTAATTTTCAACAAGAATCACATCTCTCTATTAATAATTGTTTTTCATATTAAGTCAGTTGATGCTTTTTGCAAACTATTTGGAATAAACAAATAATGACTCATAAAATATTTAAACTTACTAGAAAGTCTAAGTTTATAGGTGTTTAAAATGTGTTTAAAGTAATGATGATGTAGTTTTCTAACTAACTTGGACATTAAGTCAATAATATCCTTAGCAAGGGATTCCAACTCAAATGAAGAGTTTTTTTATAATAACATCTTTAGCTTCTAGGTGTTCATCATTATTTTAGTCTAATTCAATGTCATCTTTCAATATTTTATTTGGTAGAAATTGAACTTCTATTTTTGTTTTTTTTTTACTTTTCATGACGTTAATGTTCTTCTTTAATTTTTTTTGCTTTGTTACTATGTAAAATCCTTCAGTATTTTTCTCACCTCTTACTTCTTTGATTGATTAAAAATTAATCTTCATGTTTTTTTTATTAAGTTAGTTAGGTTTATTAAAATTGCTCGAGCCCTCAAGTATTTCTTTTTTAACAAAGCACTTGTGTTGATATAGTGCCTATTTGGGACGGCGTTTTAACCGCCATTTCCAAAAAACTTAAATTTTTTTTTCATTTTAAATGAATATGTTTTGGTATTTTTAGATTATTTTGATGTGCTAATGTCAAAAATGATTTTTAAAAAATAAAAAAAAAAAACATCATTTTGATGTATTTCGGCACGAAAAGCACTTTGAAAAGCTACCGCAACAGCTCTCCCAAAAAGCTAATAATGTATTTTTTTTATTTTTTAAAAATTATTTTTAACATCGCATCAAAATAATATAAAATTATTTAAATTGAAATAAAATATAAAAATAAAAATTTTTAATTTATTTTCAAAAATACTTTTAAAATTCAATGAGAAATAAACCTCCTCGAAACAATTTATTCCGTAGTGCTTGAAGACAACGTTACAGGGTAACAAAATGTTTCCATGTCAAGTGCATGAAGTGAAAGAATAAATAAGAAGATAATTTTATCAATTATTTTTTTTTTTATTTTGTATGATCAAGAAAAAAGCCCCCAACGACACTCCACCGCTTGATATTTTCCCTCCCTCCTTCCCCCGATCGACCCCAACAAAACAAGAAACAAAACCCACCTCTGCCTTGGCCTCTATCTCCACAAAAATGGAGACTGCAGTTCTCCTGCGCTCCTCCAACAAACTAATCTTCAACCCTCGGCACTACTCTCCTCATAACTTCTTTCGCCTTGTCTCATCTTCATCCATATCCTCCTCCTCTCTCACCCCTCGAAATCTCCACCGTTCGATTAACCCGCTCACTTCTCGCTCCCTACCCCGCCGCCGCAAACTCATCCCTCCCTCTGCCACGTCATCTTCTTCATCCCCCTCTTTTCACTTCAACAAACACCACTTCTCTACTCTCTCTCCTCACGCCATCGCTACGCCGTACTCTCCAGGTAATGTGTTTTTCATTTTTCAATTTAAAATCAGAAGAATGAACAACTGAGTTTTGATTTTGTGTGTGGCTGCAGATGCTAGCACCATGCCTGACGAGGTTGCGGCGAAGTATGGATTTGAGAAAGTATCGGGGGAGTTTATTGGAGAGTGTAAATCAAAAGCTGTGTTATTCAAGCATAAAAAAACTGGAGCTGAAGTCATGTCTGTTTCTAATGATGATGAGAACAAAGTTTTCGGCATTGTTTTTCGCACTCCACCGTAAGTTCTTAGTATCAGCATTAGTATTATCCCTTGTTTTAATTTGATGCCAAGTGGATGCGCTATAATGGCTTATTCCGTAATTTAGATGAAGAAAACTGGATATTATATCGAAATCTTGAATTTTCTGAGATAGTTAATTTTATAGCATTTAGCATTCTTTTTCGTTGTTTTAAAGCTTAATTTAGTGTTACGTGGACTCAGTTGTGGAGGTTTACAGTAGAAGAGTGTGGATACTGTTGAAAAAAATGAATTTATTATGATTGTCCAAGTATTGAGTTTTTGAAAGAAAACGGCTATGGAGTGTTTTGTATTTGAAAATTAAAAGCCTTGTGAAAAAGAAAAGGAAGTGTTTTATGCTCATCTCGGTTTGGTTATTATTGAAAAATAGTTCCTTGAGAGACGACCTGGGAACTTGTTAAACTTGTCAGATTTTGTAACAAGCACCACGAGCTGACTAGTGACTATTTTAGCTGATGTGCAAGCTACTGATTGTGGCTAATGGTGTAATGCAGGAAGGATTCAACTGGGATACCGCACATATTGGAACACAGTGTATTATGTGGGTCAAGAAAGTACCCATTGAAAGAGCCGTTTGTTGAGTTATTGAAAGGAAGTTTGCATACTTTTCTGAATGCATTCACATATCCTGACAGGACTTGCTACCCAGTTGCTTCCACGAATACAAAGGTAAGAGGAAATAATAAATGTACAATATGCAACTTTGGGTAAATAGAGTAGTTCTCTTTTTGGATTTTGTATAGATTTTAACTCTTGAACCTTGTTTCCAAAATAGGATTTCTATAACTTGGTTGATGTATACCTGGATGCTGTATTCTTCCCCAAATGTGTGGAGGATTACCAGACTTTTCAACAGGAGGGTTGGCATTTTGAGCTCAATGATCCTTCAGAAGAAATATCTTATAAAGGTTACACATTTTAAGAAATACATCCAGCTACTTGTTAGGCAGTATTATTTGCTCCTTCTGCATGCAGCATCTTCATCTTTAATGAATTTATTTTCCCTTTATTTCAGGTGTTGTTTTTAATGAGATGAAGGGTGTCTATTCCCAACCTGATAATATTTTAGGGCGGGCTGCTCAGCAGGCTAGTTCCCCATCTCTAATTGTTTGATGTTAATCATTTCTGTATGCAAAGTGTTGACTACTTGGACATTCCTTCATGCCTGTTTACAATCATTCATGAGTACAATTTTGTGAATGCATTTATTCAAATGCTGTTAATATGATATTTAGTTCACTAATTGCTATTTGTTTTATGCACATGCCTCCACTACACATTATTTTACCCTTAATAACTGTCACTCACAACTTCTATGCAGGCTCTTTTCCCAGACAATACCTACGGTGTTGATAGTGGAGGGGATCCAAAAGTTATTCCCAAATTAACTTTTGAGCAATTTAAGGTCAGACAATACCTACTTTTAAAGTTCTCAACATACTTGTTCTAATATGTTAGTGTAGAAGTGTCTATGCTATACAATTCACACAGCTGTTCCTCCCCCCCCTTTTTTTTTTCCTTTTTTTTCGGTGCAGGGGGTTGTAAAATCCTTCTAGGCTTGAAATGATATTCTGGCGCGTCAAACTAATCATTTATATTTTTACTGTCTTGACTGAAAACTTCTGGAACTTTGAGGCACAAATCCATTTGTCTGGACTTAGAAAAC
Organism: Salix arbutifolia; assembly: GCA_025169955.1. Taxonomy (NCBI): domain Eukaryota; kingdom Viridiplantae; phylum Streptophyta; class Magnoliopsida; order Malpighiales; family Salicaceae; genus Salix; species Salix arbutifolia. Next base: position 12,617,899 of record CM045905.1, on the reverse strand, counting down.
TTGTGTGTTTTCATTATAGCTTTTAGAAGCTGGATACGTATAAAAAAGTATGTATGATTTTTTCAAAATAAACTAGGATAGTGAATAATTCATTATCCATTCACTCATCTTGCCAGCTGCAATAACTTCTCCTTTGTGGTGAGATTTTCATGTCAAGTACATCTGGTGCCTAATATTTTCAATAATGTGCGAATATTTTTAGGCATGAATTTTTTTTTTGCCCATGTGCAATCTCTGGTACTGTAGTGAGTACACTATATATATTTATATTTTTTCCTTGTATACATAGCTTATCCTTGGCTTTACTTAGGATCAGTAAATTCATGATTATGACTAATACATAAGGTAATCTCTTCTTTACTGACTAAAATATCACAGGATTTTCATGGTAAATATTACCACCCAAGCAATGCCAGGATATGGTTTTATGGAGATGATGATCCAGCTGAGCGCTTACGCATTCTGAGTGGTACTGCATCACATCTCTGCTGATAAATTTTGCAAGTAGTTTATGTTATCCATTATTTCCCATTTAAATGCAAGGCATGTGAGCCTATTAGAAAATACCCAGGTAATTTTGTTGTAAAGGGAAGCGATTGCAGATGTAGGCCATGAGTGTAAGATGTTATTGTTCAAGAAAAAGCTGGAATGAAACCAAAATTTATTCCTTTAATGGGTTTTGTCCGGTGGACTTTGGCAGCTGTTTCATATATTTTAATGTCTAAATAATTATACCATCATGCTTCATCATCCTTTCTCAGTATTTAAGTAAAATAAGTTATGTGTCTTTGTATTCACAAAGCCTGTAGGCTGGCCTATACATTGTTAATATTTAATTTTTAGTTCTATGATCAATTTGCTTTAGAGTAATACTGTCTGTCATGTACTGTAAGATCATTAGACGGTCAACATTCATCTCATATACCATCACTTGTAATATTCAGCTCAGTAGTTAAGAAAATTTCAGGATTCTGAAAAACTTGAACTTTGATTGTTTCCCTCTTTCTCTCTCAGAGTATCTAGATATGTTTGATGCAAGTTCAGCCCCAAACGAGTCAAGGGTTGAGCAACAAAAACTTTTTTCAGAGCCTGTGAGGATAATTGAAAAATATCCTGCTGGTGATGGAGGTGATTTGAAAAAGAAGCATATGATATGCCTTAATTGGCTGCTAGCAGATAAGCCCTTAGACTTGGAAACTGAGCTTACACTTGGCTTTTTGGATCATCTTATGTTGGGAACTCCTGCTTCTCCCTTGAGGAAAATCTTGCTGGAAAGTGGTCTTGGAGATGCCATTGTTGGTGGTGGAATTGAAGATGAGCTGCTTCAGCCTCAATTTAGTATTGGGTTGAAAGGTGTCTTTGAAGAGGACATTCAAAAGGTAGAAGAATTAGTCATGAGTACACTTGAAAAGTTAAAAGAGGAAGGATTTGAGACAGAAGCTGTGGAGGCATCCATGAATACAATTGAGTTTTCTCTCAGGGAAAACAATACAGGGTCATTTCCTCGTGGCCTATCACTGATGCTTCGATCCATTGTAAGTTTTGCATATTTTTTCCCCATCTTCTGCAAACCAGTCATCATTTATTCATTTCAAGTATGATTTTTGTGGTTTTGGTTTGTAGAGCAAATGGATATATGATATGAATCCATTTGAGCCTTTAAAGTATGAGAAACCTTTGATGGCCCTAAAAGCAAGAATAGCTGAGGAAGGTTCCAAAGCTGTTTTTTCTCCTTTAATTGAGAAATTCATCTTGAACAATCCTCACTGTGTTACTGTTGAAATGCAGGTAAACAGTTAAATCCGAAAGTTCAGTTTCTATTTGTATTGTACAGTAATTGCTTCAGATGACAGTGGGTGTTTTCTGTTTCAGCCTGATCCTGAGAAAGCTTCTCATGATGAAGCTGCTGAAAGAGAAATTTTGGAGAAAGTAAAAGCAAGCATGACTGAAGAAGATCTTGCTGAGCTAGCACGTGCTACACAGGAGCTGAGATTAAAGCAGGAAACTCCTGACCCACCTGAAGCTTTAAGAAGTGTTCCAAGCCTCATTCTGCGTGACATCCCCAAAGAACCCATACATGTTCCCACTGAGGTTATTGTTAAGCTAAGTGTTTTGTGCTTGAATATCCTGCGCACAAGAATTATTGGAGATTTGTATTGAGCATTTATATACTAACTGTAGGTTGGGGATATCAATGGAGTGAAAGTATTGAAGCATGACCTCTTCACAAATGATGTCCTTTATGCTGAGATTGTCTTCAATATGAGATCACTGAAGCAAGAACTCCTTCCTTTGGTGCCGCTTTTCTGGTGAGATGTTGCCTTGAAGATTTTACTCCATGGTCATTTCTTGTCATGCATGTTTTTCTTTCCTGTCTCCACTGTTGACATATGTTCGCAAGTTGAGTTTTGCTCAGGTCAGGATAACTGATACGAAATCTTAAATACAAGATGTGTTATTTTGGTCAATTTTAATGGCTGGGCCCTGTCTTGAATATTTCTTTGCAGACTATTTATTCATATTTTCACTATTTCTCGATGTCCTTCTAGCCAGTCATTGCTTGAAATGGGCACAAAGGATTTGACCTTTGTGCAACTTAACCAGTTGATTGGAAGAAAAACTGGAGGTATATCAGTTTATCCATTCACATCATCTGTTCGAGGCAGGGAAGATCCATGTAGTCATATAGTTGTTCGGGGGAAAGCCATGGCAGGGCGTGTTGAAGACTTATTTAACCTGGTAAGTGCGGTTGAATTGTATTGTCACAATAGTCAGTTGAAGTGGCTTTCAAGCACTTGTGTCAGCGTAGGTATTGCAGTTGCTTTTTTTCCTGAAGGCTTCAGCACACTGGGAGAAATTTGATTATTTTTGCTCCAGTGTCTTTTAATGTTTTTTCTCTTGCTTGCTCTTGTTTGTTGCCTGGGGATGCAACCAATTGATGCGATGTTATTTTTTGTAGGTTAATTGTGTTCTTCAAGAAGTTCGATTTACTGACCAGCAACGATTTAAGCAGTTTGTTTCCCAGAGCAAAGCAAGAATGGAGGTACTTATTCATATATTTTTTGTATGACGAATCAGAAATGCAATTGGGTGTCTATAATAGCATCATCTCAAATTTCTCAAAAACTCTCTTCAGAACCGTTTAAGAGGCAGTGGCCACGGAATTGCAGCTGCAAGAATGGATGCAAAATTAAATGTTGCAGGATGGATTTCAGAACAAATGGGTGGTGTAAGGTTAGAATGTTCACCTTTTGGATTAATTTGTAATTCTTTGATTTCATCCAACAAGCTTATACAATACAAGTGTTTCAGCTCTATGATTTCAATACATATACAATAACAATGATTTAGGGTTTGACATAGTGTTAATTGCTTTGAATGTACAAATAATGATTAAAAGATTCAAGTTTTATGGAGAGCCTTACTGCATGAAATGACACTAACACAACTCACTTGTTGTGGTTCTATAGTTACTTGGAATTCCTAAAAGCTCTCGAGAAGAGAGTTGATCAAGATTGGGCTAGAGTTTCGTCATCTCTTGAGGAAATTCGTATATCCTTATTATCAAAGAATGGATGCTTGATAAACATGACTGCTGATGGAAAAAATCTCACCAAGTCAGAAAAGTATGTTAGCAAGTTTCTTGATTTGCTTCCTACCAAGTCTTCTGTTGAAGCTGCTGCCTGGAATGCTCAACTTTCTCCAGGAAATGAAGCTATTGTGATTCCTACACAGGTGAACAAACTACAATGTTGGCTGCCATACTGTCTTGTTTTCTTATTGCCAGGGTAAATTTCTGAGCATTCACCTTCTACAGGTTAATTATGTTGGCAAAGCTGCTAATATCTATGACATCGGTTATAAGCTTCAGGGGAGTGCTTATGTTATCTCCAAATACATTAGTAATACATGGTTGTGGGATCGTGTACGTGTTAGTGGTGGGGCATATGGAGGGTTTTGTGATTTTGATACTCACTCAGGTATAATGATGAGATGTAGTGCTCGGCATGGAATTTCAATTAGGCACCATTTGGAACTGGAAAGGATTTCTAACTGTTACAAAATATAAATCTAACCATTGGAATTCAATTTATGATATTTTGTAGGAGTGTTCTCCTTCTTATCGTATCGTGATCCCAACCTTTTGAAGACACTTGATGTATATGATGGGTCTGGTGCTTTTCTACGTGAATTAGAAATGGACAATGATACTCTAACTAAAGCAATTATTGGAACAATTGGAGACGTGGATTCATACCAGCTGGCAGATGCCAAAGGTTATAGCAGGTATGTGGAGAACATGTTTTAGAACCATTTTTTACTCCAATTTTCTAGACACACAAAAACCTGTGTCATCATTTAGCCTTCAAAGTTATCTCCAGAGAACACATGTCTGGGTGACACATACTGTTAATAATTTCACTCTTTGGACTTTTTTTTAGTGAGATGAGAGATGCAACCCTAACCTTGGTCCTTTCAGAGGCACTTAGAACTTCTGACAATAGCTTCCTCCATTGTGTGTGTGTGTTTTGTAGGGTTGACTGCTAGCTTCTCTGGCTGTCTTTTTAACGCGATTTTCTGTTTGATTTGAGCTTATATCTGTTTGGTGTGCTCGAAAGAAGGAATATTTAAACTCTTTTCTCTTTATTCCCCTACCCTACCCCACCCTACCAAACCCTTATCCAAAAAATACAAAACCTGATCTCAATATGTGGAATCAAAATCTATGAGCCTGAAATTGGAAGCCAGTGGTTAAGCAAATAACTTCAAGGAAATGCAGTTCTAATTGGTTTCTAGCGCCCTAAATATGTTGTTGTATCCCTTGCCTTTCAGTTTATTGCGGTATTTATTGGGGATCACGGAAGAAGAAAGGCAAAAGAGACGGGAAGAAATATTGTCAACCAGGTAACGGTTTTATTTGCTTTTGTCTGCATTGACCAACACTAAACTTGTGAAAATACAAAAGCATTGGTTGGTTATTACCCAGAATGAGGACAGATCATCCTTTAAATAATGGAAAAGAGAAAGGAAAATAATGGGAGAATGGATGAGGCCATATCATTTCCATGTATTTTAATGATAACAATGCAAGTTGTGCAAATGGTGAATTGTTTGGCGCTGCATAAAGCTTATCTCTCCATAATCATGTCATTATAATAGATAGTTTGAAAGTATTTTCATCGTGAAACTAACATCATTCTTCTTAGAACTAAAATGATATATAACTTATAGAAATATAAAGTTGTCCGGAGTCTCTTTCTTAATTGAAATCAAGTTCAATGCTCAAGCATTTAGATGTATTTTTCATAACAATTTGAATGACATTGGCTTAGTTTTGCATACAGATCCACACCAGCACATGTCATTTCTATATTTAGTATCAATAAGACAGGATGGGTTTTGTTTCAGATCAAGATTTTGATCCTTCCTCTCCATTATTTTTTCCCACAGCTTGAAGGACTTCAAGGAATTTGGGGAGGTAATCGAGGCTGTTAAAGATAAAGGGGTTTCAGTTGTTGTGGCATCTCCAGAGGATGTTGAGGCTGCAAACAAAGAGCGTTCTAATTACTTTGATGTGAAGAAAGCCCTTTAATGCCAAGGTAAATATCAGATCAGCTGATATCCCTTTTTTTTTTTCCTATAGTGACTGACAAATTATTAATGAATAGAAAATCAAAGGAAAAAAACCCCATACACCATGCCAGTGGTGCCGCAAAGGTTACCTGTCTTTAAACTTTGAACAGTAATGTAATCTATCTCCTTTGATTTTATTAAGGTGGTGATTAGCATTGCTGGGTAATTATGTTTTTAGATAAAAATAATTTTGTATATAAAAAATATATTATTTTTATATATTTCAAGTTAAAAGTATTATGAAAAACAATTTCCACTGCATTCAAACAAACGGGCACCAACCGTTGCCTTACTTTTAATCGGTCGATAAACCATTTCCTGCATTTGTTCTCACCACCATATATTCAAGTTCTTTATTATGGCTAGTAGTTTTAAGAACAGATTTTTTTCGGATCCTGTCTACCATTTACATAGTTTTAAGAACCTCTGTATTATGGATAGTAAAACTATAAAACTTGACAAGGGTAGCCGTCCCTGATTATTTCATCATCAAGGGCTCTAAAAAAAACGAAAGAATTTAAAAACAGATTTTCTCGGCCACTGTCGACCATTTAATTTATGGGTTCAAATTTAAATCTTCGCAAAGAAAAGAGAGGGGAGAGAACTATGTTTATTATGTGTTAAAAGCCGAAATCTGTGAAGGATGTGTTGAAAGTATTTAATAAGAAGTATTTTGCTAAGATTTTAGAGAGTCGGCGGCTAAGAGAGCAAGAGGGCAGTGAAAGACATTCAGAGTATAATATAGCTAAACCTGTTAGTTTTAGAGATTCATCGAACTGAGACATAGCGTAGAAATAGGTATCTTCGGATTGTTGATGCTGATGAGAGCTTTCTTAGGCAAAAATCTAGGTTGAGTGGCTGAACTTGGGGGATAAAAACTCTAAATTCTTTTTTAGCTCAGCGAAAAGTCATCAAAGTCGCAAAAAATTATTTCCATTATAGTGAAAGATGAGTTGTGCGTTACCGATGATAAAGAGGTGAAAGATGCTTTTGTGGGTTACTTTAAGATCTTTGGGGGCACGAAAACGAGGTCAGGTCTGGACTTCATCTATTATTAGTGGGGCTCTTTCTCGGTGATTATCTGAATCTCAAACCATGTAACTCGAAATTCCAGTCACAGCTGATGAAATCCAAAGGTCCTCATTTCTCTTAAAGATAATAAAGCTCCAAGTTTAGATGGATTCAGTATTGGTTTTTCTTCAACTTAAGTCGGCTGCTTAAACAGATTAATGCTACAACCATAGCCTTAATTCCTGAAGTTTCTAACCCTTCCATGGTTAAGGACTTCAGACCTATATCTTGTTGCAAGCAATACTATCTACAAATGCATTATGAAGATCATTGCTGGTAGAATCAAAGGTGCGCTCCTGAACTTGATTGGACCCTCTCAATCAACGTTTTTGGCAAGGGGTATCAATGATAACATTTTACACTCTTAAGAGCTACTTCATAATTATCATCTTATAGGGGGCAGTCCAGGTGCTCATTGAAGCTGGAGCGTATGATTTGGTTAGGTGAGAGCTCATGTTGGCCATTTTTCAGAAATTGGTTTTCCGTCTGGCATGGCTCAATGGATTGGTGAATGTATCTCCACCACTCGATTTCAATCTCCGTCAATGGAAAACTAAATGGTTTCTTTGTTGGTTCTAGGGGGCTATGACAAGGTGATCTTATGCCATTTATCTATTTGTTTTAGTAATGGAAGCAAGGTTGTTAATTCCGTTCCGTTCCGCTCGAAACGGTCGGAATGTTCCGTGCCATTAAAAAAACCGAGATGAAACGACGTCATTTTCATCTCGGTTTTAATTCCGGCCCATTCCGGAAATACCGGCTAAATTCCAGCCGAAACACCTCGGTACCATTCCGGGTGTGCTGTTTCGGCTACTTAAAAAAATTATTTTACTTTTAAACTCTTAAACCGGCACACATCCTAAATACATCGGATGTCAATGACCTGAGATCATCTCAGGTGAGCAGATTTTGCATGGCTTCTTGATTTAGTTTTATTGACACAATTCTTTGCCTTGACATTTACTTATTCGATGTGGGATTTCTTTCAGCTTTTTAAAGCCACATGATGTAACTTCTTGGATGATTTCAGCGATGTGGGATTGAGAATTGGGAATTTGGGATAGCAGTTTGTCCAGCTTGACAAACATGCAGCTGAAACACTGCATAATTAAGTTTGTCCAACTGGACAAACATGCTATATATATACATATATAGTAAAATTAAAAAATATATATATTATAAAAAAAAATTGTTACATCAATTTTGATTTTATAAAAAATAAAAATTATATTTAATTTTTTTCATATATATAATTAATTAATTATATGTAAACAGTACAACCCCGAAACGGCACACCGAAACGCTCTGAAAAAACCGGAATGTTCTGTTCCAATAGAAAAACCGGAACGGCGACCGGAACAGTATTGACAACCTTGGATGGAAGTGCTATCAGGGTTGTCAGATGGTGGGTGAGAAATATTGTTTTCGCGTTCTATTGTTGTTATGAGAGGGAGGAGATAACTCATTTATGCTTCATTGATGATATTTTTTGAAGAAGAGACGAATTCGGTTTCCTTGGTTAAATCTCGAGTCTAATCTTAAAGTGCAGCTTCACGAGAAGGTAAGTTGTCGGTTAGGGATCTTAGGGTTTTTTTTATTACTACAAAGTTATCCTCTCGTGATTGTGTGATCCTGGTGGACCTTATCATGTTCAGGGTTTCGTATACGGGTAAGCTTATTCTCCATTCAGGTGTATTGGTCTTTACTTTTTAATCTCCCTAGGGTTGTTACTCAAAATTACTTCCTTATTGAGGTCTTTTTTATGGAGGGACAGCAGTCTTAATTGAGGTCATGCTAAAGTTGTTTGGCATCTAGTTGTCTGCTTAAGGAAGAAGAAGGTAGGTTTTAAAAATATTGTGGTGGAATCGGGCAGCCATGGTGAGACATTTATATAATTCCGTAAAATCTACTTGGTCACTTAAACTTACTTTGATTTCTCTCGTGTGGTATTATAAAAAATAAAAAAACATTACTAGGAACATTGAGATAATTTTTTCTTTTCTATAAAAATCATCCAAATCAGGTCATAATGCATGTCAATAAGGTAAGTCAATAAGGTCTATAGAAATCATCCAAATTAGGTCATAATGCAAGTCAATAAGGTCTATAGAAATCATCCAATTCAGGTAAGGTCTATAAAAATCATCCAATTCAGTTCATAATGCAAGTCAATAAGGTCTATAGAAATCATTCAATTCAGGTCATAATGCAAGTCAATAAGGTAGTATTATAGAGAATAAAAACTATTACCTGAATTACACAGCTACCATGAATATCAACCACTCAAACTTCCATCAATTTTTGTCGTCGTCACGGAATTAAATCTTTGAATTTTTGTATTTTTGTTCAGAAGAATTTTTCACATAAAAATAAGAAGTCACTGGTTTTTATATTAGAAGACATGATTTCAAAAAAAAAAATAGAATTAATAGAATTCAAACCCCAAAATTTATTTTAAAAAATAAATCAACAAGAGCTTTATCAGGCTAATTATCGAGTTGTATAAAAACACATCTAATAACCTCATATTTTTATTGACACTGTCTTCTCGACCTCTAAAATTATCAAAGGTGAGTCTATGCAAAATAAAGACACATGCGGATAAGTCTTTGTCAATGGATTCAAATAGTCTGTCTGCTTAAATTAACGCAATAATAATTTAATCATTACAACCTATGGTGATCAAATTTAGGAACAGGTGTCAAAGTGATATTTTATTTGTGGAGCTCTGTTTGAATGCAATAAACCCCACTCAATTGGTTCCTCTAATTGAATTACTATATGATCAAATTCTAGGATTTTATTTTTGATGAAATTTTATACCTTCCCTAATTTAATCTCTTATTCTGTTACCTAAGATTAGCAAGCTTTTCTTGGTTTATTACTCATTACAATTAAATGAGGCTAAATCTCTTTTCACACACACACACAACTTAATATATAGAGGTGACTACAAGTGATGGTCAAGAAGGGGGGGGAGAATCGAATTTGTACGATAGATTATTTAAGCTTGTAAGTATTTTGGAAAAAAAAAACAGAATTTTTTTATAAATTAAACCAACAGATATAAAACTATGTTGTGAATGTTTGAGAATATGATTAAAGTATTTTTCATTAAGAAATGTATTAAAATAATATTTTTTATTTTTAAAAAAATTATTTTTGATATTCATGTTAGATCTAGTATTTCATAGCATAAAGAAATGATGTTTATGTCGAATTATCAAGAACAAATAAACTGCATAAACTATAAAGCGAAAGCGTACATAAATCCATATCCAAAAGTCACTATCTAGAGTCGTACGGATGACCTTCTAGATTAACACGTTCACTTTAGAGAGCCATTTGATTCTCTCTACCTTAACCTTAGTTTTCTCTATGATAATGGGATATCAGTATAAGAATGTAGCACATGTAATCTGGGGACCATGACCCTATATATAGGTAACCAAGTACCTTTTTGGTGTTCATGTCTTTTGGCATTCCCACCCTTTGGTATTTCTATTTTAGCCCATCACTAAAATAGGAATAAGTCTTTAATCTCTACACATTAAAGGTCCACACCCTATTAGATACATCAAAAACCCAATTACCTAAAATTACTTAGCAGATCATTTTTAATTAGGCTTCACCTTATTTAACAGTCCATAAACACATAATTATTCTCATATAAGCCCAATGTTGGATTAATGATCCAACAATCTCCCACTTGGGCTATATGTATAACCTTATAATTATGTTTTGCAAAAATAACCAAATGAGCTCAATCTTTGCTATCATTAACAAATGTATGTATAACCAATCTGGTCCAGTAATCATACCAACATAGGATCTAAGCGGTCTTCGTTACAATTATCGTAACTCAACCTATCAAGGGTCACATATGCCAATACAACAATGAAATGGATCATGATGTAGATGTGTAGCATGGAAATTTCATGCAATATGATTTTAACATGTCTATTTCCAATTGGTCCACCCTTAAACCTTAGTGAGATCAATACATACTAAAATCAGAGTGTAAATTAAACCAAAGACTTTATTTCTGCAGAAAATAGCCTCATAAATATCTATAAACTGAAAATTTGTCTATATTATAAAAGCATATGAAATTACAAACTCCCTTTAAAACCGAATACTATCAATTGCCAAAATACCCATACGAGCAGTATGCTCATGAAAAAATTTAGGTGGCAATCCCTTAGTAAACGGATCCGCAACCATGAAGTTTGTACCGATATGCTCTATAGACAACTGTCCACTCTAAACTCTTTCTTTAACAATTAGGAACTTGATGTCGATGTGCTTCGACTTCGACGAGCTCCTATTGTTATTGGAATATAAAACTGTCAACTTATTGTCACAAAATAATTTTAGTGGTCTTTCAATATCATCTACTATGCGCAGCCCCATGACAAATTCCGCAGCCATACTCCATGATTAGATGTCTCATAACATGCTATGAACTCAGCTACCGTGGAAGAGGCTATTAGTGACTGTTTAGCACTCTTCCAAGATACAGCACCTCTAGCTAGCATGTAAATATAGCCAGATGTAGATTTCATACTATCTTGGCATCCAGCAAAATCGAAGTCGTTATACCCAATGATCTCCAGATTAGCCAAACTCCAATATGTGAGCATGTAGTCTTTTGTTCTTTGTAAGTACTGTAAGACCCATTTAACTGCTTTATAATGGTTTATTCCTGGATTGCTTAAATATCTACCCAGTATCCGAGTAATGTACGCAATATCTGGACGTGTACAAACTTGAGCATACATTAGACTCTCTACTACTGAAGCATTAGGAATCTTCTATATTTCCCTTTTTCTCAAAATCATTCTTAGCGCATTGATTGAGATTAAATTTGTCTCCTTGAGCCACAGGGGTATCTCATGGTCTACAGTCTTGCATGCCATATCTTTTAAGAACCTTTTCGATATAGCTCTTTTGTGATAATCCAAGAATACCTCAAGAGCGATCTCGGTGTATCTGAATGCCTATTACAAAAGAGGCTTCACCAATATCTTTCATCTCAAAATTCTTAGCTAGAAATTTCTTGGTTTCGTGCAATAAGCCTATATCGCTATTGGCAAGCAAGATGTCATCGACATACAAAACTAGGAAAATATATTTACTCCACAGAACTTATGGTATATACAATCATCAACCAAATTCATCTCAAAACCAAACGAGATGATAACTTGATGAAACTTGAAATACCATTGTTGAGATGCTTGTTTGAGTCCATAGATGGATTTCTTAAGTTTGCAAACCATATTCTTTGGGTCTCTAGACACAAAGTTTTCTGGTTGCAACATATAGATCGTCTCATCAATGTTACCATTGAGAAATGCTATCTTTACATCCATCTGATGTAACTCAAGATTGAAATGTGCCACCAATGCCATTATAATTCTGAAAGAGTCTTTCGAAGATACCGGAGAGAAAGTCTCTTTATAGTCGATACCTTATTTTTGTGTAAAGCCCTTTGCAACAAGACGTGCCTTGTACTTCTCCACATCACCTTTCGAATCCCTTTTGATCTTAAATATCCATTTGCAACCAATAAGTTTTACACTTTCAGGTAATGGGACAAGATCCCACACGTTGTTGTCTTTCATTGACTTAATCTCCTCATTCATAGCATAAATCCACTTTCGAGAGTTAGAACTTTCAATGGCTTGATGGAGTTGATAGGATCATCTTCCATCATTCCAATATCTACCTCATATTCTTGGAGAAATACAATACAATCGTCTGATATTGCACTTCTCTTCTCTCTAGTGGATTTCCTTAATGACATAGATTCTAGAGGTGTTCGAAGTTGTTCTTCTGGAATAATTTCTTGAATAGGAGGTGCTTTGACATTGTCTTGATTTGTTGTGTTTTCAACATGGTCAGAAATGGAATCTTGACCAATTCTAATAACACTTGTGGGAATATTAATATATTCATCTTCAAAGACGTCTTTATCTTTATCACCTCCCGCAAACTCGACATCCTCAAAGAATCGGGCATTTCCCGTCTCGAAAATCGACTTAGTTGTGGGATCATAAAATTTATACCCCCTGGATCTTTCCGAGTATCCAATAAAATAACAACTTACCGTCCTAGAGTCCAGTTTCTTTTCATTAGGCCTATTACGCCTTGCCTCAGCTGAACATCCCTAAACATGTAAGTGTTTTAGATTAGGTTTCTTACCTGTCCAAAGTTCATAAGGGGTTTTGATAGTGGCTTTAGTGGGTACTCGATTAAGGATATATGTTGCAGTCTTAAGAGCTTATCCCCATAGTGATTCTGGTAAGGTAGAATGACTAATCATACTTCTTACCGTCTTTTAGCGTTCTGTTTCGTCTTTCAACAACACCGTTCATATTGGGCGAACCCGGCATAGTATACTGTGGGATGATACCGCATTCATCTAGGAATTTAGCAAATGGTCCTGGACATTGTTCTCCTGAACCGTCATATCTACCATAGTACTCACCACCACGGTCAGATCTGACGCTTTTAATTTTTTTACTGAGTTGATTTTTAACTTCATCTTTATAACTTTTGAACACATCCAGTGACTCTGATTTTTTCACTTATGAGATATACATAGTCATATCTGGAAAAATCGTTTATGAACGTTATGAAATATTGTTGACCATTCCAAGTGACCGTAGGAAATGGCCCACAAATATCCGTATGTACGAGTTCTAAGGTGTTCATAGTCTTGTTGGCTACAAATCTCCTTATATTGTTTTGTTTACCCTTAATGCAATTAACACAAATATCAAAATTTATAAAATCTAAGGGATCGAGAATTTCAGCTGACACAAGTCTCTCTATTCTCTTTTTAGAGATATGACCTAATCTTTTGTGCCTAATACACCTGAATTCTCGCTAATTAATTTTCTCTTGGTACCTCGTGTACTTAATTGCAGGGATTTATTAAATGAAGCAATGGTATCAATCAAATAAAAATTATCGTAACCAGATGGACATGAATAGCCAGATTTGTCCAAAGCAGAAATAGAAATCAAATTCCATCTAAAAGACGGTACAATAAAAGTTTCATTAAGATCCAAATAAAATTCGATCTTTAACAATAATCTAAATTTTCCAATTGCCTCAACTTCAACCGTCTTGCCATCACCTACATAGATGTATCTTTCAACATCATTTAGCTTTCGGCAACTCAGGCAACCCTTCATAGACACATTGATGTGAGTTGTTGCACCAGAATCTAACCACCACGTGTGTCTAGGTACCGAAGTTAAATTAACTTCAGAACAAACCAAAGCAAGAAGCATACCTTTCTTAGCACGCCAAGCGTGATAATTGATGCATTGCTTCTTTTTATGCCCTTTAGCACCACAAAAGAAACAATTATTACTGATCGAATCATTTGATTTTGTTAATTGTTTCTTTTGAGGTACTGTATCTGCAGCTTCCTTAGTGTTCTTTCTTTTCCTTCCATTGCTTTAAAGGCAGAGGCTAAGTGAGCACTCTCTGTCATATCTTGCTTAAGCCTTTCCTCTTCCTGAACACAGTGTGAGATGAGCTCATTCAGAGACCAAGTCTCTTTCTGACAATTGTAGTTCACCTTAAACTAGTTAAATTGTGCCGGAAGGGATATTAAAACCAAATGCACTAGCAAGTCCTTAGAGAGTTCAAGCTGAAGTGCTTTGAGCTTAGAAGCAAGATGAGACATCTCCAAAATGTACTCCCTTACATTGCCTTTTCCCTTATACTTCATTGAAATGAGAGTTGTCAAGAGCGTATCGATTTTAGCCTTTTCATTCTTGACAAATCTCTTTTCAATATTGGCAAGGAATTCCTTAGCTGTAGTGATTTGATCAGACATTGTGCCTTTGAATGCTTCTGAAATGGCTCTCTTCATGATCATCATACACATGTGATTTGATTTCTTCCACCTTTCTATATCCCTCTTTTCATAAGAGGTACTCTCATCCTTAAGAGGTGGGGGAGAATCAGTCCTTAATACAAGGTCGAGATCCATAACTCCAAGAACAATCAAAAGATTGTCTTTCCAAGACTTGAAGTTAGAGCCATTGAGCATAGGAATAGAGTTGATATTGGCAGTTATATTAGCAGGATTAATCGCTGAAAAGAGAACAACAACAATTGAAACAAGCTCATGTACAAAACTTATCTTTAAGAGCAAAAATAATTCAAATAAAGGTAAAACTCATCTTAAGATATCGGGTACTCCATTAATAGTTTATCTTTGGATAAAAGATTAATTTGCAAGTGATATCTTAATGCAGTAATCAAACATTGATAATAAGAACATGTCAAAAAATAAATCGGCCTTTGGATCGATTAATTAGTCAGATGTAAAACCAAATAATCATAACATGTTGATTACTAGATGTGCACATGCATTTACTTTAAATATTGACCTTCCTTTGGGCCGGTCAATATGAACATAAATCGTATACACAAACCTTTTATATTTTAAAATGAAATTAATCTTCACAAGAGAGGTCACTTTGGTGACATATTGTTTTAATTAATTCATTGCAAAATATATATGTCAATATACCAATATTTGAAAAATAAATTTGCTCCAATTTTTTTACAAAGTCAACGATCAAAGTCAATGGTTGACATTGACTATTGACCTTGCAGCTGGATCGGATCGGGCCAACTCGGATCCTAAACCAGCCTATTCTAGATCGGACAATCTAGTTGTGGGCTAGAACTTTATACGGGTCGAAGCCCATGATACAATTATTTTATGTGGACCTAAAGCCCACAATCCTTGTGTGTTTGATGTGGGCCGAAACCCATAGCCCAAAAAAACAATTACTTCCACAGGCCCTAACGGGCCTGTGGAGAGATAGCCTCAGGGGTTACGACCCTGGGAAATTGATTGTTGCTGCAGTCGTTATTACAGCTGCAACTTGCAGCCCCTGGCAGCTGTTACAAAGATTTGTAACAGCTACCCCTTAATTATCTTCTTGAAGACAGTTATTACAAATCTCTGTAACAATTGTCCTTTACTCTCTCTTTTTTTCACCAGTGCTGAAGTGCTTTGCCAGCACTGGTCGCTGGCAGCTTAAGGGCTGCCAGTTATTTTCTTATACTGGTAGCCTAATGACTACCAGTTCAACCTTCACCAGCGCTGGCAAGGCCAGCGCTGGTTCTTTAATCTTCACTGGCAGCCTACGGGCTGCCAGTTTTATATGCCTTCACCAGCGGTGGCAAGGCCAGAGCTGGTCATGTAATTAACACTGGTAGCCTACGGGCTGCCAGTTTAATTTTTTCCTTTATACTGGTAGCCACGGGCTGCCAGTTAATTTCCCATATATACTGGCAGCCCGTAGGCTGCCAAATAATTTCATAGCCAAAACACTGGCAGCCTACAGCCAGCTGCCAGTTTATCTTTAACTATTCTAGTTTTTTAATTGGTTTCCTGATAATTCAACATGAAATAGCTCTGATACCACTTGTTAGATCTAACATTTCATAGCATAAAAAAATGATGTTCATGTCGAATTATCAAGAACACATAAACTATAAGCAGAAGTGTACCTAAATTCATATCCAGAAGTTAATATCTAGAGTCGTACGGATGACCTTCCAGATTAGCACGTTCACTTTAGAGAGCCTTTTGATTCTCTCTACCGTAACCTTAGTTTTCTCTCTGATAATGGGATGTCAGTATGAGAGTGTAGCACGTGTAATCTGAGGACCATGACCCTATATATAGGTAACCGAGTACATTTTTGGTGTTCATGCCTTTTGGCATTCCCACCCTTTGGTATTCCTATTTTAGCCCATCACTAAAATAGAAATAACCCTTTAATCTCTACACATTAAAGGTCCACACCTTATTAGATACATCAAAAACCTAATTGCCTAAAATTACTTAGCAGATCATTTTTAATTAGGCTTCACCTTATTTGACAGTCCACAAATACATAATTATTCTCATATAAGCCCAATATTGGATTAATGATCCAACAATTCATACATCAAAATAATTTAAAAACATTAAAAAAAATTATATTTAAAAAAAAATCTTCCAAGAGATTCGAATACGATACAAGAAGTGTTAAAGCAACTCTAATGCATAAGTCATCTGCGTTGACAAAGCCAAATAATTGTTCTTTTATCTATTATGTTTATTTTTCATATCTCCAACGCAGTAGCTATATTGTTAGCTAAAATAACTTTTTAGTTACTGAAGTGCTACTTAGAGCAATTCCAACTGAGCATGTATTAGTAGAGGCAAAAGCAATTTTCTGTATTTTTTGCCTTTTTTTCAATTGTATCATCTCCAACGGAACAACAATTTTGATAAGCAAAATAGTTATTCTATGTTTGGGATGCTAAATATAGCTGAGCAATTGGTAAAAGTCATAGTACAGATTACTATTGCAATATTCCTTTTCTAGGTAATTAAAACACTCAAATCACACATCTTCGTTCAATTGAAACCAAAGTCATCGAAGAAGAACACAATTTCTGTTCAACGAGGGATTTGTAGTCTATCTAGAAGAATAGAAGTTGAACAACCAATGATTTTATTTTTTGTTCAAAGGTTAGTTTTTCAAACTGTTTCTATTTTGTGTTTCTTGTGTATGCTCTACGAACCAAATGGAGATGAGTGTAGCTATGTTTGTGATTGGTGTTGTGGGGTTTGTTTTTGGGCTAATTGTTTGTTCTGGGAATTGCAAGTTTTGCTCTTTACTTTGATTTTGGTTCTCTGGATGGGTTTGGGAGGGGTTTTGTTGTTGTTTTAATGGGTTGATTTGCCTGGTCTGGCAATGAGTCAAGATGGAGAAGAACTCAGTCTTTCTTTGTTCTTTGTTCGTGTCTTGTGAGTGCTTTATTTCACGAAGAAGAACCTGATTCTCTTAACACGAGGAAACAATTTACTTTCCAGCTTTTTCGTTTGGCTATTTTGTGTCCAAAGCTTCATCTTTTTCATGAATGAAGCAAAGATATGCCGTTTGATCTTCTCTCTAATCGGTGGAATCAGTTTCTTATTTTTGCTCTCTTTTGGGCACCACCATTTCAAGATTGCTTGATCCTAGAGTTGGCACAACTGTCATCTTATCGGTCAATCACTCACTTGAGCTCAAGAAATGGCTTAAATTGTGAAGAGAAAGAGAGTAGCAACGAGAAAAAAAGATTTAGGCTTGGCTTATTTTGGTCTTTGAAGAAGCCGAAGTAGAGATGATGTTGGTGGTGGCAGTGGTGTTAATATGTTAAAATGATGAAAAGATTATAGAAATGGACAAGCGTCTTTCTAGATTTTGTGTATTTGGATGAGCTCTGGATTTGGGATTTGTTGATCATGTGTATTTGGATATCTGGTTTATGCTGCATGCGAGAAAAAATGAGTTTTAGTTACTTTTGTGTTTTTTGTATTGTTTTGTTACTGGAATAATCTTAGATTTGGTTTGTTTCATGATATGTTCTTGTTTTTATTATGGTTCATGATTTTTATTGGTAGGTTTTTGCAGAAAAAATTGTGCTTTTTAGTTATCTTGGTAGATTTTTCTACATGTTGTTGAAGGATATATTTTTATTATAGATTATGAGTATGGTTGTATGTTTGTTTGATTTTTTTATTTAAATATAATTAAAAATTTAATAATTATAATATTGGAGGGTTTTATAAAAGCAATTATTTAATTATATAACTTATTTAATTATATAACTTAATCTTATTAATTGTATAGTTAATTGCATAATTATATTATATACAAAATAATTGCATTATATTTAAAATAATATAAAAAAATAACCCTTCTAAATACTTTTATCATTAAAATACACATAAACAAAAAATTATATTTATATTATATAAAAAATTATTTTATCAATTTATCTCTCTAAATTATATTTTAGAATTGCGTTTAGCAGGCTACAAATACATAAAAGTCATAAGTAAATAAATCCAAAAACTGCACACATGGCATGCATTTTAACGTGTTAGCAATTCATTGGTTAACAAAAGAATCTCTCAATCGCTAGATCTCCCTCAAGGATCCCGATGCTGTTTCTTGATCAGCGTCAAGTAATCAGGAGTTTCAAATTACAAATCTCATCCGTCCATTAAATCAACGGCTTTCCTTCATTCAGTGCCACCGTTTTAACCGTCCTCACTCCGCGCTCTCTCTCCTCTCTTCCGAAACCAGAATTAATGCACCCAAAAAATGGGAGAGAATAGTAAGCGAGAAGCAGAAACTGAAATTCCGGGATCCTCAATCCCAAGTTTCTCAAAGAAAATTAATTTTGATTTTGATTTCGAAGAGTTTAACTTACCTTCGTTAAATTTGAAGCTCCAACCTCTTCGTTGCACCAATATGTTGCCGCAGAAAGTGATTTCATCGGAAAACTCATCGAATTCCAGTGGCTTTCTAACAGGGCATTCCAGCAGCCGCGACTCTCAAGTTTCCTGCTGCTCCAGCAATGCACCGGTCGAGGTTGTGAAGGATAGCTTGAGGCTTCAAGATCTGGAGGTGAATTTAAAATTCAAAACTTAGAAGAATTTTGGTCGTATTTTGTTTCTGTTCTTCACGGAGAAAATAGAGGAAAATAAACAAGTTTTGAGATGCTTTTGGAATCTTCATGCGAGTTTAAATTTTTTTCTTAGTTTGCGTAAACTTTCCTTTGTTTTCTAAGTGAACAAACAGGGGCGTTCGTTCAGATTTTATAATGGAATTTAAGTTTTGCAGTGTGTTGCAGCTTTTGTTTTGTGAGTAAAGAATGAAAACAACCGAGAAGCTTTAGATTTTGAATGAATATAAAGTTTTTCTCAGTCCCCGCAGATTTTGCTCACTAAACAAACGAAGACATACAAAATTCATGACGTGATTTTGTTTTACAGTTTGTTTACTGAGAAAATGAAGGAAACAGAATTTCATACTCTCGCTTTCAAAATTAAATCAGTTGTGTTTGTTACTGGTCGTTACTATTATTTTTTCCTTTATTCTGCAAATTTCAGTTTCTCGTGTTTAAAGAAGAGAACCAACATTAATCAGCAGTAATAATTATGAGATTTTATTTACATTTGCAGGCGAAGAGTTCCGAAACGGAAAGCTCAACGTGCATTGACAGGAAATTCAGGTTCAAATAATTTTTAATTTATCACCTTCGCTTCATTAATTAATATTCCTTCGTGGTCTCAGAAAACGAAACCTTCCTTAAACTCTTCACTTCTCCAAACTAAATCACCCTTGGTTTGCATTAGAGAAACCACTCCTTCAAGCGAGTTTCACGGCAACACCGATCGCATGGGCTCACCGGAAGCTATAGATAAGAAGGAGAATCTTCATCAGAGAAACTCACCGGCGGCGGGAATGCCGAGTCTGGCGGAGATCGAATCATTTTTCGCGGGGGCAGAGAAAGAGGAGCAGAAAAGATTCGCGGAGAAGTAAGCTAGCTAGCAGCCCTATTGTGGAGCGTCGCAGTTAACTTTTTTATTTGGTGTGGCATAGGATAAGGAGTGCGGATACTGAGCGTATTTTAGGGACGGAAGAGTAACTAACTAACTAACTAACAAGCTTGCATTCGAAATTTGCAGGTACAACTATGATGTCGTGATGGACTTGCCGATGGAGGGCCACTACCAGTGGATTTGTTTGAAGCCATAGAGGGAAAATAGAGAACTGAAATTGCCAATTTAAGGGAAGGTTGTCTGGTTTGTTGCTGTACAGTATTTTCTTCTTTCATTATTATTATTATTATTATTATTATTATATTTGAAGCCTTATTATTATTATTATTATTATTATTATTATTATTATATTTGAAGCCTGATACTATATGGTGATCTAAATGAGGTTCCAAAACTTTGAGCTGGTTAGAGTGGGTACGGTTTCAGCTATTCTTAAGAGGGAGGAGATGGCAGGGATTTGATGGCTTTTATTTTGTTTTTGTATTGGAAAAAGAAAGTTATTTTTTGTTTGAGCTTTCGGCTTGGCTGTTTATGGATGTTCTTTTTAAGGTTGCTTTTTTATGCTGTCATTACATTTATTTCCCTTTTCTGCTTAATTTTGGAATATTATCTGAAATATCATTGGCTCGGCATGATGATGATCTCTTCTGCCAGTATATGTGTATCATTGGAAAACGGCGCGTCCTGGTGTCAGGGAGTTTGTTTTTCTTTTTCGGAATTAGAACCCAAGTTATAATACGGCGCGTCCTGGTTTAGTCATAGCTTAGCTCCGAATTTATTTATTTGCCGAAACATCTTATGAATTTAAAGAAAGCTTCGAAAAGTAGTACTATCATTTTCAAATGAAGAGAGCTACTATATATTTATTATATATATGAAAGGACTCAATTTGGGTTTTCGAATTCAAGAAATTATTCATCCACACACACATGTATGTATGTATGTATGAAAGGCTCGGCCGGAGACCAGCTCTCGTGGGGTGTGGCTAAGTTAATTTTATCATGATAAGATATGATTCTATCCTGTTTCACATTGTATTTCATCTTACAATGCGGTGCATCCTAGTTTAGTCATAGCTTAGTTCTGAATAAATTTATTTGCTATTGTGATAAGATATGATTCTATTTTGTTTAATGTTGTGTTTTAAAAATATTTTTGTATAAAAATAAAATAAATTTTTTTAAATTAAAATTTTTTATTCTTTTAGAAATGATATCAAAATATTTTTTAAAAATATTTTTTTAATATATTTTTGAATAAAAATTTATTTTTAAAAACAATATTAATAACAGGTGTTGTTATCAATTATTGTTTTTGTGTCGGGGTGAAAACATGCTGATACGGTGTGATATAGTGTCCGTTGGAGAGCCACCATTATTGGCTGTATTGTACTGGTGAGAGCACAGCAGATAATTCTTGGCCAGGATAGAAGTTGATCCTCATCACCGTGTAAAAAGCAAGGACAGGAAGGGTAAAAAATCTATCGTTGTCGATCGAGATAACCGATGAGCAGAGGATAACAAACACAGAGCTAGCTGGGGGAGGAAAGGAAACAGAAGAAACCAGAAGACTGGTACATTGCACGTTGGCCGAATGGTATTGACAATGACGTACAAGAGGCAGAATTCTAGCGAACCAGCCGCTTGTTTTTGTAAGGTAATTTGTATTTGCTTACCCTCCTTTTTTTGTATTTTACAGTTTTTTAAAGTGAAGTGATAGCGTCGGTCACACACAGATTTATCTTCATTATTTGTTTTTGGACTGTGAGTTAGGGTTATTCTTTTTTAATATACAAAAAATTATTTAGATATTATCATGCTTTTGACACGATATAGAAAGGGCTTCAGAAACTCGGATCGTAAAATCATAAAATCATACCTGAATTTTTCCGTACAAAAATCGTAAAATCACAGCTAAAATCGTGTAGGTAGAGAAATCGTAAAATCATAAGTAAAATATTTTCAAATACAATACAACATAATTATGGCCATAAAACTTCATTAGTTAAGGTTCATATATAATTCAAAATAACTTAAAAATATATTACAAAACAATTATATCCATAGAATTTCATTAGGTAAGAACTAACAAATTTAAAATAAATATTTTGTTGATGTGCTATATAAATTAAAATCAGTTTCATGACCGTCATTTTCCTCGTTATTTTTAATACATTCATCAAAAGTATTATTATTGAAAGGATTATCAGTGCTAATATTGGTACCAACACTGACATTATTGGTACTAGCTCCAACTCCAACAAATTATTTCAATATCAGGACATGAAAATAATTTAAAAACATCATTTTTTTAATTTAAAGTAAAAAAAAATTAAGTATAAATTTTAAAGTTAATATTACTGATTTTCAAGAGCAATTCCATGATATATATATTAAAAAAAATTATAAAAAAATATATCTTATAAAGAACTAATTTTTCGGTTTTATTTTTTTTATAATATATATTTTTTATAAAAAAAAATTAATATATATATATATATAAACACACAATTTGTCCAGCTAAATAACATTGTCTCACAATGTTTGCTTGTTTAAATATTCTTCATTCTTCGGTTGTTAATCAGCCAAGGCAATTGTCTAAATTTAAATTTTTTCTTACTCAATTTATCCCACATCGGATAAATAATTGAGAAGGCAAAAAATTTTGTGTATAAATATAAACATCTAGAGGTGAATGAATTAGACAATTTGCTTTAAAATTTTGAAGTTGCAGGCTTAAAATTAGCTGGATCATAAAATCGGACCGATCCGATTCGATTTTACGATGTTGACTGATTTTGATCGTATTTGACCAAAATCGATTTTTTTACCCGTATTGACAAGGTTTGATGAGTTGGCTCGTAAAATCAAATCGATTTTGACAACCATGAATATTTAAATAGTTTACAATTAGTTAAATAGTACAAGAAAAATATATATTTAAAAAATAACATCTTTTGAAACTAAAAAATGTTTCTATTTAAACACGCGAAACACATTTTAATATCCTGTGATGACTCCTAAAACAATACTATGATCATACCCGGTTTTACTTTGGTAAATAGAGTAGATAGATAGCCTTTGCTATGCTACGGCCAAAATCAAACCATCTTTTCCTTGCGCTGAAGAAAAATATTTAAGCGAAAAGAATATGAGATATCTCATATGAAATTCACTAAAAACATGAACAGAGAGATATGAAATAAAAATGATCCGAGATAAGACAAGCAAAATAGGTTGGAAAATTGGACAAAACTCTGATATTAATTGTTGTAATGTAGAGGTGTCCACTATTTCAATTGAAAATTTCTATCTCTTAGCTAAAGAACAAGTAATTATAGAGATCAAGGGGTAAAATCCAAGATCTGTTTTTTATTGTCATCCCTCTAATTGTATTTATAGAAGAAATTAAAGCATTACAAGAAGAACTCTAATCAAACACAAACTCTTAAACTAATCTTATCATAGATAAGATTTAAACTAGAAGTAGAAAAGAACAATCAAAACACATCACTAAATGATAAAATTAAATGACTAACATTAATAAAAAAAACTTATCATGAATTTATAGAGAATTGAAACCAAATTTTTCAACAAAACAAGCTTATAAAGTTCAAGGTCTAATAATTCAATGTTAAAAATAAAAATAAAAATAAAAATAATATATAATATATATATATAAGCTAAAGAAAAAATCTCATGTCAACTCGAGATAACTTGACTAACCCACAACACACAATATGAGATCAGAATAAATAAAAAATCAAAAGAAGGACCTAGTAAAAGATTGAGAGTTCAATAAAAAAATTATTTTTTTTAAAAAAGCTAACCCTAGTTAACTTTAAAGTGAAAAAATAACAAAGGTCAAGGAAAAATAATTTAATACAAAATGATGGAACTCAAAAAAAAATCATAAAAAATCAAGGAATTTTTTTGAAGTAAACTCAAGCTAAAACATGAATAGAGAGATATAAAATAAAAATGATCCGGAAAAAACAAGCAAAATAAACTTATGAAGTTCAAGGTCTAATAATTTAATATAAAAAATAAAATATATATATATATAAGCTAAGGAAAACAAATTCATGTCAACTCGAGATAACTTGCCTAACCCATAACACGCGATATGAGATCAAAATAAAAAAAAAATCAAAAGAGGAACCTAGTAAAAAAATGAAAGTACAATAAAATATTTTTTAAAAAAAAAGTCAACCCTAGTTAACTTTAAAGTGAAAAAATGACAAGGGTCAAGAAAAAATAATTTAATCCAAAATGATGAAACTGAAAAAAAAATCATAAAAAATCAAGGAATTTTTTTGGAGTAAACTCAAGCTAACTCGACTAACTCACCAACCACAGCAATGGGATCGGAATAAAAAAAAAGGACTTTCCAAAGAAGGACCCTAACCAAAAAACTGAAGTTAAATAAAAAAAAATCTAGAAAAAAAAAGACAAATTGAGCCATGTGAGCTTGACTACCTTGTCCTCAAAATAACAAAAGAGAAAAAAAGCAAAAAAATATCAAAGTGGGAGGGTAAATAATTTATTGCATAATGATAAAATTAAATAAATAAAAACTATAAAAATCAAGGAGGAAACCATAGTCAACTTGGGTTAACGCGACCAACTTACCGCTTGCAACATGAGATCATGATTAAAAAAAACTTCTAAAAGAAAGACATGGCAAAAAAAATTCAAAGTTAAATTAAAAATAATATCGAGTAAGAAAATGCAAGCTAACTTCAGTTAGCTTACAAAAACATGAAGAAAAAAAGCAAAAAAACTAACAAAGGTTAAGGGGAATAACTTAATGCAAAATTATAAAATTAAAAAAAAAAACAAGTCAACCTGGGTTAACTTGACCAACCCATTACTCGCACGCATAAGATCACAATTTAAAAATACAAACTTCTAAAAGAGGGACATGGCAAAAAATATCAAAGATATATAAATAAAAAAGTATTGAGTAAGAAAATACAAACTAACTTGGGTTAACTTGACTAACCACACTTGGGGTAACCAATAGAAAGAAAAGTGAAAACGTCACATAGATAAAAGATCAATAATTTAATGTCAAATGATAAAGTTATAAAAATAAAATATTTTTTTCATAAAAATTTAAGGAAAACAAATTTGAATCAATCATGGTTAACCTGACTAACTTATTACCAAATATATGAGATCATGATTACTTAATATCAAATGATAAAGTTGATAAGTAAAATAAATTTTCAATAAAGGATTGCCCTATTGATAGCCTACCATGAAAAAAATAACAAAGTAAAATATTAAACCACAAAACAATTGAAAATCCAAACAATGCATACCAAATATGGTATAAAAACAAAATGAAAGAAAATAATTAAGGGCTAAATTGAAAAAACTAAAAAAAATGATTAAATAAAGATAATTGAAAGAATCAAGAGCAAAATTATACAAAAAATCAAAAGAAAATAAATGTTGAGCGACAAAATTGAATAAAAAAAGACAAATCAAGAAAAGAAATAAGATTACAGCAATAAAGGAATGAGTACCATCAACATAAAATGCAGTTCAATTATACGGGACAAAATTGAGAAAAAAATAGTAATGAAGAAAAATATAAAATACAAAAATAGAGCATTAAAAACATAGAGGGACCAAATTAGATAAAAAAATTCAAATTAAATAAAATATCTAGGAACAAAAAAGAAGAAGCTAAACTTATAAAAGAATCTAAAGTCAAATAAATACTAATTAAAAGAAAGAGAAGCACAATTAATAAAACCATAAATGAGAACACAATTGGTTTTTGGAAGGTGAGATGCAAATTTCAAGGATTTGGGAAAGGAAAGAGAAGAGAAATAAAGAAAAATCCATTACAACCTAACATGACCTCCTCTGTAAGTACACGCCATATCATTTTTATATAATAATAATAATAATAAAAAATTAAAAAACAAAAAAGAACTAAAATGCCCTTGAAACTAACCTTTCTTTTCTTGGAACCCAAAGGTAATCATGACATCTCGTTGTTTTAAAAATGAAAAAACAAAAACACCTCTTGATGTATGTTCATTTCTCTCTCCTCTCTCCACAGAAGATCATGATCGTAGTAACTTTATTGTATTTTCTTAAATGATCAAATAGCTCCTTACTGAAAGTTTAATTTGTTTTGTTTTTAAGAGTAAACTAATTATTTTATTGTTTTAAAAAGATGTTCTAACTAGCTTGTTAATATTAATTTTGGAATGATTAATTTAAAAAGGTTGTGTTTTTTTTTTTTGTTATTCAGCATACTAGTGGGTTTTTCCTTTCTTCTTACTTCTGCTTCGCGGGCACGCATGCATGCTAAGCTCGGAGTGCTCTTCTAAAGAAAGTGTTGGCTAATAACTCTTCTTTATCTTCCTTTGCTTTTGTTATGCTTCTTCCTTAATTCGCCTCTCGTTTTGCCTTCAAGTGCATATAATTTCTTTCAATCATAGTGGATGATGTTCTTGTGGTGGGTTTCCAGCTTGGACACTTACATTTTGCAAGCAAATTTGGTTTTATTATAATAATTACGGTAAATTTATATAATCATTAACTTCAGGATTTATGAGTTAATTAAAATACACACAAACTGACTCATACATCTATGTTAATAATTATTTTTAAATGAATTGATTGGATTTCTTTTTCTTGTAACTCTTTAGATAAACACCGACTCATGTGACTGCAATTCTAAAATAGGAACATAGCATGAAATTTACTCATGCGCACCAACCACCCCACCCCCGAAAGATGCGTGGATTGTTGATTTTCAGTTGCTCCACCAAACTATTTGAGAGATTGGCATCACGGGCCGGGGACTGTTCAAAACTGAAAAGAAGAAAGTTAAATAAAACTCCTCTCACCAACTTTGATACGACATCGTGTTTGGTCAATGGCATTGGGCTGGGACGTAAGAGACTTATCCCGGAACGGAAGTCTTACGTGGCAAACAAATCATGAAATGATTAATTGGATAAAGGAAAAAAAAGGGAGAATCGTTCTAAAAAAGGACGCCCTCATGAGCTAAGAAATAATAATCTCACCTAAAAATTCACAATCCACACGCAGTTCTTTCGTTTTATTTTCTTTCTTAGAATTCAACTCTCCACCAAAGAAGTCTAATTTGAAGGAGCAGCAATAATGTTTGGTGGCGGTAGTGTTTATTGGGGAAGGAAAGAAGGTGAATCGAAAGGAATTGTGGTCATGTTTGCATGGAATTCTATTCATGAGAAACATTTGAAGAGTTACTTGGATTTGTATTCCTCTCTTGGTTGGAATTCCCTCGTTTCTCATGCCGATTTCCTCTCCGCGTTAGTCTTTCTTTCTCTGCCGCAGTTTGGTTGCTAATAGAATCATTTTATATATATATATATATATATATATATTTTTTTTTTTTTTTTTTTTTTTTTTTTTCTTTATAATTTGATAGTGTCTTACCGATTACAGTGTCAAATTTATTTCAGCTTTCTAGATTTTTAGTGAAATAAATACCTAAAAAATGTCATTTTTTTTTAATTGCTGTGATATTCGAAAGTTTCTGAGCAGCCAAACAGAGCATTTGGGGTTTCTAATCAACTTAATAATGTCCAATTATGTGCGGTTCCTACTGTTGATTGGTGAAATATGACTTATTTTGTAAAAAGAAGATGTGTGGATTTTAGTAATTCTATGATAATTGCATTCATGATGACTTATATAGGAGGATGAAGGCCAAAAAGTAGATTGGTTACGAAAGGCAAAATCCATGTTAGATTGATAATTAAGGTTTGTATGAGAGAGAACTGAATGGCTATATGCTGCTGATGCTGTTGTTTTTATTTGCATGGCTATATGTTATTAAATGGAATGAGTATTGTGAGTCTGGTTCATTATTTGGATATCTTTTGTGTACCATGATTGAAGTGACAGGCTCAATCAACTCTTTTATATGCAATCAGTTGCTCAAACTCATTTGCATAGACAGTGATGCTAAGATTTTTTGTGTCTGTTGGGTTGTGTTGGGAGAGGGGGTGGTGAGTTGAATTTGATGTGTGTTTGTTGCTGGCTAATAATCTACAGATTTTATCCTGAAAGGGCTTTATCACTGGCATATATTCTCCTCAATGAGCTTGTTGAGGTCAGTTACTTAAACTCTTACTAATTTTCAATTGTTTGATTAGATTTAGATCATCATCCAAAAGTTTATTATTATGCAGTTCCACTGTGTGGGAGTGACTATGTTTGTGGGGTCCATATTGGTCAAAATTATGCCAACGAAATTATTTATCCCCTTTCCATTGCTGTGACAGCAGTGACATAGAGCATCTATTAGTTCAGAACTTTTTAAGTTTTTCATAATACATTAGAGTAATTACCTACTGGTTTTTGGTATGTTTTCTTTTTGGAGTATGCAATATGCCAGGTTATCAGTGAAAGTAAATCTCTCACCACCCACCTTAATGAACCATGTTCATTCAGAAAGAGTTCTAATATTCTTTATTCTTTATGATTTAACATGCTGGCTAGGGGTATATGTTGAGCCAATATGAAATTTTTGCTCTATATGTCATATTAACACATCTGCTCATACTAAAGAATTTGTGAAGGTTAACACCATTCAGTTGATTTTCCCTTGAGAATGATCGATAATAACATCAGGAAATAAGGAAGTATAGTAAGGTTCTTGATGCAATGGTGAAGTCAGGGTCTTGATGCAGAATTATAAATGGTTCACATCTGGACATCCTCTATAAATGGTTTAAATCACTTGTTTTTGGTATGCAGGATCTAAGGGTTAGACCATGTCCAATTGTATTTGTTGCGTTTTCTGGGGGTCCAAAAGCTTGCATGTACAAGGTTTTTCAGGTAATTTAAGTGAAGTTTTTAGATTCTGATTTGTGTTTTTTTCCCTTTAACCAACACTAACAATAGAAGTAATTTTACCATACTTATGCAGATTATTCAAGGAACATGTGAAGGTCATCTTAATCTAGTACGCATTGTCTTTCTTCTATTTTCATATGATTATCCTCCACCTTCATAGATCTATTTAATAGAAAGTTTTTATTTTGTTTTTTTTTCTTTAATTTTCTCTCTATTTGTTTTATTCTGTGAAGGATGAAAGTAGGTTGGTTAAGAATTGCATTTCTGGGCATATCTATGACTCTTGCCCCATAGATTTTACAAGTGATTTGGGTGCCCGATTTGCTCTACACCCTGCAATTCAAAGAATGCCTGGTCCATCAAAATTTGTGTCATGGGTTGCAAAAGGCCTTGCTTCTGGACTAGATGGTTTATACCTTACAAGGTTTGAATCCCAACATGCTGAGTATTGGCAGACTCTGTATTCTTCAATTGTAAGTTCTAACTGGCCTTCAGCTCCCCTAAAGTTGTATGTCTTTCTCAATCAGTATATTTAACTTTCATTTCTCCTCTATAGGACATGGGCGCTCCATATCTAATTTTATGCTCAGAGAATGATGACCTTGCACCTTATATTGTTATCTCCAAATTTGCTCAACGATTACAAGATCTAGGGGCAGATGTTAAGCTTGTAAAGTGGAATCATTCACCTCACATAGGTTTGTTTCAGACCCATTCTTTTGTATTTTGTTAATACAGTTTGCAGTGGTTTTGAAAGCTATTAATGGTTAAAGTGCCTTACCGAAATATAAGAATATTTTATGTGCATGTTTTGATTGTGAGGCCACTATGGCAATCAAGTAAATACAACCAAAATTTTAGCGCTAATATGCTTGTTAGCAGATAAGTTGAATACCTTTTCTTTTGTTGATACTGAGTGGATGAGTGCTTGAAAGTTGAGAGTTTACCTTTTTTCTCATTATTGAACCTTGTTTCATTTGATAAACCCTAGTCATCATACCTCTTTGGTGATTGTAGTAATGAGCAATGGAAGTTTTGTAACATTCCATCTTTATGGTCAACAAAGAACATTAGTTTCCTGCCTGCTGTCATGGGCAGGAGGAAATCCTTCTACCTAACACGAGATAATCTCTCAAGCCACCTTCTGTGGATAGAATTAATTGCTTTATAATTCATAATCAATACAAAGCTTCTGTTTGATCACTAATCTCTTGTCTAAATGAAAGTAGCCATAATATATTAATGAAATTGATCCAGAGAATAGATAGTCTTTGCGTATCAGCACTTTATTAGGGGCATGGATTTGCTTAATATGGGCACTGACACTAATTGGCCTGTGGTCCACTAGTTGTGGCTTCCTGTAAAAGCCAGAGGCGATGGGTTCAGCTCTTAGTGAGAAAGCTGAGCTTCTAGATGATAGTAATACAGGGAGAAAGCTGAGCTTCTAG
Source organism: Salix arbutifolia (assembly GCA_025169955.1). Taxonomy (NCBI): domain Eukaryota; kingdom Viridiplantae; phylum Streptophyta; class Magnoliopsida; order Malpighiales; family Salicaceae; genus Salix; species Salix arbutifolia. Next base: position 12,587,444 of record CM045905.1, on the reverse strand, counting down.
ATGATAGTAATACAGGCACTTATCGTCATTCATGTTACGTAATGACATTACTTGATGTCACTATGTAAGGTGAGGAATGAAAGGCAGTATTATTTCTTTGGAACAAGCATTGATGAGATCTGAAATCCTACCATTATGATCTTTGTTGCGTCTTGTTTCCTTTCATACGCAGGATGCATATGGAGATTTAATCTCAGAAAAACTGTGAATTGTACCTTAAAATGCTTCCAAGAGAAAGTTGGATGAATAAGGAAATTCAAATCTTATGTTCATCTACTTCAAAGCATAAAAGTTAAACAGCTCAAGTTCCATTAGTTGACACGTTATTGGACTACTTTGTTGCTTGGAATTGAGTTTCTATATTACTTGTATCTTTTCTATTGCAGCATGTCCCTTACATGTTAAGAGCGAACTAATTCCATCCACATGGCATTTCAGGTCATTACAAGCAAAATCCAATCCAGTACAGGGCTGCAGTGACCAATTTGCTTGACAAGGCACCTTCAGTTTATTATCGAAGAATCCTACAACTCAGAGAGGGAATTGGCTTGGACGGTATGCATGATGAGATGTCGGAATTAATATGCGACCTTCAGAAAGCTGCTGTTAACTCAAACCAAAGCTTAAGAAGAGTTGCTGTTGAGCCAGGTGACCACTTCTTTGTCCCCAGTTCAGCAGAATATTACAATTCCAGGGAGTCGGGACCCCTCCAAGATGAAACGAAGGAAAGATCAATTTATCTGCCAAACCCTCCAAGTATTAGTGCTCACAGTGTACTTGGCCAAATCCTCTTTGATGCATGTGTCCCAAAGAATGTTGAAGGTTGGGATATTAGATTTTCTGGTACTCTGAATGGGCAGCCGATTGCTTCTGCTCATAGGAGACACTCACCACCTTTTCATGGTATCAAACTCACTCGTCGTTCAAGATTATGATGCTGTCTGGACTGGACATGGCAAAATCCTGCCATTGGCTTTATATGCATCCATCAAAAGTTTGTAGGAGATTTTGAGCAAGCTGTCTTTATGCTGGACAAGTAATGCTGGAGACTAGGAGACGAAGCTGAGGTCTTTTGACATTTTGCAGGACAACTGGCTTGGATATCTTTGCTCTAGCTTCTGAGCCATTCCTCTGGAATGATAGCGTACAGGTAGAGCAGTTAGTGTAATATTATGTGTACAGTAGAGTGCCTGTGACAGATCTGCTTGATATGCGTTGCTAGGAAATTGGCTGGTCTGTGATATGCTTGTGAGAAGAAAACGAAGGAAGATGATGGTTGTATTTATAGCTTAGGGCCTGGGCTGCTGATTGAACTTTCTGCACACGCTCTATGGCACCGTGTATCTAGAGCTAATTGTGATTTTAGAAAACGAATGTCCAATAAATGATCCAGATTTGTTCTTTTCATTTTTGTTTGTTTAGATTTTGCTATGCATCGATTTCTGCTCATCGCTAACCCCATGCCCTTGGTTTTATATTTTGATTGTTTGCAGATCCCAGGTGGCAGTTCAGCCAGATTACGAAGCTCCTCCACGAAAAGCGATAATGGAGTCTAGGCATATTTCTGTATCTGGTAATGCTAATGACTTCGCCATCAGGAGTCCTGAATCTGGATCATTTATTGGACATTCATTTTCTATAATCACAATTAGCTCAAGATACACGGTGCCATAGAGCGTGTGCATAAACATGATCCAAGGGAAAATGTAAGCACCACATAATTAAAATAGAAAAAAGTTCAAAAGTATTGAAACGTATTTCCACATAACGAAAATAGAAAAAAATTCATAAGTATTAAATGTGTTGTAAAGAAAACAAATAATATATAAGAACATAGATATTCATAATGAATCTTAGAAGAAACAATAGAAAATACCTCTCTTATTATGAATTTTCCTATTTTCAAAGCTCTAAAAATACAAAACAAATGAATTTATTTATAGAAGAAGAAAATGAATTCAAGAGTCATGGAAATCCAAGAGACTAAACCCTTGAGTCATGGAAAACCAAAATACTAAACTTAAGTCATTGACATTCAATACAAATAATTATGAATTTTATAACACTTGCCCCTGGATGACAATGTATTAAAAAAATATGCCTCATTAAAACCTTGCAAAGAAAAATTCAATAGGAAAAAAAGTTCAACATTCTTGTGTGATTTCTAAATATTTTAGAATTCAATAAAATATCTTATATAGATACTTCAAGATCCATATTTGAATAATTTAAGATTTTTTTTTAAATATAAAATTACTTTATTAAAACCTTGCAAAGGAAAACCTAGTACGAAAAACCTAAGCGAAGGTAAAAGAGTACAATTTACATTGATTTCCTCTCAAAAATACATTTCTTATGATAAAATTTTAAAATAATGCATTCCAGTATTATGGACAAGTTTCTTGAAGTTGAGGTTGGTAAAGACTTTGTGAATAAGCCTACTAAATTATCACTTAACTTGATTTGTTTGATATCATATAGTCTCCTCTCAGTTGAGTGATGCAGACAACATTATCATAAAAAATATTATAAGACTATTTTCAATGGTTGTCAATCCAATTTTTTTTTATATGTTGGATAATTGATCTTAGTCATATATATATATATATATATATATATATATATATATATATATATATATATATATCTTGACTTGCTTCATGCATCACAATAATTTCTTAATGATTTGATGAAGTAGCCATTAATATTTGTTTGACAAATCTCTAAAAAGTTAAAGTATTGTCACATGTAAATAGATAACCTAAATGTGATCTCCTTTTGTGGGGATCAAAGAGATAGCCTGCATATGCATATCCAATCAATTGTGGATTTTATCCATTATAAAATAACCTCGTTTTAGTTGTTCCGCGTAGATAAGCGAAATATATGTTTGATTTCATTCTAGTGTCTTTTTGTGGGAGTGAAATTGTATCTTGTCAATAAATTGATTGCAAAAACTATATGTGGTCTTATTCAATTAAGTGCTCCAATAGCACTACGATATGATACTTCAGGATAAAAAATTTCTTCATCCATTTTAGCGGCCAAAAAGGGTATTTCTTCATATCAAGTGATTAAATAACTATATGTGTACTCAAAGGATAGACATTTCCCATGTAAAAATGCTTTAGAATGCTTTATTTATACATCGATTAATGGACAAATATTCTATTTGAAAGATATTTGATCTATAAACCAAGAAATTTATCTTTCTTTCCGAGATCTTTCATCTCAAATTCATTTTTCAATAGGTTGCAGTTTTTATGAGTTCTTCTAGAGTGCCAACAATATTTAAAAATCATCAATATATACCGCAACAATAGCAAATCCAAATGTTTTCATAATAAAAATACACGAGCAAATCTCATCATTCTCGAGTATGTATATAAACAACAAAATGTCTAACATCAATTCCAATAGAAGTGTAAAAATTATCAAATGCTTGAGAAGTAAATTCACCATCATTGCCCAATCGGGTTTTCTTGATTGGATAATCAGGAAATTGCACTCGTAGTCTAATAATTTGTGCTGTTAATATAGAAAATACAATATTTTGACCGGAAAGTAAACAAACATGTGATCATTTAGTTGATGCATCAATCATTACCATAAAATTTCTAAAAGATCCACATGGTAGCTGAATAGACCCGCACATATCACATTGAGTTCTTTTGAGAAAGAATGGTGATTTTATAAGAACTTTTGATGGAAATGATTTGCTAATTAATTTACCTTCAGAACATGTAGCACATAGATTCACATGGTAAAAGAATCTTCAAGTTCTTTAAAAGATGCTCATGTGAGTTCTCAATAACTCATCACATCATTATTGATCATAAATGTCCAAGTTACATAAAGTTTTTTAGGTCAGAACACTTTTGGTGTGTCACAACGTTTGTTTTAATAGATTTCATAACTGTAATATAAATTCTAGAAGAGCAAACAATTTTTTTCAAGTACAAGTTTCTGGCCCGAAAAACATACAAACCTTTCCTTCTTTGTGTTATATGAACAAAGTATGATCTGAATTACTTTGCTTATAGCCAAATTCCTTCATCGTAGATAAAAATCTTCTGAACCATGCCCAGGTGACTACTTTAGACCATATAATTCCTTTTTTAATTTGCATACTTCGGTTTCACACGAGGACCTGGTTTTAACTCCAGGTGATAATTCCATGTACACTTCTTCTTCAAGATCTCCTTTTAGGAAAGCATTCTTAACATCGAATTGATGTATGGCCCGGTCTCAATTCACCACTATAGATATGAGAATCCGGATGGTGTTCATTTTTGCAACTACTTCTACGTATATCCTTTCGTGACTAATCTTGTTTTGTATCTATCAATACTTCCATCTGCTTCCAACTTCATTATGAACACCCATTTACAACTAACTTTCTTCTTTCCTTTTGGTAGTTGACATAACTCCCAAGTGTTATTCTTCTGAAGTGCCTCCATCTCCTCATTCATCGCCTTGGTCCACTTTGGGTATGCTAATGCATCTTGTATATTACTAGGAATAGACACATTGGATAATTGATTAACAGTAAATGTATATGATTCTGATAATCTATGGGTAGAGACATAGTTACCGATGGGGTACTAAGTTTTGTTATTAGGATCAGATTCATACTGTTTTTTGGGACTCCTCGGTTTAGTCTTTGTGGGTATCTATTGATCATATTATTTTCTATGATAGAAATTTCATTTATCTCATTAAAAATAGGATTTAGATATACCTGAGGGGACTGAGGAGAGACATTCTCGGTTGATTCTTCAGTTAATGGTGTAGGCATTGGGAATTCCAAAGATAGAGGGGGGTTATTGCTGAGAACATTTTGGTCCGTGCAGAATTCCAAAGATAGAGGGGGGTCATTGCTGAGAACATTTTGGTCCGTGCAGAATTCCAAGTTATCATCACAGCTTGGTCTCATTTCCTTTAACCCTTCATTTTCCTCTAATTCGAATATATATTTGTTATCTTCATTGTTACTCTCCCCTGAAGAGAGACCCGAGAACTCCCCCTGAATAGTAGGGTTCTGATTCTCAAAATGATGCATCCAAGGTTACATGTAGCTTTTGATGGTGAGGACCATAGCATTGATATCCTTTTTGAAACTCCGAGTAATCAACAAAAACACATCGCTTTGCACAAGGATCCAGTTTGCTTCGCAGGACTTTAGGGATGTGGACATACACCGTACAACCAAACACCCGTGAATCTAGATTTGGTAGATGAGGAACAAAGAGAAGAGATTCCATTTTCTATTGAGAAGATTGAAATTCAATTGCACTCGATGGTGTTCGATTCATCAAGTATGCAGCTGATTTGATTGCCTCACCCTAATAGTATTTTGGGAGATTCATGCCAAATAGCGACGTACGAATAATTTCCATAATTTGTTTGTTCTTTCTTTCTACTAATCCATTCTGCTGCGGAGTATATGTGTAGGAGGTCTAATGTTGAATTCCATGATGACTTAAAAAATTACCTAACACTTGATCAATAAACTCTGTACCATTATCTAATTGAAGTGTACGAATGTGCCGTTGATATTAGGCTAGCACCATTTTGTGAAATTCCTCAAAAAATATACCTACTTCACTTTTATTTCGTAGAAGAGATATTCAGGTCATCTGAGTACATTCATCAATAAATATAACAAAATAACATGCATTAGAAAAAAGACGAAACCTTTGTAGGACCCCAAACATCCGAATGAATGGTTGCAAATGGCTCTACACTTTTATTCAAACTCGGCAAATAGGAAATACGGTGGTTTTTTGTCAGTTCACAAATTTCACACTAAAAATCCAAAATACTTAAACTTGAAAATAAATGTGCTTGTAACTTCTTAAGGTGCCCAAAAGAAAGATGTCCAAGTCGTCCATGCCACAACCATACGAGAGTGTGAGTTTGATCCTTACTTCTAGTCTGATGTGTGTGACCTAGTTTTGACCCCCCTTTTTTTCTGTTAATTCCAAATAATACAGGTTGCCCCGTCTAACACCATAACCAAAAATCTTCCGGGTTAGAATGTCCTAAAAAACACAAAACAGAGGCCAAAATGTTACTGTGCACTCAAGAGTAGCAGTAATTTGACTAACCGACAGAAGGTTATACGCAAGAGATAGAACAATAAGGACAGTATTTAGGGCTATAGTGTCAGTCAAAATTATAGACTCTTCCCCCATAACAGGGGAGGTATTGCCATTAGCGGTGGAGATAGCAGACTATAAGGAGTGTTTATGGCAGATTAATTTACCAGAATCTCTAGTCATATGATTAAATGCACTTGTATCAATAACACAAGTACTATTTTTAGTAATAACAAAGTGTTCAAAAAACAATTCGATGATACTTGGATGAACCACATTCGTTGTAGGTGGTACCTGATCTGTTTTTGCCAAATGTACCATAGGTTTCCTGATATTTTTCTGAGGTTTTTTTGTAAAGTCCCAGCAGTCTGGGTAGTCGATGATTGGATAACACCTTTGTTTTGAATGCCCCATTTCACGCAATGAAAACACATCAACCCACCAGTATTTTTCTATTTTCGGTCAGCCTGGTTATTCTGACCTAAAAAACTTTCCCCTCTCTCTTTTTCTTCATTTTGAAATCACATCGCCCGGTCCCCCTCTCTCTCTCATGCTCCCCTGCCATCATCACGGCGTGCTCAGTGAACCCCGGAGGACCACCACCATACTTGCCCTCCATGACTTACTTCTGGTAGTGCTCTCAGCGGACAACGATGTAGGCTCCTTCAAGGTCCAGTTTTGGATCCTTACATAGGATCTCACCCCAAATCTGTTCAAAGATGGGGTCGAGTCCATTGAGAAAAATGTGAACTTGAAGCCTATCCATGACGGTGTGGAGGTGGAGGATGTCGTCAACTGTTATAACTTGGGATGTCGTTCGACAGTCAATTTCTTGAAAAAATTATAGCAGTTTGTTACAATAAGTAAACAGAGGACACCTATTTTGCTTGGTTGTATATGACCTTTAATTCGAATATGCAGGTCTCATCGGCGGCGTTGTAGAAGGTTCTGGCGATGGCCTCCCAGATTTCTTTGGTCATAGGGAGACGAATGAAACGTTGCGTCAATGATTGGTTCATGGAGTCGATGAGTCAACTCTTGACTCGGTGGTTCTCAGTGACCCATGCTTCCAGTCTTGGGTTGCCAGGTTCGTGTCTCATCATGTCTCTGGTAAAGTATCCAATTTTGTTTCGAGCTTCGATTCTCATTTCCATGAGTTGTGACCATAACACAAAGTTTGTTTCATTCAGGATGATGCTTGCTAGAAATGTCGAGTTGTCTTGATGAAAAAAAGTTATGGTGATGGGTTGGAGGTAAGTGTGTTCGTAGGGTTAATTTCTGTTCGGTGGGTTCTGGGTTTCAAGGTTAGTTTGTGAGTTTCTGGGTTTGCGTTTGAAGTTTGCGGGTTCTGGGTTTGTTTGGAATTTGTGGGTTATGGGTTCAAATTTGGGAATTTCTGGGTTAGGGTTCGTGTTTTCTGGGTTTTTTGTTGAACTTCTAGGATTGACTTGAACAGTAGGTGTTTTGGTGATGAACAATAGTCACTTTTGGGAGTGATTTGAATAGTAAGTGTTCGATGAACAGTAATACGGGCATTGTAGCCTTTAGAAAAAAAATTGATACGAAAAAAAATCATAAAAAATTTAGAGATGCTCTAATACCATGTTAAAAGTATGAATTATATATTTCAGAGTTCTTTATACAATTATAATTGAGGATGAACTTATAGACTAATTACAATACTAAAGTGGCTAAAAATACAAGCTACTTTTTTTGCCTATATTACACAGTTACCATGTTTGGTTAAAGACAAAATAACGACCATATTTTAACAGAAACTTTTTTATGAAACATACTTCATTTATGTCTTTTATTGTTGCATCAATAACAAACCAAATGATGTTAGGCACACAATATACAAGAAACCTAAATTTGAGTATTCTTAGAAAAAGTTATAAGGCTGAAAAGAGAATAAAGATTTTATAAAAGATGAGGAATTACGAGTAAATTGAGAAACCTAAAATTGCAGCAAAAAGCTAGAGAATGGACAATTTTTTAAATTAAACTAATTAGATGAGATGTTTGACTTGACTAATTTCATAAGAACACTGTTATTTACAAAATCATACTTGGTTAATTTGATTGACCAAGTATAGGTGTAATGACGTTAATAATCTTTTATTTAATAAACAAAGCAATATGAGGAGCATTGTCTACATCTAAATAAACATATATTTTAATCTTATAAAACAATGATTGTTCATCATAAAATAGATAAACACAAAAGGGAAAAACCAACATAATTGACCATGTTAGAAGAGTACTAGTTAACTAGAAAGTTGAAAGAGTGGTATAACAAACGACTAAGGGTGTGTTTAGCATTGTGGTTGAGGTTTAAAAAAGCAGTTTCGTAAAAATAGTTTCATAAAAGCACTTTTAGTTGCGGTTCATAACTAAAATTGAAGTGTTTGCTTAAAATTGTGGTTGAGTTTGAGGTTTAATAAAAAATAATTTTGTGTGTTTGGTTACCATGTTTTTCATATTGCTGTGAACTTGTGAGATTACTTTAAATAACACACACACACACACACACACACACATATATATTGTTTTTTAAATATTGTAAATTAATAATCATAACAGTAAAATGTAATCAATAATTTAAGTAAATTAGACATTTGTTTTTATTCTCTCATCAAACTACTTGCAATTTAATCACGAACTAAATCGTAACATAAATGCTGTCACGACGGTGATTTTTTCACGTTTTGCGCCCTGCCATCCCCCGGAATGGGGAGGACAATGACGCGCAGTGAAATGAGGTGTGTTTTATTGTCATAAAAATTACGATTATAATTATCAGGAGTCGTCACCTAGTATTTAACAAAATTGTTCTTTGTAGAAACTGAATGATCACCTTTCTCGAGTGTATTCTCCATTAAATACAATGTAAATAGATTTACATGCCCTTCCTATACTTTTGGGCTAAGATTGAAAGAATAAGTGTTCAACTGAAACACTACTATTTTACAATTGTAATTAATTTTCTAATTAATACATAATCAAATATCAAATCCCGTGACAATATTAAGGTCACTAGGAACCTATTGATCTGCGAGAGTCTGGAAAAGAGGGCTTGTTGTACAAGGAGAAGACGCATCACTCCCAGTGCACCGTACCTAAGGTAAGTTGTATTGTTATTTGATTGTTTTTCTAAGTTAAAATTTTAACACTGCATTTTCAAAAACCATTTTGTCTACGAGTGTACTTTACAATGTAATTTTACACTATAGTTAAAAACCTTTTTTATCTTTGGATGTACTTTACAATGTAATTTTACATCCTAATAGATAAAAGAAAAATAATTATAATTTTTTTATATATTTTGGTCAAATTCCAATGGATAATCGTAAACTGGTTACGATATCCAATTTTCGTTTTAAAATATGAGAAAGATGAACATATATTTTTTGTATGAAAAATATGATGGGAAAAACTTTGGAATCCAGTTGTATGCATGAAAACAATGCATTTTTTGTTTTTTTAAATTCAATTTTTTTGTTTTTTTTATTAAATCGAGTCGGGCCTGGCCCAGCCAAGGTGGCCCAGATGCCCAACTCTGCTGGGCTTGGCTGGCCCTGGCCCAGCCAACTGGGACGGGCCGAGAGCAGCCCAGCCCAACAACCAATTCATCACGTGAAGTGAATTAATTCACTTTGTTCACTTCACGTGAACAGTAACAAGATCGGCCGACCACGACGAGAGGCTTATCTTCCACTGCCACCAGGTAGAGGAGGCCGAGGTGGTTGTCCCTGTGATCGTTGCGTCGAAAATGATGGCCGGGAGGAGCTCCTGAAGTGGTTGACCTATGCTACTGTTGTTGTTCCTCATCGCTAGCGCTGGAGAAGAAGAGTTGAGGCTAACGGGGAGCTGCTGGTGTGGGGGAGAGAGTTGGCTGCTACTGGAGCTGGCGAGGGAGACAATCGAGTTAGTGACTGTGCTGGTGGAGGAGAGAGAGAGAGTTGTTGTTGTGTCTGCAATGGAGGGGTACACTAGTGGTAATCCTACCAGAGATGGGGAAAAAGAACCGAGGGAAAAGTTGTTGGAGTTGCTGAGATATTTTCTCCCCCTCTGTGTAAATTTTTTCCTTGTTATCCCCTGGTTCAGTGCCCGTTCCTCCCCTGTGTGATTTTCTTTGTTTTTTCTCTGCGTGATCTCCCCCCCTATATGGCTTCTCCATGCAGTATTTATAGGCGCAGCAACGATGGATTGCCTCTGCAGCAGCGTGCCTAAAACCATGGTGGCCTGTCAGCGGTGGCACAGGTGGCTTGTCGGCAGGCAGGGCAGGTAAAGGCATGTGGGGACTGCAGTCTGGTAAGGCAGAAGTGCAGTTTGGTCATTCAATTTGTAATTATTCTAATTGCATCCCCAATTGGCTTTCAACTTTTAATTTTATGCAATAGTATCCCCGTCAAAATTTCAACAGCAACCTTAGCTTTGCGCGTCTTTTTTATTTTGGTCCTTGGTTTTTGATTTGTGCGATTTGATCCTTAATTGACCATTAAACTCTTAATTATTTTTAATTTGACCCCTAACTTTGCATAATTGGCTTGGAAAAAATTCGATTGGGTCTTTGAAAATTTCAATCTTCTCAATTGAGCCCGAATTAAGCTCAAACACTTGATGTTTTACCACTTAAGCCCTTAATTAATTTGATGTGACCAATTTAAAATATAATTAAGTCCTTGCACTTAATTCAATCATTCAATTGGACCCTAAATTAATTCTCAATCATAATTACACTTTAAATCGGTCAACGATCAAATCAACCCATAAAAATATAATTATGCCGCACAATTTAATTTTTACACAGATTTATCCAATGATAAATTATTTTTGCCATAAATCTGCACTTTCCTCTATTTTTTGGGACAAAAGAGATACAATCAGACTCTCGAAAATAACCAAAATTTGCACATTGATTTTTTTACCAATGTCGACCCCTTTTATTTTATTTTTGTTATTTTTGGGTAGATTTTGGGGAGTAACCCCATAAATTGGGTTATGACAAATGTCTCTACGATCATTTGCTATTTGATCGAGGAACAACATCTCGTAACAATATCACTAGTAACAACATCTGCGATCCAGTTATAGAGATATAATTCTAAGGGCCAAATCTAGTTGCAAGTTTCTGATTCATAATCAATCGAAAAACAATAGGGTTGTGAAGTGAAATGAAGTCACACGCCTTTCCCTTTCATCAAGATTGATTTCTATCTACATATTTTTTTATTTTTTTAAATATAATTTTTTTAAAAAAAATCAGACCAAGCCTAACCCAACTAAATGAGTCACCCTAGCCAAGTTGGGCCAAAAGACCCAACTCTGTTGGACTTGGGCTGGGCCGAGAGGAGGTCCAACCCAAGTCCAACAGAAAAGAGTGAAACGATACGCTGCATTGTTCATATCTTCTTAAAACATGAACAGTGTAGCGGGAAGTTGCGTGAATTAATTCACGTGAACAGTAGCGGCCGACCAACGGTGACGAGAGGCTCAATTGTCGATGGTGATGGGTAGAGGAGACCGAGGTGGTTTTTTTCCAGTGGTGGCATCGGATATGGTAGCCGAAAGGAGCGTCGAAAGCTTGTTGACGTTGTTGTTACTGCTGCTTCTACGCCGGGGCTTGCTGTTGTCGTTTGAAGTCACGATGGAGCTTTTGGCGTGGATGAGAAGCTATCGGTGTTGAGGGGGGGTGCTCTCCGGGAGCTTCCCTGGCTGTAATGAGAGAGAGATCGTTGGTGGTGTGCCTGCGATTAGTGTTCTTCCACCGTTCAATTGCTTCATGTTGCTACGTCATGGTTGAAACTAGTCACTATGCTCCATGAAACGCAGGCAAAATGAAACACAGACACAGACAAAAGCTTCAAATTTAGCTTCTTCTAAACCGTAGTTCGAATGTATTTTTGGTAAGTGTCATAGGCATTGAAACTGTGTTTTTTTATTACCAAATGACTCAAAAATTGTATTCTCTCAAAACTTCATTTAGAACGCAATATCAAACGGCCACTAAAAGTCATGATAGACCAAAACAAAATGACCTACCAATAAAGTGTAAACATGTACATAACTAGAAGACACAATTTTATTTATAACAAAGATCCTCAACAAAATAACTAGTGAAAAGTCAAAGATTACCTAAGATTCATATATGTATCAATAAAAGATGAATTTAGCTTATATTAGAATTTAATAAACCTCTTCATAATACCAATATATGTTTAGGATTGGGATTATCTATTAAGGCTAAGACTTTGTAACAAAATAAATAGAGCTAACCACTATAATAGACAAAAGTCAGCTCTGTATATTCGGTTCATGTAATTTTGTCTAGCTTGTTTTATTGCTTCCTTTTATTTAAATTTTATCTTTATTTTGTATTCATTCCCTCTCTCTAAAATCCAATCTTTTGTCTACATGATAGTAATTCTTATAATAAATAATCATTTTAGGGTTGAGGTCCTAGAATTTGAGTACTCCTAATCTAACAAATTTAATTGACAAAAAGTTAGGTAGTATTGTAACACAAATTATCGGGGATGATAATCAATTAAAATATCATTTTTTATTATAAATAATGATAATAAATATATTTCATTCTTATATTCCATTATCCCATCCATTTCCAATTATCAATCCATTATTTTTTTTATTCAGTAAACAATAAATAAGTCGTGATTAGTGTGGAGACCCATTGTTATTCGTAGGTTGACTAGGGCCCAAAAGAAGCAACGGCCGCGAGCTGGGCCTCCACGGGAGGACAGCTGAAGGGTGAAAGCATAACGCAACCGTATAAACAGCATTATATTTAGGGTTTTACACCTCTATAAATATACCACTTTTGCGGTGTTTTCTGGTTAACCTAGCTGCGCTGCCAAAGGAAGGAAAAACCAACCTTCGCTCATTTTCTTGACGCTGTGACATCAGTCGTCGAGGAAAAACTGCAGCAATATGACTGATCGCCATCCATGATTCTTGGTATTTAAGTCTCCGATGATGTTTTCTTTCTCTGATTTCCATTTTAGAACACTCTGGTATCTGTTGCTTTTTTATGTATAAATGAATTTACCTGGTTTTCTTTTGAATTGACTAATGGTTTGGCTCTGTGATTGTATGCTCAATTCGGGCAATATACGCTATTCTGAAATCATTCCTACATGAGGTGAAATCTGAAAAATATGAGAGCTCTTACCATTGCAGTAAATCATATTTAGTTTTTAACGCACGATTATCTTCGTTTTTTTAAAAAAAGAGTTTTTTCTTTCAATACTTCTGCAGTGATGAATTCGTGGAATATAATTCACATGTCAGACTTCAGAGATTTTTAATCGATGAGAAGAGACCTCCATATCTTCTGAGCAGAATTTACCTTCAATTCTTTTTCTGGCTCTGATACGATTGTCTATCATGGTTACATTGCGGTTTCACAGTTCTGTTCGGCCTCTTGGATTCCCAACATCACTTTTATAAACCCTCCCATTGCTGATTTTATAAAAATTGCTAAATAATTATTTCTTATAGCGAAAGTATATATTTAAGGCACTTTTACGGACGGATCTGTAAATTACTTTATGTTAATGTGTGTCTGGATCCAAAGTTTCTCAGTCATGAATTGATTGATTAACGCTGCTACCCTAAACCACCATTTCAAATAACTGGAATTGTATCCCCTGATCTTAGCTAAAGAATGTACAGGGTTTTTTCTAACAGATTTCTTGTTGCTGAAACCGTAAAAAAAGCTGTCTGGTTTAGAAAGAAAAATGAGTTTCATTATTGAAATCTCTAGGCTGTCCGTCAAAATGAATTTTAATTAAAACTTTTAAACTAAATGATGGAGTTGATCTATAAAAGATTGGGTGCTTGTTTCGTATTGTGCTTTCACCTTTTTAGCGTGTTTTCAAAGTGTTTGTTTTGAATTTATTTTTTGATCTATTTTTGTGTCTTCTGATGATTTATTTTTGCGTTAATGTAAAATACGGTAATAAAATTTGGAAAAAAAATGTTTTAATGTATTTACAAAAAAAAATTACTTTTGAAAAAAATACTAAATTGTTTTAAATTTAGAGATCAATTGAATTGGGTTTACTTAAAGATGTGTTTGGTATTACTTTTGTTTTTGTGGTTGAGGTTCAAAATAAGTTGTGAAGTGTTTTGGTAAAATTGTGGTTGAGGTTGGGGTTGAAAAAAAGCAATTTTATGTGTTTGGTTATTATGTTTTTTATATTGTTTTTAATTAATATTTAGATTATTTTAATATTAAAAATATATTTTTTATATTAATAAACATATATTATGTAAAAATTATTTATATTGTAATTAATTTATAGATTATTTTAATATTAAAAATATATTTTTTATAAGAAAATATAATAAATAATAATATATTTTTATATTTTTCATATTTTTTATAATAAAATACATCATATTAATTGCTATCTTTTACTTTAGATTTTGTTTTTGTATGCCAAAAATTAAATGGGTAGTAAATTGACCACTATCTTCTCCGGTAAATTAAGTCGATCATCTTTGGTTTTTGCTGCCATGGCAGCATCACCCACCCCATTGGTATTAAAGATCTTTTTCTTTAATTTTCCAAGATAAAAATTCATGAAACACACACAAGCCAGCCAAATATGAAATGAAGCACAAGTGAAATCTACTGTATACATAAATGAGGGCGTAGCCAGCTTTTCTCATGCGTGACAAGCAGCATTTTTCCTGCTTCTCATGCATCTTTGTTTCTCTACTTTTGCTTCATGGGGTCCACGTGAATTTTTACAACTTTTAACATAACCAAACACTTATCTGTTTTTTTTCAACCTGCTTTTCTAAAACCAGAGATGTGGTTGCGCTCCTAAACGGTCACTAAGTGCTGTTTGGCACAACTGTTGCACCTCTGGTTTAAAAAAAGTGGCTTGAAAAAAAACAGATAAGTGTTTGGTTAAGTAAAAATTGAACAAAGTTGTGTGGGTTCTACATGTAAAAAGTCAGAAACCGGGTTTGAATGAAAAGCAGAAAAATGTTGCTTTTCACGCGTGATAAAAGCTGAGAAAAGCTAAACTCGTAAGCCGCACAGAACCTAATGTTCTGATTATAACTGTTAGCATTAATTTTTCAAACTCAATCTCCTTACACCCTCACCTGTAACCCTCACCTTCACAGCGCCACAACGCCTCCAGTCCCTCCCTTCAACCTCGGCAAAAACCATCTAAAAAACTCATTCGTCCCCCCTTTCTCCTTCATGCTCCTGTCCCCCCCTTCTCCTTCATCCTCTGCAACATGAACCAATCTGCTCTCCTCTTCTCTTGTCCTCACCATCAAGGCAACAGATCCCCACATTAAGCTCTTGTTTCTGTTAACTGTAAGTTTTACCTCTCATGTGATATTTTTTTTATTTTTTCGCTTGGATCTGTTTTATGTACTGTGATGGTATGGATTTTAAAGTTTTTAGAGTTAATAGGATGCTAGATTTCAGTTGCAAACATTCATCACTACAAGCTCACAGACAGACCTAAGATTAATTTTTATGTTATCTTCCTTCTCTGGTCAAAATCAAAAAACAGATGCAATATTACTCAGAACTAAGGTAGTCTAATTTACTTAGAACTGTGGGGATGTTGGGACATAGATCAGTAATACTCTGTGATTTTGAAATACTCAGACCAAAGATTACTTAGATTAAGCATGCAGGATATAATATTATATGGTTTTGAAAGTGATTTTGAAGATAATGATGTTTGAAAATTTGCAATTACTTTGGCATATCTGTTGAGGTAGATGTGTATGAGATTATAAGATAACAATTAAACATGTGGTTTGTTCTGAAGGGCTTTTATGTTGTCAAATTCTTGTACCACTTGCAGAATCTCTCACGGAAACCATGAGTATTGTCAAACTAATTCATTCAATTTATCCTAGAATGAAATATATACATTTGTTTTACGCGTATATGGTACCTTGTCTCTTTATATTAGGCATAGACTTGGTGTTGGTTATTATCTAACTAATGTATCCCCATTTCAGAATTCAAATCCAGCATAATGTTTCTAAAGTTTGTTCCTTCATAGTATTTAGTATTTAGTGTTTGTTTTAATATTGATTTGTTTTTGTTTTCAAAGTTTTACGAGATATCATAGACGATCATGAATCATGGATAAAGCTAATTGGAATAGAGAAATGTTGCATACATTTTGTGATATGCATTCAGACAATTGACATGGGAATGAGACCAAATACTCATTTTGATCGATTCGGATGGAAATTTATTTTAACATCATTTAAACAAAAAACAGGTTATGCATTCACCAAAATACATCTGAAAAACAAATGGGATGCATGTAAAAAAGATTGGAGGTTGTGGACGAAATTGATAGCTGAAACTGGTGTGGGTTGGAGTTATGAATTGGAACAATTGCGGCTAGCGATAAGTGGTGGAAATAAAAAATTTAGGTGATTTTTTGTCGGACTAGCTATTCCATGTCATTCATTATGTTTTGTTAAGATAATTACAATGAAACTATTTGTTTCATGTAGGAAATTAGAGGGGCAAAAAAATTCAGACAGACCGGTATCGAGTCATCATTGAAGTTAAAGTTTGATAGAATGTTCTCTGGAGTCACCGCTACCAGAAAATATGCATGGGCACCATCTTCAGGCGCAATTGTTGCCAATGAAGTCTATTTGGGCACAAGCAATGTCGGTCTAGAAGGTGCTGATTTGGAAAAAGAAAGCAGGGATTTAGAGGAGAATGTCAATGAGGATTTTGAAAATCATACTTCTCGAGGCGTTGCAGGGGTGAAGATGTCTACTAGTAACAACACAAAGAGTAGTGGCAAAAGAAAAGAAAGAGAGCATCCAGAGCCGAGAGCTAGAAAGAAAAAATTATCTGAAATTGGTGGTCAACTAGTATCAATATAACAACAGCTTCTCGACAGCATGTCTAGTAGGAGTGATTTCACTTCTATGAATAGGGATTTGTCGGGTTGCAGTATTCGTGAAGTATTAGCTGAGTTCCAATCAATACCTGGTTCAACATATGACAATGATTTTTTTGACCGAGCTACTACGTTCTTAAGTGTGCGAAGAAATAGAGAACTGTGGGCTGGCATCAACAGTATTGAAAGAAAATACAGTTCGCTTCAACGAAACATCGCACGCCAAAAAAACACTTAACTACAATGCTCTGAATTTGTTTGCTTGTTTGTTTTTTATATTTGTCTTCCTTTGGACTGTAACATAAGAAGTAATTTGTTGAGCACAATTTTTTTAGTTACGACTTTCGTATTAAGTTATTTCGATGTTCTAAAACATATTATTTTGTTATAACCTCATATATTATGATTTAAAGATTTTTATTTATTTTGAATTATTGTTCTCATTGTTATTAATGAATGTTTGTTTGTACTAGTGAATAAAAATATTGTTAAGAATATTAAGAACATATTGTTTAACCATGCAAGTTGTCTTAAGAATAAAAGAAAAAATTAATATTCTTGATTAATTGACATTAAAAACAAAAAAAAGTGGGATCTTAAATAGTTGCTAAAATCAATATTACAAAATTGATAAAATTTAATACTTAGACTTAAAAAAAAATTGGTTTCTTG
This sequence comes from Salix arbutifolia, assembly GCA_025169955.1. NCBI lineage: Eukaryota > Viridiplantae > Streptophyta > Magnoliopsida > Malpighiales > Salicaceae > Salix > Salix arbutifolia. The sequence goes on along the minus strand of CM045905.1, from coordinate 12,569,737 downwards.
ATTAATTGGCATTAAAAATTGAAAATTAAAGGAATATGACTTGTAATGTTGAATAATTGTAAAAACAAAAAAAAAGATTGACATGTAGTGTTGAATAATTTGAAGTGAAAAGAAAATGATAATTAGAATCTTGAATAATTGATAAAAACAAAAAAAAGATTTGACATGAAGTTTCATTATATTGATAAAAATAATTTGGTGAGAGAATAAAAAAAGTATCCAATTTACTTGAATTATTAATTACATTATATTATTATAATTATTAAATCTATAATATTTAAAAACTTATATATATATACCCTTTAAAGTAATTTCACAAGTTAAAAGCAATATGAAAAAGTTTGGTAACCAAACAAATGAAACTATTTTTCATTAATGGCAAACTCAAAAACAGTTTTAACCAAACACTTCAAAATTTATTTTGAACCACAACTAAAGTATTTTTTATGAAACTGTTTTTTTAAAACCTCAACCATAAAAGCAAAAGCAATGTCAAACACATCCTAAAGTTAGGTGGTTCTGTTTCATTATAGAGAATGTTTGAAAAATATTTAGGATATTAGCTGTTTCGAAATTTTTTGGCTTATTACTGTTTTTATTTATTTATTTTCTTGTTGAAGTCGATGCTCAAAACCAGTGTTATTAATCTCGTTCCGTTCCGGCTGGAACGGCCCGTTCCAGTGCAAAATCCGGGACAAAACGGCGATGTTTTTGTCCCGGTAAAAATTCCAGCCAGATTCGGAAAATCCGGCCATATTCCGGCCGGAACGCCCCGGTTCCGTACCGGGCGTTCCGTTCCGGGTCAAGCCAAAACAACGTCGTTTCAAGTTCTCTTACAAAACACACAGATTAAACCCGATTTCAAAAATTCCCAAATCACTTTTCATCTCTTAACCCCAGCTCGTCGATAATCCATCAAAAATCAACCCAAAACGAGGTGAAAACGAAGCACCTTAAACAGATCAAAAACTCTAGACAGCGTTAATGAGGGAGAATGTTCAGTTCATGAAAGTAACCTTGTGGGGACTATTCGATCCATTGGATTTCCCTTCAGCTTGCCTTCAAACTTGCCTCACGATGCATGGAGGTCTAATCTGGCATGGGATTCACCATCCTGCCCCAGTGAGATGTCCACCACTTCTTCCACAAACAAATGCTATACTTGAATCCACGGAAGAATTATGGGACTTAGGTCTAGAATTTTGAATTTTGACACCTGGAGGGAGACATCTCACTCCAGGTGCTGGGGGCTGTGGGCTGGGGAGAATGAGGGAGAATGTTTAACGGCGTGGGGAGAAGTGAGATGTAGGGTTTTTTTTGGAGATGAAGATGGGAGAGGGGAATTAAACGGGGGGTTTTAATTAGAAAGTTTAAAATATATGTTCTTTTCCATGTAATAAATATAAATTTAGAAATTAAGGCAAATATGGGTTTTAATTTGTAATTAATTTGATTGAATTATTTGTAATGGAATGTATTTTAATTAATTATGTTTAAACTTATTGGTTGCTTTACTTTCATAATATTTTGGAATTTTAAAGATGTTTCTAATTTTGAGATTATGTTTGTATTGTATAATTTAAAGTTCATTTATCTTGAATTTAAATTATACTTGTTACATTAATATTTTATTTTTTTCATATATATAATTAAATAAATATGAACAGTACAAAACCGGAACGGAACGCCGGAATGCACCGAAACCGGAACGTTCCGTTCCAAACAAAAAACCGGAACGGTACCCGGAACGGATTTTACAACTATGCTCAAAACTGTCCATGATATTGATGACAAGTTTTGAAGGGTTTTTCTTTGTTCATACAAAATAATAATCCAAGAAAATCTTTATCCCTAAAATTAAATTAAAAAAACTCTTGTAATTGTTGATTGCACAGTGATTAACAACGTTTTTTTTTTCTCAACTCCAAATATACGGTTCTTTAATATAGCAATAATATGGGCTCATGCTTCGCGAGTGATTTTATCTAAATAATAAAGGGTTTTTCTAGCAGTCGATGAAATATTTTGTTGCTTATCTAACACTCGTTTTTGCAAAATTAAATTTACTTTTATTTGTTTACAGCAATTAAAGCTAGTTGGATGGAGTCTGAGTAACAATTATTGAGCCCTTTTCATCTTGTCATATGTGTGATGGGGTTGCACAGAGGTGACAGCTCCTTGGCAGTGCATATCGCCTCCTCCAATGGCTGAACGTGGTAGCTTATGGTGGCGGCCAAGTTCGGTGTTTTTCATAGCTAGAATCGACATCAACCAGCCACTTTCACTTTTTGCAGCTCATGGAGTATTGTCACTGCAGAAGATGTGTATTCGTTTATTTCCTTTTAAAACACAATTTTACTTTGGCATGATATTTTTAAATGGGAATTCAAGGTTTAACAACAAAAATAATAAGACCACATATTTTTTAACAATGGAATGGAATCATTCAGACAGGATGTGGTCCCTTATTATTTTTCATGATTATGCAGTCAGGACTTTTCAAACACGTGGGTGTGGGCTCTTTGAGTTCCGAAGACTATTCCTCGTCGATTTTCTTTGACTTTTCCAGCCAGGAATGATTTGCTCCCTTTTCTCATTATAAGTTGACTGAAAACCATACAACCCTATGGGTTTCTATTTTGCTCAACGCTAGCTTTTTATGGAAAAGACAGAGGCTGGACGAGTCTTGTCGCAGGAGCGGTGGCACCTGCAGCCCAGGCAGCAGGTGCCACCGTCCTCTGACAAGATTCTATGCAACCTCTACTAATTTGCTCACAGTGAATCATCTCCTCTGTATATGAAGGTTCGTATCCGCTCTATCGATTTCTCTTGTCATGGAAACACGTACGCTGTTTTTTGAATCGATTCTGCAGAATTTGACTATATTAGCATCTGTTCTCTCTCTCTCTCTCTCTCTCTCTCTCGCATAATACGATGAATTCTTTCCAATCCATGTTATAGCTTCCTATAGCCATCTCTCTCCTCTCAGCCAGGTGTGTTTCTATCATCCTTGAATCTGTCAAGTATTCCTTCCTGTTTCAGCACATGTGCGTGATATCGCGCCGATCAGAAAATAATATCACTTGTTTGTTACATTAAAGAATCATCTTATCTAAAAAATTAAGTTTTTTAGACTTGAAATTTGCACTAATTCACATTAATTTGTACTTGATTTTTATCAAACAAAATGAGGATGGTGAGATTCAAACTCGTGACTACTAAATTAACAAGGCTCTAATAACATGTTAAAAAATTATTTCACTTAGTAAAACTTCATAATATAATTTATATTATTCTCTAACACGTTATATGTTTTATATATATATATATATATATTTGGTGGACCGCTAAATATATGCTGTATAACCTTTGTAGATCCCTTGTCTTATCGTTGAAAGGTGAATAATTGTATGATTTCTATACATCATGATGGCAACACATGGTATCCATCCATAAATAAATAATAAAATAATTTCGTATCAAATAAATATAGTTTGATTCAAACATTACTTAATTGCATATTTGTGTGAATTGGCTTTATATTTTATTAATAAATCAAATATTCTTTTATTGGATACTTTAATTCTTATTAAGATACATAATAGAATAATAAGGTATATACATAACTCAGATGATAGAATTCTTTATCTTGCTATATTAAGAATTATTTTAATTTATAGTGAAAAATCTGTTTTTTTTTAATTATTTAAAAATAATCATATAAACATGTTGGGGAACATTAAAAAAATGTAAGCTCCAAAAATCATATCTTCATTGAGGAGAAAAAGGCTTTTGAAACCAAGTAATATTTATAGGCGGTTGCCCCTGGGAAACATTTTTTGTTTGTTTGCTTCTGCCTTTTAAAATAGTTTTTATCTGAAAAAATGTTAAATTATTATTTTAAGTGTTTTATTTTTATTTTTTTGAGGTGTTGTTATCAAAAGTAAAAATATTTTTTTATATATTTTCAATTACAAAATATTTAAAAAAAAAAAAAACAGAGCAGTGCAATATTAAATAGCTATTCTGTGTTCAATATTTGATAGTAGTTGGGTATGAAGACAACAGGTTATGAATTATTATTATTATCAAGAGATTCAAGAGAGTGTTTTTCCCGGGTCTACCCGTGATGAGATGCTATGAATTGATTGATCGACTCGTCCATTTAATCATTGACTCCTTGTGGCTTTGTTCCACTGGTATTATTTTGACACATTCGTTCAGCATGCTGAGCTGGCAACATCATATAATATAATTGTACCAGTTTGATACAAGGAGTCATACAATAAAATTCCATCGAACTCTCCCCTTTTCCAACATTAATTATGCCACATGTTCTTCAACCCCATCATCAATCCAGCACAAGATATAACGATACGGAGTGATTCAATCATGGAAAATACAGATGTTAATAAAGGGTAGAAAACAAGGAAATTGGGCTTGCCCAGTCACAGGGATGAGTCGTCACTATGCCATGATAGTACTGTGTCAAAAGCAATCCCAGCTCTATCTATAATTGATATATCCTCCACATAATTCGGTCTGCCATTATCATTCTATGGAGAGAGACTGACTATACTTCAGCATTTCTTTCATCCTGCTCTTCTGAAGAAGGTAACCCCATTGTATCACAAATATATCTTTACTTTATATGCACGTTACTTGCATTGTCTTGGTTGGAAATTCTCATTTGATCGCAGCAAGCTGATCAATGTCTCCAACCTTTTAGCTCCAGGGCCAGGTCTCAGGACAGTTGTATTACCAATAGCAGAGCATGGATCAGTTCCATTCTCGCTACTTCCTATGCACCACCCACCAGGGGTAAGCATGCCTGGGCCACGAGACAAGAGCTCAGAATCAATTTTGTCAAGCACTGGATCTTCTTGGGGGAACTTTCTAGCAAATGGAGCATTGCTGTCAATCATCCTTTGCATGTCAGCAAGGTTGAGGTGGTGTGGATGCTGCTTAGGTGGGTTGTCCCAAGATATGAAATGCAGATCGCTATTCACAGTAGTATTGAGAAATTGTGGAGAATTGCAAATGACAGTGTGGAAGTAACCTTCTGGGGAAGATATAAAGTTCGCATAGTACATCAGTACTGTTCGAGGTAAATTATCCCATCCCCATATGGTGTAATCAATAAAAGGTCGAGATAGTGCCATCCAGGCAGATCCTAAAGCAGAAAGCAGAAACTCCATTATAACGGGGTCCACTTAAGCAATTACTATCATGCTGACATTTAATCCAATAAAGGGAATCATGTGCAAACTTCAACCATCACATGAGCAATTAATTCAGTTGTAATAATAGAAGACAGAAGCTAGATGAAAAATACCTACACACTCTAGCACCTCAAGAAATCAAACATTGGTTTTCTGTGCATCAAATATTGATTGTAGTGAGTTACATTACTCAGGGTCAACAATCGTTAGGTTCTGTTTAGCATTAGGGCATGGTCCAACAGTGTAGAACTAAACTGATGCGGTCATCGTAGTCTACAGCCCTGTAATCTAGTTCCACAATTTCTTTCCATCTTCTGGCATAGGAAAAAAGGATCCAAGCAGTAGTCCTGTACCCTATCAGAATAATATACAAGATGAAGAAGGGAGCTGTTCTATTACCAAGATAAAAGATAAAATACTTCACTTAAGACTGCAAATTGTGCTCCCTCTTGAACTCGGCTCGCTACAAGTGCTTCCATTTGCTAAAGCACTAAAGATGCCAGTATCATTATTTCTTTGTACCATGAAATACCAGTTGAAAATTAGCGATATCAAAACATTCCAAGTCTTCATTGCTTGTGTTCTATATAGATAGCCATAGCTGGCCTAACCTAAAGAAGAGTAGTCAATCTTTCTAAATGCCGACGCTTACCTTCTCTTCCCTTACTCCATCAGTAAATAGCATCTTTATAGCCACACCCCTGTTTCCTTCTGTGCTTAAAAATAGAAAGATCCCTAGAAGCCTATTTAAAACATTCCAGGTCTTCCTTGCTTGTGTTCTATATAGACAGCCATAGCTGGCCTAACCTAAAGAAGAGTAGTCAATCTTTTTAAATGATTATGCTGACCTTCTCTTCTCTTACTCCTCCATCAATAAATAGCATCTTTATAGCCACATCGTTGTTTCACTCCGTGCTTAAAAAAAGAAAGATCCCTAGAGGCCTATGGATAGTAAAACTAGCAGTGGAAAAGGCACAGATGATCAAGCGAAAGCTCCTCCAGCTGCTAACTAAAATGTCTTGAGCAACAGAAGCTGACTCTAGGTCAGATCTCTATACTCGCTTAGATAAAATATTAACACTTTTTGGAAAAGAAAAGAAAAAACACATATTGCTGATCAGGCAGCCCATGATCCATCTCAAGTTCCAGCCAGCAAACTGATTTAAACAAAATCCAAACAGCAGGGAAAATAATTTCAGGATAACATAAATCCAAAAACCAGGGATTTTCAGTAGGTCATCTTTTTATAGTTATTGATCCATTAACAAGCAGTTGCATGTCAAATCCTGGCATTTAGAACATTTTCGTTTTTGGGAGTGGTCTAATCATACAATACAGTGTTTCTAACTAAATTGTTCCAGTACTGGTGGAAAAGAAGTTAAAGAAAAGGGAAATCTTGAATCATGTGCTGAAGACAAAGATCAGCCATGGAACTTGCTCTTACCGCATGTACAGAATCCAAGAGAAGAAATTTAACAAGGCAGATAGTAAGTGGCATATTAACAAGGCAGATAGTAAGTGGCATACTTTAATTTCAAGATTAAGAAACTTTGTACCTGTAAATAATTTAAAGGCTGTTGGGACACTCCTCCTCTGTGTAATCCAAAAAACATCAGCTTTCTTTGTCATATACAACCCGGGATCAATAATTATTGGCTTCGCCCTTTGAAACCTACAAAGAATCATCAATAACCAATTAATAATCCCCGTGACAAAAAAAAAAAAAAAAAAAAACAAGAATCACACTATACTAACTCTTTCCATCCAATGTCACTTGTATGATCAATAAAATTAAGATCCCGTGGCAGATATGAAAATGTGTGCAACAGATCTACCAAAAAAAACACCAAAATCATCCAAACTTGAAAAAGAAAAAAAAAATCCCAACTAAAAAAGGAAAATCAGAGTCACTAAGCTTACCATCCTGTGTAACAAGTGGATAATCAGATGCACTAAGATTAATAAACCAATCCCAATCTCCACCTTCTCTCAACAAGATAGCAGCAGCATGTAATGTATTAGCAACCATAGTGGGTCCTTTATAAGTAACAAGATTAGCTTTACTGATCATTCTTACATTACCAAACCTAAGAAAAACAGGATGGTCTTTAACAAAATTGCTTAGATCTAATCTCTCCTGAGCCGAGGATTCCCTCTCCAAATGAACAACATATTGGTTGTTGGGGTGGTAAAGAGCTTGTAAAGTCCTCTTCAACATGTTGGCATCACCAGCAGAGCCAGAGATGACGTAGGCAAATCGAGGGGGTGGAGGAAGATTAGAAATGGGTATTGGGTGGATTTTTGTTTCAACAAATTTAGAGCTGAAAGAAGAGAAAGAACGGTAGAAAGGGAACACGGAGATGCCGTCGGAGGTAGTGATTGTTGTAAGGAAGAGAAGGAAGAGAGAAACACGAGAGCCAATTGCTAATGGGAAGATCCATTTTCTTTCCATGTTTTGGTGGTGGCGTAAGTGCATGAAGTAACTCTTCATTATTCTTTTTGCTTTCGAGTTTTATCAGACAAACCCACAAAGGAGCAGTGGTGGCGATTAAGGTTCTGGTAAGGAGTAGAGTTTCGGAGGGTTTATTTTTAGGTGAAGGGGAGGTGGAGAGTAGAAGGGACAAAACGGGTGATTTCGATCCTCGCCGAGACATGCGGGAAAATTAGGTAGGTATTGTGGATGACTTCCTTCACTTGGTGGACGATAGTGTGTTTTGTGGTTTGGGGTATTTTTTATTTTAAAAATCATTTTTACATTAATATTTAAAAATATTATTTAGAAAGAAAAAAAACAACTTCTTTCAAAAAACAGTCCTCTCACAAAGATATTTATCCTTTCTCAAATCTATAAACTTTTATATTAGATCCCGAAATTTCCTACATTTTTTATTTGTTCTCTTTTGTCAATTTAATTTCCATTAATATATGTGAGTCTACTTTGCAAATTTTATGTCCTAAAACTATGTCGATTTTGTAGAAAGGTTTATGCACTAAAATGGCATCTACTTGAAGAGAACTTGAAAAGCATATTGATGACTAGTGACAAAAACATTTGATTGAGTTTTATTTATTTATTTAGGATTTAATTGGGAGATGAATAGGTGGATTTTGGTTCAATTAAGGGTCTATTTGGTATTGCTTTTGCTATTGTGGTTGAGGTTTTAAAAAAGTAGTTTCATGAAAAGTATTTTAACTGCAATTCAAAATAATTTTTAAAGTGTTTGGTTAAAACTGTGGTTGAGTTTAAGGTTAATGAAAAGCAGTTTCAAGTATTTGGTTACTAAGCTTTTCATATTGCTTTCAACTTATGAAATTACTTTAAAATATATATATATATATATATTGTTCTTTAAATATTTAATAATTATAATAATAAAATTTAATTAATAATTTAAGTAAATTAGACACTTGTTTTTATTCTCTTATCAAACTACTTGTAATTTTATTACAAACTATAAATCCATACGTGAAGGCATCTTCGATCCCGGAACAATATATAGTAAAATATCATCTGAAATAAAAATAGAATTGCGAGACAAAAATTATAATGTGATCTTCTTCTTTTATATTTATTTATATTTTAATTAATTTTTAGATTATTTTAATATTGAAAATATATTTTTTATAAGAAAATATAATAAATAATAAATCACTCCCTGCAAAATCCCCTCCCTGCAAAGTATAATCCTGCAAAATAAAATAACCCCCTCCTTGCATGCAAAATATAATAAATAATACTACCCTCCCGCCCCCCAAACATAGTAGCTAGAAACACGTGGAAAGCAGCAAATTGTTGCTTTTCATGAAAACGAGATTGACAATTTTTTTAGATGGATGCTTCCATTTATTTATTATATTATTAACAAAAACTAAAATATCTAGGGAAGTCACTTAAGTTATTTTTATTTTTCATGCTCTCACAATTCACTCTTTATTATAATAGTGTATTTTTAAAAAATATTTTTTTAATCCTTAAACTTTTTTTTTCTACAATTGAGTTCTTTTGAGCTCAAATAAACACCTAATTGCAAGGTTTTTTTTTTTGGAAGGGATGGTTGAATTAAAAGAAAGGGGATTGAAGTGAAAAACATAGATAGCAAAGATAGCAAGTTTGAGATTTGTTTTAAAAATTCATTTTCATCCCTCATCTTTTTATCTATAAAGTGATTGGTCCTATAATTTTTTTTAAAAAAAAGAGGTTTTGATACCAAACTTTAATTAGCGCCATCTTAATACATATAAAATGTATTTTATACACAAACTACTAAAAAAATTGATAGATGGACATGACTGAGAAATTCTGGAAACAATTGGTATATAAAAAAAAAACTTATGTTTTGAGCAAACTAACTCCGATATTAGCTGCTAATATATAAATACACATATATAAGTGGTGTAGTTAAAAGACATAATTTTAAAACCATATGCTGCTATGATTCAGGTATTTTATCAAATTACACCGTTAATTTTCTCTTCTTGCTCTGTATTTTTCAAATGTTAATTTCTTGTTGATCTAATTGCTGTATTTACCATATGTGATCAATTTGTTCCATGTAAAAAAAAAGTGATTTTGCCCGCGCGATGCGCTAGATTTTTTTATCTATGTAGGAAATTGATTGATTTTATGTGTGTTGTATTTTGTTATTTTAATATTTAATCAGTAAAATTATAATTGATAAAATCTATTAGAAACGAGTTTTTTTCCCATCAAAAAATGATTGTATGTTGCTATTGCCAAAACTCTTTTGATAAAAGCTGTTGGAAATTATTTTTTTTCTATGTAGAAAACTGAATGTAAAATTTATTGCTCATATTATTATATTAAAAATATTTTAGAATAATAATAAATAGGTGATTTATATATATATATATATAGATAGATTAAGGTGTTGATATTAAATAAATATCAAAATATAAAAAAAAATATTACAAATAATTATTATCATTATTTTGAATGTCTTATCTATAATAATAAGAATTTTAAGACCTAACAATATTAACAAAAAAACAACTAAAAAACTAAATAAATTAAAAAATTAAAAAAATATTATTAGATTTTAAAAAATTATTCGAACGGAAGAATAAAAAAAGAGAAAAAAATTAGAAAATATCATTTTTGAAATGATAACGAAAAGAAATTAAAATGTAAAAATTAAAAAAAACTATAATAACAGTGAAAATAATAAAAATTGGCGAGACCATAATTATTGTTAGAAAAACAAATTCCATAATTTTTTTTACTTTCATATTATTATATTAAAAGTATTTCGGAACAATGATATTAATTTTTTTTCTCAAAAAAACTTAGGTCATTTGTATATATTAAGGCTCTAATATTAAATAAATATCAAAATATATAATTAGTCTGATATATTTTAAAAAAATAAAAATTACAAATAATAATTATTATTATTTTGAATGTTTTATCTGTAATAATTAGAAAATTCAATACCTAACAATATTAACAAAAAATAAATATTATTATATTTAAAGAAATTACTTAACTTGATGAATAAAAAAAATAAAATAATAACAAACATTATTTTTAAATGATTACCAATACAAATTAAAATTTCATCATTAAAAAAAAATCTTAATAACAGTGGAATTAAAAAAAATGGGAAACAAAAACTAAGAGCATGTACATATAAACATGGACAGAAATAAGAATTATGTAAGAAATATATAAAAAAGAGGTTTTTTTTTCAAATAGTAATGAAAAGCAAAAACCATAGTTGAAATACTGTTACTTACTGTTTGAAATTGCGTTCTCCTTTAGCCATTCTATAAAATAATAGTCATGGTGCCCGTAAGCTGACCCGGACATCCCGGTTATAAAAAAAATTATAAGTGGGAAAAAGAAATAGAAAAAAATGTCAAAAAAAGTGGTTTCGGGGATTATTCATGGCGTGCGTAAGCTGTCCTAGACACTCCAGTTATCAAAAAACAATGTATACGTGGGGAAAAAAACAGGAATTTTTTTTAAAAAAGAACGTGGGTCCAAAGATTAATCGTTGTTCGCGTAAGCTAGCCCAGACACTTCGTTAGAAAAAAAACAGAAGCTTGGTTTATAAAAAAAAAAGAAAAAAGAAACCACCTTTTCATACAGTAATGGGAAAAAATTGTGGTGCGTAAAATAACCCGGACACCCCGGTCATTTAGAGAAAAAAATAGAAGCTCGGTTTATAAAAAAAAAGAAATCACGTTTTCAAACAGTAATGAGAAAAAAAATTATGGGGTGCGTAAACTAACCGGGACACCCTGGTCATGAAAAAAACAAAACAAAATGTATAAGTGGAAAAAAAAACAGGGGATAAAATGTTAACAACAAATGGATCCGAAGGTTAGTCGTGGTGCACGTAAGCTGCTACGAATACCCCGGTTAAAAAACACACACAAAAAAAGCCTGGTTAAAAGAAGAAAAAATTTGATCTGGACACCCCGATTATTAAAAAATGAAAAAAAGGTCCCCATTTATTAAAAAAAACCATAAAAAGAAAGCCCGATTATAAAAAAAGTGCAAGGGGAAAATACCTTTTTAAACAACAATGAGAAAAAAAATCATTGTGCGCATAAACTAACCTGGATAGCCTGGTCATGAGAAAAAAAAATATAAGTGAAAAAAAAACAGGGAAAAAAATGTTAAAAAAATGGACCTGGAGATTAGTCGTGGTGCGCGTAAGCTGCCACAGATACCTCGGTTTAAAAAAAAAAAAAGAAGCCTCTACAAAAAAAAACCCCAATCCAAAGTGGAGTTGAGTGTGCATGAACAATTCGTAACACTGTTCAAATTTTCGTTCTCTTTTAGCTTATTTACTAGTTAATTGCCCGCACTACGTTGCGGGTCGAGCAAATAATTTTTATAATTGTTGATATTAAAATATAATATTTATATATGTAAAATTTGATATAATGAAACAGATCAACATGCCCTATTATAACAATATTAACATCGAAGTCTTAACATCTAAAATTACAACCATTGTTATTGTCGAAACAATAAAAAATATTAAATTATCCCGAGAAAAAAACACAAAAAAATTAACAAAAAATAAGTAAGAACAAAACTTAAATTATTATTATTATTATTATTGCGTTAATTATGAAAAAAACCAAATTAAATCAAAGCCTAAAAACTTTAACAAAAAAACAAACAAAATAAATGATAAAACAAAAATAAAAATTATCAGCTGAAAAAAATCATTTGACTTGAAAATAATAATAAAAAAAATGAAATAACAAAGAGGAGAAAAAATTTTAAGAACTAAATTTTTCAAAAAATACTACTTCAACAAAAGAGAAAATAATAAAAATTATTTATTATCGTGTGAAAAAAAAAACTCAACAACATTAACAAAAGAGTAAGTAAAAAAAATAACTAAAATTATTATTGTTGTTGTTATTAATGTTAATAATGAAAAAAAACAAAAAAAGTGAAAGACTAAAAAAATCCTAAATTAGAAGAGAGATGTTCTTTTACTAGTTCAAATCTCGAGGTCTTATTAGAAGAAGGTATAAATAGTATATCTGATTGCAGTTATTCTTTATTATTTTAAAATATATTAAAATAATATATTTATTTTATTTTTTTAACATTGACATAATAAAATGATCCAAAAACACAAAAAAATTATCTAAAACAAAAAAATTATTTAAAAAAAAAAACACTCTCGAAGTGTTTTCCATACACCCCCTCCAACAGGTAATGATTCCATTTTTCTTGTAATAATGAAATAGCATTATCGCCGTTGCGGGATGCAGAAAAAAGATTATACACACAAAAAAATCCGAACATTGTTAATCTTGTTTTTTATCCTCAAGAAAATTTTATTATTCAACTAAAATCCAATGTATACATTGATAAAATAAATTGAAAATTATATTTATTAATAAATATAAAAAAATATGTCAATGACTAAAAGAAGCACTATAATCATTATAAAAATAGAGCAAAAATTAAAATTAAAATAATATTTTTAATAATTTAATTTTAGCAAATTCAAAAATGAAATATTTTAATATATATTTAAATAAAATGTACTTTTTAAAAATAAATAGGACCGGAGGCAACGGCGTCATAAAGAAGGAAAAAGTTCTCTAAACCAACAGAGAGGAGATCCATGAGATGAGCTTCCATTTAGCGCGTTTCTCTCTCCAATTTGGAATATCTTCGAGAACTGCTGGTACTAACTCCAGTAATGGCTATTACTACCACCTCCTTTTCAATCCCAACAAACGCAAGTTTACTGCAACTGCCATTCCTACAGCCCAAAAGGTACAGATATATAGTTGCTCTCATCATCCATGTTGTTTCTACTCTACTACTTGACTAATCACTGCACTATTTCTTGGCCTGTTTTTAATGGGCATCCAGTCAAGTAAAGAAGAGCTATTGGTAGTTGTTGGCGGTGGAGCGGCTGGAGTGTATGGAGCTACTAGAGCCAAGACCCTGGCTCCTAATCTTGATGTTCTTGTTATTGAGAAAGGAATGCCTTTATCCAAGGTCATGTTTCTTGTTCTTTTTCTTTCCTTTCTGGGCTTCTGCTTATATATACTACAGAATTCAGTTTGCACTTTCTTGGGTGATTTTTGGCGTGTTGATTGTGGGTGTTTACATTTACAGGTGAAAATATCAGGGGGAGGTAGATGCAATGTGACGAATGGGCATTGTTCTGACAATAAGGTAAAGTGTAAAACAACAAATGCTTCCACTGAAAAAAATGTTGTATTAAGATTATGTTTGTTTTGTTTATGATTCTTGAATTTCCCTTTAATGGGAATATAGCTTACTTCTATTTTTGTTTTCATGCTATTCCTTTCCCACTAGTTTAAGGCACATTCTACTAGTCTAAATAAGATTTTCTCATGGTACAACATCTGAACTGCTGTTTTTTTCTTCAGGATTTTTTCTGATGACTGGTTAGTATGTTATTTCTTGAAGTGTGTAATGAAATACCGGTTTGGGTGGTCAGGCACAACAAGAAATTTAAGGAAAACATTGAGCTTTATAGAATCTTTATTTTTCAGATTTTCAGCAATACTTAGAAAGGGAATTACTAAGAGGATGATTTTCAATGCTTACTGCAGTGTATTGCACATGATTTCTTTGAAATGCAATAGCTTAGTAGAGAAATTGCTGCACTTAAATTAGCATCTTTACAGTTGCTCACTTCATATTTGCTCAGATTAATTTTCATCTGGTATTAAGTGTACTTTTTTTTCTTCTTGTTAACACAAAGTAAGTGCCATCAGGAAAGGACCTTTTAAAGCGAAGCTAGTATAAAACAACTATTCCATGTTTTTGCTTATCAATTAATTGAGTGCGTACATCAGAATCTCCACAAATTTAAAATCATGCATGGATGTGCCCCCTGGAAGTAGCCACATTTTCATTGTTGCAGTTGGAAAACCGTTGTCTGAGGAGAGCTCCTTGTTATATATGTCTAATATTAGTTCTTCATACGATTCCTGGTATGAGCCTCACTAAAGCAAACTGCAGGTGGGTTCTCTAACCTTCATTTTGGCGGTGTCACAGCCAAGAATTACAGACATTCAGTTGTGTGTGACTGAATGTTGATTGGACATGCTGTCAAAGTGATCCACATTCCAACTTCAACGACCATAATATGTCCTAACTGCAATTGCAGGATGCTGACTATAGATATCTGTAATATCATTTCTTAACAAGTTCACAGAAGAATCATGATAGGGGTCGATCTCTTTGATGAAGATTAACTCCAGCCTGATAGTAGTTGCTAGAAAAGTGTATGGAAGCAGGGACTAAAATGGACAGTTTAATTAAGCAATCATAGTAAAGTGCAATTTTTTTATTAAACATTGGAGTTCTTCAGTGCATGGATAACCGTTAATCTAGGAAAAGTACTTTTCATCTCTCCCACATGCTAACAGGAAAAGAAAATGAAACAACCATCCGCTGCTGCCATCTCCAAATCCGTGTCAGTTTTAATAGTTTAGGAAAAGCTTGGCTTTAATGAAGTGTTAAAATGGACTTTGCAGTGGGGTTATTTTTGTCAGATCTAATGACATCTAGAAACTGGATCCTCTTGCAAATTCATAATTTGTTGAATTCACATTGTGCTGGGTTTGTTGCAGATTTTAGCTGAACAGTATCCCAGGGGTCATAGAGAATTCAGAGGTTCTTTCTTTGACATGCATGGCCCGGCAGATACAATGTCCTGGTTTACTGATCATGGGGTGGCTTTAAAGGTTGTCTCTGAAACTGCATGCATTACAATTCGTCAGTCATCTTGCACATGCTATTTATTCTTGTATACTCATAGATTGAGGAGGATGGAAGAGTGTTTCCCACCAGCAACAGCTCGTCTTCAGTAATTGATTGTCTTCTGTCTGAAGCCAAACATAGAGGAGGTTTGTTTTCTTTACTGAGAATGTGTGGATTTTTTTATATAAATCTTAGCTTATAATGATGTGTTTGTTTGAGAATTTTCCTTAGTGAATGGTAAATCCAATAGTGTAAGATTTTGCAAGGGATGTTGATATTATGAATCTCGAACAAATGTTTTAGATGATGGACAACTTTCTTTTTACGCCTGCTACAGATTTATCATTTATTCCTTTTGTAATATGATTTTAGATAGCTTACCGGGACCTCAATATTATGGAATGCTTGAAAGCTATACTTATGAACTATGACTTCTTCTCCCAGTTTCATTGCAGACTAAAAAAGTTGTTTCAAGTGCATCTGTTGGAGCTGGCGGAAAGTTTCTTTTGAAGCTTGAGAAACGTACAGTCAGTTTTGTTGAAAATGTCAAAGCTGATTATCTATTGATTGCCAGTGGGAGTAGCCAGCAGGTACTGATGGATGAATGTTTCACTTGCATCACCATGAGGGCACTTAAATTTCTTGTAATATTTCATTTTCCTATTACAGGGTCATAGTCTTGCAGATCAGCTTGGTCATTCAATTGTAGATCCAGTACCAAGCTTATTCACTTTTAAGATTGCAGATTCAGGACTGGCAGAATTATCAGGGGTGATGCTTCTTGTTTAATTGGTTCACACTAATATTCAGGACTGGCAGAATATTACAGGGTCATATTCCTTAATATGCTACTTTTGTAGCCTTTTGCAAATGTACTATCAGATCTATATTGCGTCAAAAGAGAGTGGCTTTCAATCCTGAGTCCCTAACAATTGTCTGCCTATTTCCCCCCTATTTTTTGAGATGTTACAAACGTAACTATTTAGTTCTACTCAATAAAATTAATTCTCCTGAAAAATGTGTAATTAATAGCTGCATGGAATAAGCGTTTTTTTAAACCGCAATTGCTTGGACTGACTGTTAGAATGAGCACCTGCTTATTGTACTAGAAGTTGCTTATGAAAACCTTCACATTGCTGTTAATAAAAAAACACTTGCTAAAATTTCTAGTGGTTCTCAATCTCTTTCAATCTGGTACTTGATGTTTCTATCTTAGGCAGCAGGTTCATGAAATAAATTGGCATTCATCATGACATTTAGTGTGAAATTATGTATTTCTGAAATTGGATCTTTTCAAGGTTCTGCATTGAATACCCTGCACCCTAGTCATTCAGGTGACGACTTCAAATTTTTCAGCAAATTTATGGGTTACTTTTTATTTTATGGATGATATATGCATTATTTTGATAGAACTCAAATAACTGTCTGTCCAGACATCCTAGATTACCATGAAACATGTTGCTCTTCATCACAAGTTACATTGTGTTATATCAATATTGAAC
This sequence comes from Salix arbutifolia, assembly GCA_025169955.1. Taxonomy (NCBI): domain Eukaryota; kingdom Viridiplantae; phylum Streptophyta; class Magnoliopsida; order Malpighiales; family Salicaceae; genus Salix; species Salix arbutifolia. The sequence continues at coordinate 12,552,770 of CM045905.1, read as the reverse complement.
TGCTAATTGTCTCAATTTGTAATGTTCAGGTTACATTTCCGAAGGTTGAAGTGAAGCTGAAATTAGAAAACATTCTGAGGAACACACCACACCTTACACAGGCATGTTTTTCTAGCTGATATGATGTAAATGTTCTTGAGTGTAGGAAATACTAATAGATATCAAATTTCAGGTTGGGCCCATGTTAGTTACGCACTGGGGGCTCAGTGGGCCTGTGATTCTTCGGCTTTCTGCTTGGGGGGCACGTGATCTGTTCAGTTCAGGTTACAAAGGTAATATAAAGTTTTACTCTCTCTCTCCATTCCATTTTTCTTCAATAATCTTGATAGTATTTGGGTGCAGGCACACTTATAGTGGATTTTGTTCCTGATTTGCATATAGAAGACATGAAGTCAATCCTTAATCAACACAAGCATAAATATGCAGTAATCTTTGATCTAATTTTTCGCTTCTCAAGCTTTTTGCATGCTCCATAAAGTCTCAAGTTATTCATAAGTGGTGCTCTTTGCTAATATAGTGGGGTAATTCAAAGCCAAATTTCTCTCTGGTTTACCAGAGCTAGCTAGATCATTGTTATAAATTTCTTGTTCATTTTAATGTGGGTAACAGGAATGCATAGAACTGTCAATGATCGACCACTGACAAATGCTGCTTAATGATGCTATGAAAAGAGTTGATATTTCTCTAAAATAAGAATCTTCCTTATGCATAACCAGATCACCAGAGAAGAGAAAATATGCTATGACATTAATTTAAACTGCTATTGAAAAGCCTAATGGAATATGATGTGTTCCATGTCTGGTTGTCAACTACTGGAAGTCAGAATTTATTTGTAATAACTCTATTGAGTATTGGACAAAAGCCAGATTAAATCTGTTTTTCCAGTTTCTGCAGATCAAATGTGCCTTTCCCAGTTCCTCATTATCTACAATACTACAGTAATTTCCATGCTTTGCAAGTAGTAGCATATTTATTGCTTTTCTTTCAGGTTGTGTTAGGATAATCTTGGTTTACTTCTATCGTATTATTTGTTTTTTTGCAGAAACAAAAGGCACTTAATTCATGGCCATTGGGGTTCAGCCTTACAAAGAGATTTTGGAAATATATTGTTGATCGAGAGGTTTCTTGCTTGTTCGAAGTCAATTATCATCTGTTGATGCTGCAGCACAATATTAATAGCACGTGCCATTCATTTTTATTAATATGCAGGGTCTAATTGGAGATACACTTTGGGCTTCCATATCAAACAATTCCATTGTTTCTATTGCTCATCTTTTAAAGCATTGTGCATTTGAAGTAACAGGAAAGGTAGAATTTTCACTCTTAGGAACTAATTGAGCTTCCTTCTTTTAATTTTGTCACACTGTCTTGACTATCTATGCTTTTATTCTTAATGTAGGGCCAATATAAGGATGAGTTTGTCACTGCAGGAGGTGTTCCTTTATCTGAGGTTCTCTCTCTCTCTCTCTCTCTCTCTCTCTCTCTCTCTCTCTCTCTCTCTCTCTCTCTCTCTCTCTCTCTCTCTCTCTCTCTCTCTCTCTCTCTCTTCTAGTGTTACCAAAACCACAACTTGATTTCCTTTTACTTCATGAAGATCTCTTTGAACACAATGGAAAGCAAGAAATGTGCACGACTTTTCTTTGCAGGAGAGGTAATGTTCCTTACTCTTAGACTTTTTAGGTTCCTGTTTCTTTTTTGTGAACGAGATAGAAAATGACCTTCGGTGTGGTTGCGATAGTTCCAACTTCTGTACTGAAGCTCATCTATCTAGAAGTTAAATTAATATTGTTGTGTGACATAATGTTGAATAGTGTTTGAATTCTAATAACCATTCATGATGTGAATGTTAGAGTAAATGTTGGGTTTTCAAATATCGTACACGCAGCGGAATCACTGAAACAAAATTATTTGAGAGTTTCTAAGATCTTGTTAGACAAATATAGAGTTATTTAAGAAACAAAATTATTCTCCAATTCATTTAGTACGATGATTTTTTTATTACTCAAGTACTTTCATATAATTTATGTTATACTTAATGTCTAGTTTTTCATCACCTTGATTATGATAATATGCATTAGTTTCTACAACTTTAAAAAGTGTCCAATATTTAAGAGAGTATCAACCCATGAACAATTTAGGAACATTGTTTTGATACAATAGAAATCTATAATTATAACAACTAGAATTTTTCTTGATAAGTATTTTTTTCCTTATAAACTTTATCTTTTTATAAATAAAATATTAGATGTATTAATTTGATATTATATGAATATTAAAGATAAATAAATTTATTAATAATAAATATTTATATACATAAATATAATAATATCAAGTGTAATCAGCTACAAGACATATTAAACCAACAATCTCTCATTTATATTAAATTCAATCGCTTCTTCATGTTGCATTAATGTTTCTGTATAGATAATGACTTTGTAAGAAAATCTTCTAGATTCTCTTCCGTGGGTACTCATTTTATCTTACATCTTTCATTTTATTGATTTGTCAAATCTAAGTAATATTTTTTAAGTACATTTTTTGTATCATTTATGAGATTTTGGTTCCTTTGCTTATGCAACAACTCCATTGCTATCACAAATATAGCGTAACAAAATCAACAATGATAAGAACCAAGTTCATTGATGAACTTCTTGATTCAAACAACCTTTTTGTTTTCTAAAATATGAAGATGTATTTTTATTCAATTGAAGAATCAATTGTGCTTTCTTGTTTGAAACTCTTCCAACTTAAAAGCACTACCATTTAAAATAAACCATATATTGACTATTTTTTCAATATTTCATTGAAAAAACATTAATTCAAATAATTTTGAGTTTACCTTCTCCATTAATTGATTTGATAGCCAAGTATAAGATATCATTTCTATTATATCTCTCTCAATATGTTTGACAACACATGCCTTTCATGTAATATTTTTTATAAGAACTGATTTAGATCCATTGGGTTTTATCCCTTAAATGGATCAACTAAGTTCCAAACTTGGTATATGAAGTCCATAGTTTAAGTCATTTCTTGGAATAAATATTATATATTACTTCTAAGTAATTGGTAAACTTATCAATTATGAGTAACATGTCATTTATAGCTTTCATGAGAGAATCTTATATCATTGATACATGACATGTCCTACCAAATTTATAAAGATTTTTTTGTCTCTTAAGTTTAAGCTAAACATTTAATGTTGTAGTCATGAGAATATATTTCATCTAGATGTAGTAAGAGATATAGAGAATGTCATTTGTTTTTAGATAATCCTTTAAATAATTAGTCAAATATTAACCTTCTTGATCAAATTAAAGTTTCTTAAAATTTATTTCACTATGTATTTCAGTTTTTTTGCTATATATTGAACCTAGGTATATTAAATTCAGGTATATACAAATCATTCATATAATATCGGATTCATAAAAACATCATTATTATAAAAAAAAATATTTGTCATCAATAATAAATTTAAATCTATTTAATACTAAATTCTTGAAAACAATGCCTCAAAATATTGGATGAAAATAAAAATTACAAAGTTCTAGTATCAGTTCATTAGACAAAACAAAATGACAATTATTTATAACTAATGTCGCAATCATTGCTTCATTACTAAGTTATAGGTCCAATTTGCCTTCAACTAATCTTTTACATTTCTTTAGTTTCTACATGTAAATGCAAATGTGAAAATTATATTTGATATCCAATACTTAAGAACTATAATGCAAAGTAATAAAATAGTTTTCAATTATAAACATTTCTAAAATAAAAGCTTCATTAAGCTTCTTTTCTTTCATGGTTGAAAGGTATTTCTTGCAATATCTCCTTTAATGTTCTTCATTGCCACAATGATGACAAATTCTCTTGTCTTTCTTAATGCTCCTAGTAGGTTTGTTTGCTTTAAAGACAATATTTTTATTTTTCTTATCCTTTTTCTTACACATTCTATAAACTGAGCTAGAAAAACAAGGCCTTTTTTTTCCTCTAAAAATGTATTATCCAACTTATTCATGATAATTCATAATGAATTGCGAAAAGATTTGAGATAATGACCGCAAGACCATGTCAATGATATACTTGCAAACATCACACATGTAACTTAATCATCGTCATTAACATGATGCAAATGTGCATTCTTAACTTCTTTGGCATCCCACCAAGGGCATTTGAAATTGGATTTTCTAGAATATACAACCTTTTTTTCTCTTGAGAATAATTCTCTTATTTCAATGTTAATCCAAGAAATTTGGTTCAGTCAACTGTTAACATCAAGTATATTTTATAGGGATATGTTGCTATTCATTTTGATGCACCAACATATTTTTATGAAGATAGATAACATAGTTTACCAATCACATCTCTATGTGACTCCTAGATCGGTTAGGTAACAACTCTTTATATATATATATATATATGTTTCACTTAACTCATGTCTCTCACTTTATATGATCATGAGTGACTCATTAAATCATACATGTTAGTTTAGGACTTAATTTTATAGCATTAAATATATTTGATTAATGGTAACCTTGAGTGACTCAATAAGACCCCGTTTGGCACCGCGGTTGTACCGCCGGTTGCCCAAAATTCAAAAGTTTTTTTTTCATTTTAAATGAATATGTTTTGATGTTTTTAGATCATTTTGATGTGTCGATGTCAAAAATGATTTTTAAAAAATAAAAAAATATCATTTTGATGTATTTCGGCACGAAAAGCACTTTGAAAAGCTACAGCAACAGCTCTCCCAAATACCCTCTAAATTGTACATGAATAGAACTCTGGTTTTATGCATAAAAAACTGAAAGGCAACTATTAATGCTCTTAACATATACTTAATATATTTATGAGATATTTATTATCAATTAATTAGGTCTTATAAATAACATGATATAATAGATATACATTTCATGCATAACAATTTATATATAAACATATACTCCTAGCATGTTATTCTAATTGAATGATTATGAACATATCCAAGCTAATTCCCTTGAGCCATTGAAAGGAATTAGATAGTGAAATCCTAGGTAGTTGTAACAAGTCTTCATAGCTCCATTGTAAACACCTCAATTATAGTCGTCATTGCTTTTTTTCCCCATCTTGGATTACATAATAATCTTTTATCTAAATCTTTACATTTTTACATTACATAACATTTACATTATTAATTAAGAAACCTTGAGTTCAGAGGATTTAGATTAGAAAAGAATTTATAATCCAAAAGAAAAATAGAGATAAGGCAGCATACATGTGTTCTATTTAATAAAAATTACAATCATTCAATCGTTAAATACAAATACAATCAAACTAGTCTTTTATGTTCATAATTATAATTAAAAATATTTCAATATCATGATAAATTATATTGCATGCTTCAATTATGTTTATTGACTTTATGTGCAATTGTAAAATAATATTTTTTACACTTAAAATATTCAATCAATTCTAATTTGATAATTTCCCAAACAAAAAAAATATTTTTTAACATATATTTCATAAACAATATTTTTAAAAATTTAATAAGAAAATTATCCGCATTGAAAATTTTATTAATATCCTAAACTATTTTAGGATTAATTAAATAAAAACGTTAGGCTTAAAAAAACTTATTGTTTTATAAAAATCATTTTTCTAATTATTATTTAATAAAATCCTAATCCTATTGCTATTAGGATATGACAAAACTCAAAAACTTTGAATTAAACAATTTAATCAATTCTAATCTAATTAGAAAAAAATAACTCTATAATATAAGATTTAAAATTTAATATAAAATTATTATTTTACATATGAAGGGTTAAAATCATAAAATTCTAACTCTTAAAAAACCTTAAACAAAGTCCAGGGTAGAATCATAATTCTGCCCTAATCTTCTTCTTGCTGCTACAATTGTGGGCAATAACCGTCAAAAGAAGCAGCAGCAGCAGCCAGCAGTGTTATTGGTGCCCCTGGTGACGACCTCCAGTAAAGGCGGCATTGTTGTTGCTTTTGATGCACCGCTTGCAACGCAAGGATGCCTCATGCTGCTAGCAACGCCATGGCTGCTCGAGCAGCCAAAGGCGAGCTGGTTGCTGAAGCCGTCGTTGGCTGCATTGCAGCCGTAAAAAAATGAATTTTTTTATGGTGGATTCCAGCCAGAATACCACATTCATATAATCTAGCCAAAACAGTAGCCAATTTTATTTTATTTTTTGAAAAATCACGAGAAAAACTTTATTTCAAACATAAAATTAATTTCTAATCACTACTAATAACAATAAAACATGCAATCAAACAATCTTCATTGTTCTAATGAAGGCTTTAATTCCATTGTTGAGTTCTTGAATATCTTGGATGCAACAAAATTATTTCAGTGACCGGTTCCTCTATGTAATTAAAACATGAAGTATGTTTATCATTTTAGATAATGTTTGTTTTTTACATAATAGTCATCGATTGTTTGAATATGATTTGACTTGCTAATGATTTCTTAGTTAATACTATTTGAAAACATATGAGATATTTTTTCTTATTCACCTAGGATGATAAGTCTTTTCTTGAACACTCAAGTATCTTCATAAAGTTCATGTTATATCCAATATTTGCTCCATCATATCAATTAAGATGACATGTAATAGGAAAACATAACTCTCTATATAAAATAATTTAGTGATTTCAAGTGTAATGATTACTTGCACAACTATCAAGTGAATTTTTTTATAGACATAGTTGATTTCTTCATATAAAACTCTTATATGGGTCAGTTCGGTACACATGTCCAATAACAGGTATCTACATATTAGATATAGGTGGGATTATACCTCAGTTTACTAGAATAATTGTTGTTTTATTTAAAAAAAAGAACAGAAGTAACAATCGATTTTAATTTTTTTTGCAGGTGCTGAATGTTGATGGGGTAACTGGTGGTTTTAACTTCCAGGTATAAAGGCACCCTTTGGCAATTTTTGTTCTTTTAGATTGGATTTGTACATATTTTATTGAAATATGGTTTTTGTGAATTTTTAGCAAAGAAGAAATTTCGTTTTGCCATTCGGAGATCCATGTAAAGTCAATACGTGAAATGCCTTTTCTGCTAAAAAATCGCTTTTACAGTGAAATTTTGGGCCAAGTCAGTTTCTTTTTCATTGAAAATTGATAAGAGATAGTTAAGATCTGTATAATCTTGTCTTAGTCTCTTTAATTTTTTCCAGAACGTTGGAAGTACTGTATTTATAGAGATGAATTCCCATATCCTCTATTTGGTTAATGAAGTACTGTATTTATAGAGATGAATTCCCATAATCAGAGTGTTCTTTTTGTAGAATGCATGGTCTGGTGGATATATTGCTGGTACAAGTATCGGTGCACTGGCAGCTGAAGCTACTTTGGAAGAGGGCATTCTTTGAATACGATTTTAAATGCAACAATTCTAATTTATTGTTTCCATTGCAAGATTCATGGGCAAGATGATATATCTTACGAGAAGCTTGTGAATATGTAGGAACATGATTATTCAACAAATTAACATTATTGCATTTAATCATTGTCAAAATAATCTGCTGTTTTTAAGAGAATATTTTCGTGGTACATGTGATGACATGGACAAATTGATAATACACGTTTTCCTAAAAAAAAAGTACTTTTCCAGCCCAAAATTCCGGCGTGATCTCGCCACACTTTTCATCAGTGATAAAAAACATTTAAAGTAAAATGAATATTTATTTTTTAAATATGGGTATCTGTTTTGTACGGAAAAAATTCACAGTGAAAAGGAGTAACAGGAGATTCCATTCCCATCTCCATTTCCATGTCCCCACGCACCCACGGGAGAAAAGTGAAAGAGGTAGTAGCCGCCACTTGCATTGGTGTGTGGCACTGGCGACCCCACCGCCCGTCAATCACCACGGTCCCCACCGCCCGCCAGGCAGCGACCAGTCAACCATCTCGTCCATTTGACTCCGACAAATCGGGCATATGCTGCGAGTGGTATTTCAACTTAATTTTTAATGCAAGAAAGTGTATGTACTCAAAGTGTTGTTAAGTATCCTATCTTTTTTTTTATTAATAAATATAAAATAAGTCAAGGTATATAATAAATAATAAGTATCCAAAGTTGAAATATAAAATAAGTCAAGGTACATGGCAGCCTATGCACCTGGCTAGTTTTATTTTTTTTAGAGCATCCAAAGTGCTCCGATTTTTCTTCTCCTAATGGGTTACTTGTTACATGCTATTGTAAATAACTTGTCACCTTAATTATTTCTATTCCTGTTTGAGGACCGTTTAAATTTTTACGCTTAAAAAATATATATTTTTAATTTATTTTTATCTAGAAACATCTAAAATATATTAAGATAAACTCATTCTTAACTCCTAAAACATCCTCAAAATGCTTAAAAATAACAAATAAAAAATTTAACGAACCTTTTAACATAAAAATCATCTTTTTTGGTGGACTTAATATGACCATTGAAGCACTTTTTTTCTCCTCAATATTTATCAATGATTTTTTTTTAAGATTCAAGTATTAAAATGGATCAAGTTTGGTATCGAAACATGAATTGCTCAAATATTAGAGACCAAATGATATAAAAACTATTGTTTCAAGAGTCAAGTTGTAGTTTTTAGCATCAAAATCTAAATGAAACATGTTTTGTATTTTATTTTTTAATTAGAGTCACTAGATGCTTAACAAACCATTGAAAGCTTCTAAAAAGGATTGGGAACACAATAGCCTAATCTTGGCAAAAATAGTTGATTAAAAGTGCATATTATATGAGTTAATCGTGAAAAATAAGAGGTTATTAGAGAAAAAAGACATAAACACTGTAGAGGGGGTGTTATCCTTTAAATAAAATTGATTCATATATAGTCTCCTCACCATAGATCCAAAGTTGAATGCAACACCATTGAATTTTTCTAAAACAGTCAAAGCTAACTTGGTATAAGAAGTTAAGGATCTCCATGTTGTAGATGAGGCATAGTTATTTAACAAGGGTGACACAAACTTATAAAGGGAAAGTTCATATGTCAAACACTTATTCGCTTGAAGGTGACATCTTAATCAACCTTCTTGGATAGGGAAGACAATGTAATAAGGGCAGATAACATGTCACCAAGTCTTTATATTACATGTGAGTGACATGTTGTCTGATATACCCTAAAAATTAGGGTTTTTAATTGGCATTTGGTGATTTTCAATATGGTCTCTATTGTTTCAATTTAAGCCCTAACTTTCTCAATTGAGATAAAATTGATTGATTTTATGCAATGAAGCCCTTGTTGAAAACTAAATGAGTTCTTTTAATTCTAGTGCCTTTTATGAAGTAGCCCTTGGTTTATTATTTGTTTAGTTTAATCCTTGATTAAGTCTTAAAGTTTGATTTTCTTCAATCTAGTCCCTATAAAAGTTTGGTGCAATCACTAATGTTGCCTGTTTTTTGCAAAATAATTCTTAGTCTTGAATTTTTCTAATTTAGTTTTTAATTAGCTTTTGAATTTCTAGCAATTTAATCACTGTTTGCACCAATTTAGCCTTCTAACATTTTAATTGTGCCTATAATCTTCTAATCTCTACTAATTAATTAGAAGTAGACCTCAAAACATGATTTTTCTTCTACTAAGTTCTTGATTGAATCCTCAAAACCTATTAGGAATTTAATTAAGTCCTTAAAATTAATTATTTTTTTCATTTTTAGCCCAAAATTATTTTTAAACTTTTTTTCTTTAATTAAGTTGATAAACCTATTAGAAGTTTAATTAAGCCCTTAAACTTAATTAACTTCTTTAAAATTTAGTTAAATGAGATTTCAACCTTAAGCTTTATTTTAAATAAAACTTGTCTTCTCTACTTGTTAAATAAATACCCTAATATGTTTGTTCTTTTGGCATCTTGGTTTATTATAAATTAAAAGCTTATCTCTTTTTACTTTGAAAATATTTTTTGAATTTAAAATTCTTGATTGTTTTTGGATTTCCAAATAAAAGAAATTTGTCTTAAAACAATTTTGAAGGATTTAAAATTAGGTAATGATAATGAGCATATTTAAGTGAAATATGAAAAGAGTGTGAGTATGTGAGGGAGCGAGAGGAGGATTAATATTTCTTGTCAACTAACTGATTTTTGGATTTGAAGATGTTGAAGTCAAGTAGCAATATAGCACCATAAAGAGAAGACAATTACATTATAACTGAGTTACACATTATAAATTAGTTGATGAGTCAAATGACCAATGAATTTGGTCAAAATAGGACTAAGTGAAGATAATTTAATGTTAGAAAGGCTATTAAGTGAGTTAACATTGATGTGAATGAGTTTGTGACTGATAATGTAAATATAAGTGGTGTTGATTTTGAAGATGTTTCTATGGGGGCATGGAGAATGTTTTGGACAACAATACAATTGTTAGTTTAAAGGGGAAATATATGGTGATGATTTTGGCCATACAGGTAATTATGTGTACCAAGATCATAAAGTTGAGTTTGGTGAAGATTTGATTACAATTATGCTGAAAATACCAATTTTATAGGGAAAGATTGATCCAAAAGTTATTTAGAATGAGAGAAAAAGGTTGAGCAAATTTGTTAATGTACTTTTTTTTAAATATCAATGTACCATTTTTTTTCCTGAGACCTAGAGGGCGTTTGGGAGTGTGGCCACACCTCTACTTTCAAAAAAATAGGTTGAAAAAAAGCAGATAAGTGTTTGGTTATCTGAAATGTTGGAAAAAATTATGTGGACTCCATGTTTAAAAAGTGAGTAAATGGAGTTGTGTGAAAAGCAGCAAAATGCTGCTTTTCACGTATGAGAAAAGTTGAAGTAGCCCTCGTAATTATCTCAAAAATATTATCGTTGTTAGCATTTATTAGGAAATTAACTTCACCTATTTGCCTCTCGTTCATCATTACCTCTCATTCTTTTCTCCTCTATTTCAGCTTAGCTATCTCTTCTTTTCTCTGCATAATTTCTTCATTTCTCTTTTAATCTCTACAAGTCCCTCACCCTCCCGTCCTCAATCACTTCTCCTCTGCAAAATATACACAGACCCATCTCCTTCACCCTCCTGTCCCTCACTTCTCCTCTGCAAAGCATACAAACCCATCCAACTTCTCCCCTTCTCCTTCACCCTCCCGTCCCTCACTTCTTTTGTCCTTGCCATCTCTGCAACAGATGACCTGCTGGAAACACCGTCCCGTCCCTCACTTCTCATCCTCACCAACTGTGACAAATCCCTACTTCTCCCATCTCTCTTTCAGGGCAACAGATCCGTGCACCATCCCACCAAATAAGCTCTTGTTTTCTGTCAACTTGTAATTTTCTCTCTCATTTGACGCCTATTTTCGTGTTATTCCCTTGGATCTGTTATTAATGCTCTATGATGGTATGTATTGTTAAGTTATTAGAGTTTGGATGCTAGATTTTAAATTGCAAGCTTTGATGAGCATATGAGACAGAGTGGGTGTTGCATTTGATCCTCCAATCTGTCGTCATTGATTAATTATGTGTTTGCATTCTGTGGCCTTGGATTCTTCTAGCAAATCGTGTCTTCCAGTGTGTTTGCATTCTGTGGCATTGGATTAGTTGGAGGGATGTATAAATCGTCCCATAAAAAAAACCCAGAGTAGATTATGTCTTAAAAAAAAACAAGTCATTTAGACAAGGGGGTGGTCTTTTTTTGGGTTGTGGGTACAGATGGACAGACCATGGTATTTTTAGATGAGATGATGGAGAACTGGAGAAGAGTTGATCTGCAAGTTGAAATGTGTGTTTGGGTTGTTTTATGAAGCAAATTGGTACTAATGTTGTTTTAAGAAGCAAATTGGTATTAATTAAACTATGGAGATCAATTTTGGGTTGAAAGAAAAAGTTCTCTTATTTTTTTCTCAAAAAATAGAATCTCCAACTAATCGCAGTGATATTAAATATAAACTCAATTTCATGTCTGAAATTATTGGTTTCAGCTTTGCTTTATTGTCTATCATTTAAAAGACCCGAAATGTATAGAATATTATCAATAAATAGAAGGCATCTTTAAGTAAATAATAATTATTTTTTGCTTATATAATTTTCGCTTCCAGGATTTGCTTATTCTAGTTGTGAATCCCTACACTGGTTTTTGATTTCCCGGATTGTAATGTATCATTTGTAATTCCAGTTAGTGATTCTTAAAGTGTGTTAGGTTGGAGATTTTTATTGGTAATTGTTGAATATCAAGACTGTTTCTATTTTGAGTATTAGGGGATTCATTGAAGCCATAAATCATTCAAGTTTCACTTAGTTGGTACTCATTACGCTGAATTCTTGATGCTTTAAACAAATAATTCTTTATTCTTGTAGTGATAACTCATTGTCATTTTCACAATTGCATTGAAATGATGAATAACATCTCCAATTTATAGTTGACCACAATCCTCTCTGACATTTGTTATTTGCTAAGATTTGAATGTATTGCTATTGGTTATGTTCCTTCATAGTATTTAAGTGTTTGTTTTAATGTTGATTTGTTTTTGTTTTTCAAAGTTTTACAAGATATCATGGATAATCATGAATCTATGGATAAAGCTGCTTGGACTAGAGAAATGTTGCATATATTTTGTGATATATGTATTAAAGCAATTGACATGGGAATGAGACCGAATACTCATTTCAATAGATGCGGATGACAATTTATTTTGACATCCTTTAAGCAACAAACGAGTCATGCGTTCTCCAAAATGCAGTTGAAAAACAAATGGGATGCATGTAAAAAAGATTGGAGGATCCAACAAAATTTATTGCTAAAACTGGTGTGGGTTGGAGTTACGAATTAAGGACAATTGTGGCTAATGATGAGTGGTGGAATTCAAAAATTCAGGTGAATTTTCGTCAGAGTAACTATTCCATGTCATTCTTTGAGCCTGTTTGGCACAGCTGTTGCTGTTGTGGTTGAGGTTGAAAAAAAGCAGGTTTATGAAAAGCGCTTTTAGCTGCGGTTCGTAACTGAAATTTGTGTTTGGTTAAAACTGTGGTTAAGATTGAGTTTAATGAAAAGCAGTTTTGTGTGTTTGGTTACCCTGCTTTTCATATTGCTGTTAACTTATAAAATTATTTAAATTACATATATATATATATATATATATTGGGTATGACATCAAGCAGACATTATAAGATTTTCCTGAATCACAACAAAACATCATCGTTTAAACCATACCTGAATTCTATAATTTCTTGTGGTTTTGGACCAAAACTTAGCTAGTGGTTTACAGATGGAAAAGAAAAATAAAAAAACAAAAACATAAATAAAATAAAATCTATGTACTAATAATTGTAGTTAATCAAACGGTACAAAATCAAAATCACATGAATGCGTCCTGTACAAAATATCATTCAAATCCAAGTATTAATTTTTTTAACGTATTTATATTTTCGAAGAAAATGCTGTAATTGTCTCATCAACCGAGAATTTATTTTTTTCACTCCAACAAAATAATTAAAAACAATTGCAATATTGTATTGCCTCTTCTTAAAAATTATTTTACTTTTACCTGCAAAAAAAGAAAAAAAAATCTGACATGAACATCATCAACCAACACAAGGTTGCCACTTCATTCCGAATCCTCCTACATATCTCTCTATCTCTCTCCATTAAAATCTCATATTTGGCCATGCTCTGGATCAACAAGCAGAAAGAAATTTATTCCTCTTACTCTACTCTATTCATCTTACTGTAAAATATCCCAAATCAAGATTTCTCTCCCCCCCTCTCGCTCGCTATCTAAAACCCTAACGCCCTCTCTCTTGTCTTTCTCTCTCTACATTTCCATTACAGCAGCCGTGGAATCGCAGAATACGGTGATTTTCTTATTTGGTTAAATTTGCATGATCGAGTGAGTTTTTCTTTGAGTTTCACTTCTTGCTTTTTTCATTGGCGAAGTTTTTTTTTGAGTTCTCTGTTAAATCGAGAAGGCTGCTCTGTGAGGGAGATGGTGGAGGGAGAGTTCCGTGAGGGAGAGAGGAAGCGTGATTTATGTGTGTTGGCCAGCAGATGATGACTGGGGTAGGAGCTGATTCAGGGGAAGGCTGCTCTGTGAGGGAGATGGCTGAGGGAGAGGGAATGTGATTTATGTGTTGGCCGCAGGTGCAAAAGCATCTCTCAGATGCTTTTGCGGCTGCGGCTGGATTGTTGTTTTATGGGTGGGACCCACAGTAAATAGTGTTTGGTCCCGTTTGGTGAAAATAACGTTTGGCTCTGCGGTGAGGCTCAACGCAGGCCGCACCGCAGAGCCAAACACCCACTTTATGTTTTGTTAAGATAATTACAAGAAAACTATTTGTTTTATGCAGGAAATAAGAGGGGCAAAAAAATTCAGACAGTCTGGTATTGAGCCTTCGTTGAAGTTGAAATTTGATATAATGTTCTCTGGAGTCGTCGTTATCGGACAATATGCATGGGCACCATCGTCGGGTGTAGTTGGTGCCAATGAATTCGATTTGGGCACAAGTAATATCGGTCTAGAAGATGCTGATTTGAAAGAAGGAAGCGGGGATTCAGAGACAATGTCAATGAGGATTTTGAAAATCATATTTTTTGAGGCATTGGGTGGGTGCATATGTCTACTAGTAGCAACACAAAGAGTGGTGGCAAAAGAAAAGAAAGAGAGCACCCGGAGCCGAGAGCTAGAAAGAAAAAGTCATCTGGAATTGGAATTAGTGTTCAACTAGTATCAATGCAACAACAACTTCTCGACAGTATGTCTAGTAGGAGTGATTCCACTTCTACAAATAGGGATTTGCCGAGTTGCAGTATTCGTGAAGTATTGGCCAAGTTCCAATCAATATTTGGTTCGACAGATGACGATGAATTTTTTGACCTAGCTACTGCGTTCCTAAGTGTGCAAAGAAATAGAGAACTGTGGGCTAACATCAACAGTATCGAAAAAAAATATAGTTGGCTTCAACGAAACATCGCGCGCCAAAAAAACACTTAACTATAACGCTCTGAATTTGTTTGCCTGTTTGTTTTTTTATATTTGTCTTCCTTCAGATTGTAATGTAAGAAGTAATTTGTTGAGCACAATTTTTCAGTTACGACTTTCGTAGTGAGTTATTTCGATGTTCTAAAATATATTATTTTGTTATAACCTCTTATATTATGATTTAAAGATTTTTATTTATTTTGAATTATTGTTCTTATTGTTATTAATGAATGTTTGTTTGTACTAGTGAATAAAATATTGTTAAGAATATTAAGAACATATTGTTTAACCATGCAAGTTGTCTTAAAACACAAAAGAAAAAATTAATATTCTTGATTAATTGACATTAAAAACAAAAAAAAGTGGGATCTTAAATAGTTGCTAAAATCAATAATACAAAATTGCTAAAATTTAATACTTAGACTTAAAAAAATAAAATTGGTTTCTTGATTAATTGACATTAAAAAATGAAAATTAAAGGAATATGACATGTAATGTTGAATAATTGATAAAAACAAAAAAAAGATTGACATGTAGTATTAAATAATTTGAAGTGAAAAAAAAATGATAATTGAAATCTTGAATAATTGATAAAAACAAAAAAAAGATTTGACATGAAGTTTCATTATATTGATAAAAATAATTTGGTGAGAGAATAAAAAAAGTTTCCAATTTACTTGAATTTTTAATTGCATTATATTATTATAATTATTAAATCTACAATATTTAAAAAATTATATATATATATGCCCTTTAAAGTAATTTCATAAGTTAAAAGCAATATGAAAAGCTCGATAACTAAATACATGAAACTGCTTTTTATTAATCTCAAACTCAAAAGCAGTTTTAACCAAACACTTCAAAACTTATTTTGAACCGCAACTAAAATGCTTTTTATGAAACTGTTTTTTTAAAACCTCAACCACAAAAGCAAAAGGAATACCAAACACACCCCTAGTTTGATGGGACTTTTCACATGTTTCTTTTTTTAGACTCTCGTGAAACTTGAACTCTTTGTCAGGGATAAGAGCACCTCTATCTTTAGAAATATATTTGATGTTTATGTGGTCCATTTGTTTTGTTTGAAAGAAAGATAAGGAAAAAAGTTTTGGTAATGAAAATATTTGAAGTGGACTTTTTTCCTATTGGATTAAAATAGAGATGATTTGAGGTATTTTTACAAAAGCAACTTCTCTAAAATAATAGAAAAACGAAAGCAAAAGAAAGTCAAAAGCAAGAATGACTAGGGTTATAAAGAAAAAATATTTTTGTTTCCACCATCAAATGAAAAATCTTTCATGTCATCCTAAATCTCAAAAAGTCCACTCAAATACTGTATTAAAAACTAGCCATCAATTTCACTTCCATATGAAACATCTACTTCTTGTAAAGTCAAGCCACTCAGACTTAAGGACTTCAATAGTGCTACGTGACATATGTAAAATCTTATGGAAAAATAAAAAAACTCTTATGTAGTACTAATAAAGACTTTAAAATCTTTATGTATAATACATAAAGATTTAGAGGGTTATTCATGAATCAATATTTTTTGTTTTTTACTTGGATTATATTTTCTACCAAAGTAACAAACACACACACACACACATGTATATACACATGTGTATGCACACACACACACACATGTATATACACATGTGTATGCACACACACACACACACCAATTCCCCATGCATGACAATTTAATTCTTGTTTTTTAAATTAATGTGTGTTTAAAATGTAGTTGAAGTTGTTTTTAAAGTTTTTTTGTTCAGAAATGAATTAAAATAATATATTTTTTTAAAATTATTTTGATCTCAGTACATCAAAATAATTTAAAAACACTAAATATATATTTTTTAAAATTTAAATTTTTCTGAATTTTTTTTTAAATTGATTCCCAACGACGCTGAATAACAAGAAGCCATCTATTTGAAAAAGAAGTTATAAATCCAAAAACCGTATCAGGTATAGACCAGGCTTGTTAATTCTGTTTTGTTTCGGCCGGAATGTTCCGTGCCATTAAAAAAACCAAGATGAAACGACGTCGTTTTCGTCTCAGTTTTAATTCTGACCCGTTCTGAAAATTCCGGCCCGTTCTGAAACGGCGTCGTTCCAGCCGTGCTGTTCCGGCTCAAAATCATAATATTTCTTTTATTTTACAACATTTTACTATCATAATATTTTGGAATTTTAGAGATGTTTCTAATTTTGAGATTATGTTTGTTTGACTTTGTGTTTGTATTGTATAATTTAAAATTAATTTATCTTGAATTTAAATTATACTTGTTAAATTAATATTTTAATTTTTTTCATATATATATAATTAATTATATATAAACAGTATAATCCCGAAATAGCATGCCGAAATACTTTAAAACCAAAATATTTTGTTTTAATAAAAAAATCAAAATAGCGACTAGAACGGTATTGTCAATATAGACACCTTTCACGTCCGCGTCATCCATTAAAAAAAGCAAATTGCATATTCCAGAATCCATCCCCAATCCTCTCTCCAAACAGTCCCTTCTTATGTATTACTAACTAATATATATAAAGAAGCGTTCTGTTTATTCTCTCTCTGTTTGTTTCCTCCCCTTTCGTATATAAAAACGAAAACACAACAAACTAACAAACCAAACGCAGACGTGGAGATGGTGGCAGAAGGAGGAGAAGAGGAGAAGATAAAGATCGGAGTTTGTGTGATGGAAAAGAAGGTGAAATGCGGCTTCGAGGTTCCGTTTCTCTTTTTTTTTTCTATCCCGAAACCAGAAACCGAAAGCTATAAAAATCATTACTAATATAATCAAAACATTCCGTAATTGCTACAGTAATATTTTTTGTTTTGGTTTCTTCAGTTGTTATCGGCTCCAATGGGACAGATTCTTGAACTAATATTTTTTTTTTGGGTTTCTTCAGTTGTTATCGGCTCCAATGGGACAGATTCTTGAAAGATTACAAGCATTTGGTGAATTTGAGGTACTTTTACATTTTTTTTTTAATTTTTAATTTCCTTTTTCGTCCTTATGATTTTTTGTTGTTATGTTGTAGGTTATACATTTCGGGGATAAAGTGATTCTTGAAGATGCAATTGAGAAGTAATAAGTTTATTTTTGTGACCGTGAATTTTATTTTCACGTGATTGTTTTAGACTTTTATCACGTTTCAATCACAATAAAAGAAATAAAATGCAATGGATCTGTGGATTTTATTTGCTGTTTATATTTTGACAAATCAATCAACATTTTCGGTTTTTATACAAAGTAATGATGATCGTGAAATGATGTTTATTTTGGCATTTTGTTTTAATATTTTTTCTTCTTAAATAAATTAAAATTTACCTTCCACTTCTTTGCTCACCAATGCTTCTCCTGCTAAAAGTAATTTATGCGGTTATAAAAAGGGAATAGAATCATACAGATTCTGTTGTATGTGAGGACGGGATGTGTTTTGGATCGTGACAAGTGTGCTGTGCAGTCACTAATACTAGCAGGGTTTGGAGATTCATTGCTGGCAGTTCCATGTCTAATTAGCATGGTCATTATAAAAATGCTTTTAGTCTGACCTGGTTAATTTTATTTGAGCATGCATGCAAGCACAAACTTGGAGTTTTTATTTCACTGTCCTCTAGGAAGTTGACTGATTTGCTGCACTCTTTCCTCTTTTCAGCTGGCCAATATGCGATTGCTTGATTGCTTTCTATTCCTCTGGCTATCCCCTCGAAAAGGCTGAGGCATATGCCACTTTGAGGAAGTAAGTAGCATTTCTTGCTCATGTTCCCTGTTCAAATGATTAGTGAATTGCACATGCATCTTCTTTCATTTGGAAACCTCACACACAAATGATTTTTGTACTCACCTTTGAGAAGCTGAAATCTTTTGTTAGTGTAAATGCTTTTTTTTTCATCCATAATTTGCACTTTGTTGCTTGAAGAAACTGGGGCAGCGATATGTGGATATGGACAAGGAATTATCCTTTTCTTGATCCATGAAAAAGTGAGTGGAAAATTATGTTGTGGTGGAATAAAATTTTGTACAATAGTGTAATCCTGACCAATGCCTGGTCACTGTTCACTCTCATTGCATCGAATAATGCCATGCTTGTGTATCTTTAGCTTTCCTTTTTCTATTTTGTCCACTGTTCCTGATAGACCTTATTTGACCCACTGCACAAGCTGCTACGTCGTGTCTATCCACATCTAAATGAAATGCTGCTCATTGATAAATGGCTTTTGCATTTGGCCCAGGCCTTTTCTAGTGAATGAATTGGAGCCTCAACATCTTCTTCATGACCGACGGAAGGTGTACGAGGTATGAAGTCGAAACATCCATCTTATCCTCAGGATTTCTTTGTTTTATGTTTCACACCTGCTTCGCAGGACATATCGCTTGCCTTGGTACAATAGTTTATTGTGACACACACGAGCGCATGCACAACAAACAATTTTCTACTCACCCTCTTGAAGAATGCTTTCCAGTCATTATTTTTTTTTCCCATGAGGGTTCTGAGGCAAGTGCATGACCATATGATAGATCAGTCCTCTACTGAAAGGGCTGAATCCATTGCTCTGCAAAATATATTTCCTTAAATCTGCTAGTCCTCATCGATTGAGTTTACTAATGACTATAATTGAGTTGTGCATGTGCATTGTTATTTCTTAATTTGTTAAAGCTAATCCAT
Organism: Salix arbutifolia; assembly: GCA_025169955.1. Classification (NCBI taxonomy): domain Eukaryota; kingdom Viridiplantae; phylum Streptophyta; class Magnoliopsida; order Malpighiales; family Salicaceae; genus Salix; species Salix arbutifolia. Next base: position 12,533,153 of record CM045905.1, on the reverse strand, counting down.
TATTTTCTATTTGTTTTGGTGATTGAAGCGTCTTGAAATGTTTGGAATTCCTGTCCCGAGATATGCCCTTGTTAATAGGGAATTTCCATATCAAGAGCTGGGTTATTTTATTGAGGAAGAAGATTTTGTTGAGGTACATGGAAGTCGTTTTTGGAAACCCTTTGTAGAGAAGCCTGTTGACGGTGAGCATATTTCACACATTTTAAAGTTTTGTGATTTATGCTGTTTTTGCTCATTAAGATTTGGCTAAACAATGCAGCATCGCTCCATGTGCTTTGCTTGATGCTTGTATAGTGAACTGCTATCTCTATTTGATAGGGAAATTATTATTCATGCTTTGGACATAATGTGCGTGTACCTGATGCAAATGTTCAGTGATGAGAGAACGTAGCTCATCATTACATTTTTGTGTTGTATATGGAAAGCTTTATTATTATCATTTTGAATTTTTTTGTCTCCAAAAAATATAATCTGTGCAATGAATCTGTGTTTCCATTTTTCTGATATTCTCAGTTTATCAATTTGTACAAACAGTGATATGTCATGTGCCCCTCATATCAATTGAATAAATTATTCTCTTTTCTTAGAAGTCCTATGCACTGCTGTGCTTGGATTGCATAAAAATGTTGCTTTAAATAGACTGCCTATAGTTTTTTATTTTGTAGTTATGAATTGTTGTATTCATTACATGTTGCCCTTGCAATAATTTGTAAGAGCTTTCTTTACAATTAGCATGCATCACAATGACTCCCATGTTGTACTTTTGTGAAGGGGATGACCATAGTATCATGATATATTATCCCAGTTCAGCTGGTGGAGGTATGAAGGAATTGTTTAGGAAGGTAGGTTTATCAACAACATTTGTTTTTCAAATTTGGAAGCTAAACTCTGTTGCTTTGTTTTTCATTCTTTTTTTCCCGACGACATAAGTAAATCTATAATGCTATGCATGCATTCTTAAAGTGTTGGTAATTCTCATATGAAAGAATTTGATACAAAAAATATATACAGAAATAGGAAAACACTAATGGTTGGATTGGTTTAGACCCAATTTGCTTTTGCTACTGTTATGCCATGGTTGATTCTACTTTTTATCATCTATTTTTCTACTTGTTTCTACTGGTATTAGGGGTGAGCAAAATAACTAGATCATCCAGAATATCTGTAAATGACAGACCCGAAAAAACAGAGAAAACTGAATTTGTTGGATAATCTCAGCTATAAAGTTTTTTAAATTGGTTTTGGTTTTAGATTTTAGAAACCAAAAAACTGACAACTGAAATGTGAAACCAAACTGAAAATCTGAGACTATATATAATTAAACTGAACTAAACAACATAATATTTGTCTAAAAAAACCCAAAGCATTATGAAAATGGACCAATTGTTTTTTGGCCCATGTGGACTTATTCAGTTTTAACAAGAGTTAAACCAAACCACACAACTGATTGGTTTTCATTTTCATTTGGATCAGTTCAAAATGTTGAGAAAAAAAGTTGGTCTGGATGGATTTTTTTGCCAAACTAAACTGTTTGAACCAATACTGACCCTGGACTGGTATGTAGACAAGGATCCTGATCCATAATCTGTTTCTCCCTTGGTGTGGCCTTTTCCCTTTTGCTAGGTTCATGTTTTTTCCACCCTATACGTGCTTGGCTATGGAATTATTTATGGCTATGGAATTATTCAGGAACACCTTCCATTCATACTTGCATATACTTATTTGCATCTCACATTTCATGATGCCTGATGGCTTGGATCTTGGAATGGTTTTGTATTTTCCGATCCATTCTATTTTCATTATCTATCATATTACACATACATTATCAAGTCTTATTTCAGGTGGGTAATCGGTCAAGTGAGTTCAATCCAGAGGTTAGAAGAGTGAGGCGTGAAGGCTCTTACATATATGAAGAATTTATGCCAACTGGAGGAACAGATGTGAAGGTTGTATAGTTTTCTGTAATAAAATTGCCCTTGTAGTTTTGTTTTACTCATTAACTCTGTGATAGAATGTAGCTTACATTTTTCCATGTTGCTATATGTTTTGAAAGCTCATCAGAACCTATAATTGATTTTAAATAGTTAGGGTATTTGTCTAGTTTCCCTTGCTTACCAATTTTAATTTGAAGAGAAGATACATAATTTAACCATGTTATTTGGATTTAGATTTGAATTTGATTGCGTGGCAGCAATACAAATGGAGAATATTATAGATTTCAATTGTGTTTATCTTTTAAATTGCAACCTATCACAATAATATCACAGATATAAGAGGGAAATAAATAGACGAACTAAACTTCTGAACCCATAAACTGATGTGAATGATTAGTCAAGTTAAACTGATATAAGTTGTTCAGATGTATAATTGACCAGTGATATAAAACAGGAACATGTATTGCATTATGAGAGATGTGGCTTACTTTGTGTTCTCCTATGAGAAAATACCTGTCAAATATAATCCTATATATTAAAATGTGCAGTGTGAAATCTGTGGTAACTTGTGGATTCAAGTTTTGCTTTAGGTTGAACTTTTCCTGTTATGTGAACAAAAGAACTCCATGTCTACATTGTTTCTATATTCACATTTTGACTGGTCTTCCTTTGCACATTTTTGGGCTTTTCCTTGGATTGGAGTTAAAATTTACCAAATTTGTCAGAAACCTATTAAAGAATTGACTTTGTTTGATGTATGTTTTTCTTGCATCACATCTCGTGGCTGTCTTTTGTTTCTGGTATTTCAAATATTTTTGGCTCACTATTAACATTAGTGGTGCGGATTTGTTATTGCTTTAGTCCGTGCTGCTTGCATTTCTATCTTGCATTTGTGTTACCACAATTACGATTATGCTATCAGTTGTTATTGTGTTTTCTATGCAGGATTCAATTCTTTATATTTTGTTTGTTTGTTACTGACATTTACAAATGATTATAGGTGTACACTGTTGGTCCTGAATATGCACATGCTGAGGCAAGGAAGTCTCCTGTTGTTGATGGTGTTGTCATGCGAAATCTTGATGGCAAGGAAGTAATTCCCTGTATTAATCTAGTCTACTGAAACAAATCTCCCTCCCTCCCTCCCTCCCTCCCTCTCTCTCTATAAATATATGTATTGTATGTATGCACGAGTGGTGATGCATGTAAATTCAGTTTTTTAGCTACATCTTTGTGTTCTGCAGTGTCTTTTTTTTAAGTTGTTATTTTATTGTTTCTCTGCAAGTATCTGAATATCTGGTGAGATATCAAAGCATGAGAAAACTGGATTTTTTTAGGCGTTCCATCTTGTTGAAATACAGTTAATTAGAGTTGCAACCTGGTTGAAGAATCAATTTGGTAACTGATCAAAGTGTACTTTCACATCCTTGAATTGATATCATAAGGAATACCAAAGAGAAAAAAACAAAAATATTATGGAGTAATGTAACTATTGATCTTCACTATGCAAGTATTTTAGATGGTTTGACCACATTTTGGGATGTGAGGGTCCATGTTTCTCTTTCCATGCTTTGGAAAAAGGGCATTGAAAGCCATATTCTATAAAGTTTAGGAAAACAGATGCTCATGAAAAATAAAAATAAACTGAAGAACAACAATTTTTTTTTTATAGTTAGTCAAGCATTGTACAATGCCTCTTCTCACCATATCACCTCCCTTACAGTACCAGCATGCTAGGTCTTGTTCTCATAAATTGGAAAATGCTTCCTTTTCATGTCTCATAGTTCAATAATGCTTACCTTTTAATTTTTGAATTTTACCTGTGTTAATTGTGAGGCATTGTCAAGCTACCTTTAAACTTTTCTTGTTCATTCTACTACTACTCTTAACTAAGCTTGCTTCTCAAGTGATGGATTGCTAAACTCATAAGAAAAAGATTAAATAAGAGAAGTAAAAATCTAGTATACATGCACGCCTGCATGCATACATACATATACTCTTATTCTAATGCAAGTATACTGCAATCAGAAGTCATGACACCGCTGGATGATTTTATGCATTTATATTCAAGGTTTAGGTTATATGATGATTGACCCTCATTCAACTCTTACTGTGTTTGACAGGTGAGGTATCCTGTGTTACTGACACCTAATGAGAAGCAAATGGCAAGAGATGTTTGCATTGCCTTTAGCCAGGCTGTATGTGATCTTAATCTGTTTTTAGTTAATCGGTGTTTTTCTAGTTTTCAAGATATCATCGTTCTGCTTAACTTGATTGTGTCTACTCATGAATATCATATGCAGGCTGGTTTCTGTTTGTTTTAATTTTTATTGCTTTTGCAAAGTGTAACAGTTCCTTTCTCTTGCCATGTTGGGTGGCGCTAAATATTCTATGATGATTCATCAGATGGGTCACTTCAATGGTGTTTCTTACCGACATGATTCAGTTATCCAGAGCAATGATCACATTTTTCTAGTGCTGTATGATGTGTCTTACATGACCTTTTTCATTTTTATTTTTGGGAAAAAATTGACTAATAACTCAACAATAGCCTCTTGATTCTTGCTAGTACAACTACTTTAGCCTAAACTTCCTGGTTAAGACTTGCGTGTCTTCTTCAAAGTCATCTTTAAGTACATAGTTTGTGGTTGCTGATCATTTCAATGCTGGATATTCCAAACATCTAAACTTTCTTCTCATGAATAAGTACACAACCTTCCATGTGGTTCATTATTTTATTATCATGTTAGAAGTGCTAATTCGTCACGGATATTTTAATGCAATCCAATACTAAATTATACTTGTTGCTTGCAGGTTTGTGGGTTTGATCTCCTGCGTTGTGAAGGACGATCATATGTTTGTGATGTAAATGGATGGAGTTTTGTGAAAAATTCCTATAAGTAATGGTCAATATCTTTTTTTGGTCAATTTTACTTTCATTAATCTTTTTTCAACCAGTCCGATGCTGTTTGCAATTTGGTCTAAAAAGTTAGGTGTACTTGTGGAAATTTTACATTTTTTACGGAAAACAGTAGAAACATACTTACCAATTGAAAAATGAAAATGACTTTCATAGACAAGTGTTTTCTATTTCTCTATTTCTGGAACTACTGACAGTTGTTCAAATACTCCCAAAACTAGAAAGCAAGTGCTGTTTATTGAGTTTTTTTTTTTCTATCTCATTTTCTTTTACTATATGAAGGCAAGCCAAAATTAGCCCTTGTTGGACAAATCATGGTTAGTAAAACGTGTTTTCTAATTTTTCTTGTGAGTAAAATTTCTAGAATAAAGAAACTTCTCCTTTGCAGTTTTTCTAAAAACAAAATCTGATAAATGATTCCTGATTCCTCAACCTTTTGAGCTTTTTATTTGGATTGATGACGATGTCTTCATTTCTTTTATAGCATTGGGGTAAATACATAAAATTATGAAATTAATAGAATGTTTTACTTTTTGTAGTTATCTATTTTTATTTGATTTTTCACAGTATATCTTAATTGTGCAAAACCAAAGCTTGTTCATTTTTGTGCTCTTATTTTATTGTTCTTGTAAGCTCCATGATTCTTGCAATCTCTTTAGATTTACATATCATTTCCATTCTTAATACAGATATTATGATGATGCTGCTTGTGTGCTAAGAAAGTTACTTTTGGATGCAAAAGCTCCTCACCTTTCATCAACAATTCCACCCACTTTACCATGGAAAGTCAATGAACCAGTCCAACCTTCAGAGGGATTAACTCGTCAGGGAAGTGGGATTATTGGCACATTTGGGCAGTCTGAGGAGCTACGTTGTGTGATTGCCATTATTCGACAGTATGTTGTATCATTTTCTTAAGTTCTGTACTTCACTTAAGATTTTCAAATCTCCCTTATTTGTGTTTTATGTGGGTAGTGGTGATAGAACTCCCAAACAAAAGGTGAAGTTGAAGGTCACTGAGGAAAAGCTGCTAAACTTGATGTTAAAGTACAATGGGGGACGACCCAGATCTGAGGTGATTCTTTTTTTTTTTATTGGGATAAAAGGACATCAGTGGTATATGTACTTTGAATGATTTTCTAACTGAGTACTCAGCTTTATATTTTGACAAATACACTTGTATATGTCGAAAAGAAAAAAATAAGTTCATATCCTTAGTCTACATTTAAAAATACCAGTGTTGCTGCTATCTAATTGTGACATTACATGTGGCACACATCTCACCAAGGTGGAGAAAATTTGGTTGGCACATTAATGAGTGATGTGGTCAATCATCATCATTATCTAAATTTAGATAAATGATGGAAAAAAAAACAGAATAGAAAATTATATATGAGATATGAGATTGTGTATTAAAAGAAAAATCAGATTTGGAATTAGCATGTTAATGAAAATAATATTCAATTGTTTAGAGATTAGAATGTTGATGTTCAGAAACCCTCATCGTATCCAATTTGTTTTTTGGTTTGATTCTAATTTTACTTTGAGCTGAAATAAATTATCAGATACAAGATATATTATCAAAAATATAAATAAAATTTAGGTGTTAGAATGTTGATGAGAAATATTAATCAAGTGTTTGGAGATTAGAAGTTTGCTTATCAAAAACCCTCTTCTTCTATTTTTTTTATCTGACTCCCATTTTATGTTAAGGAAAAATAAATAAAACCCATTTTATGTTGAGGAAAAATAAATAAAACCCATTTTATGTCTTTGCCTTCTCTTCTATTTCTCTTTATGGCATGACCTTCCTTGATTCTTCCCCATCATTGCTGACATTATAATGTTGGGAAAAAATTATGGGGATAAGTTCCATTGGCACAGGTAGTCTAGTTTTCTTAATCTACAAAACTCATTGATGTTTTAGGTTAATTATCTCCATCTTGATGATGTGTCTCACACATATTGTCGTAGTGGACATATATCATTTGATGATGGTCATATCAGCTGCATTTTAGATGGAGACTAGCTGTTTAACTGATCTATTACTTTGCAAAATATACATGTACTTTGCCAAAAGTTGAAATACAAGGGCTTAATCAAAAAATTCCTAAAAGTAATTTATTGCTGATATCTTTATCCCTTTTTTATTCATTTATTGTAATGTCATCTTGTTGTCCTGCCAAGTTATTTTATATTAGGTTTTTTTTCCTCAGACAAAGCTTAAAAGTGCTGTTCAATTACAAGATCTGTTAGATGCAACACGATTACTTGTACCTCGTACAAGGTATCATTTGAAATTCAACAATTCCTTTGTGCTTTTAATATTGTTCTGCCTTTTAATGATCCACATTATAGAATTTCATGAATGTGGCATTCAAGATGTTTGGTTATTATAATTATCAATAGTTTGTTTAAGATGCTCTTTCCTAATAAATTGTGGTTGATCTATTATCATTGTTTGTGTCATGCATTAAAGCTTTACCAATGTATTCATACATGACTGTAGGCATTAGTTTGCTTGATGCTTGTAATCTAGAAGATGGATTTCAACTTTTAATTAGGGCATGAGGATTTGCTTTTTGAAATAAAAATTGATCACAAGTTCATGATTTAAAATGAAATAAGAACACAAGCTTTAGAGCATTGAGAATTGGACTTGTCATAGTACCGAGACCGGTCTTCATGTCATATCTAGCCAGACTGCTATGAATAATGAAAATTTCATTGTCTGTATGTAATTTTTCTTTTTTCAATATTGATTATTTTTTAGTGTTTTACTTTTCTCGTTTTGTTATACAGGCCAGGTCGAGAAAGTGATAGTGAGGCAGAAGACTTTGAGCATGCTGAAAAGTTACGTCAAGTTAAAGCAGTTCTTGAGGAGGTTTTGTTGCTTGTCTTGAATATTTCATTTGTGCAAGACACCATGTCACTTTTGGTTTTTATTATGATCAAGTTTATATTTTGTATATATATAGTTGATAACTTGTTTCATTTACCCATAGCTATTCCATCACTTTGTTTTCTTAGATGAGTTTAGGTTGGATGAAATCTTGGTGATTTATGGGTAGAAGGGTAGTCAAGTTTTTTGATGTAGGATAGTTATCCAATGAGTTTATGGATCATATTACTGTTTTCTTGTTTTAAATATTTTTCTAGTTAATTTTAGATTTTTATTATTCGTTTCTTACTTGGCTTATTTTTTTTATAATTTAATTAGTATTTACTATTCATAAATCCTAATACTAGATGAATTCTATTAATTGGGTAAGTTTTAATTAATAATTGTTTCTATAAAGGATTTCAATACTAATATAAATAGAGATACTTGGTTTATTTTATGAAGATCAATACTGTTTTTTAGATTCAATAAAAATATTAGAGAATTTTCTTTATATTTTTCTATAGTTTGGTTTGTAACCTTAAAACTTCATATTCTAGTTCTATCTTCACTACACTCTGCATTAGGTAGTAGCAAAGCTAGCCAACATTTAGATCAAAGACTACCTGTGAAGAGAATCATGGAGTAGTTGGTGACATCCATTGTCATGATGGTGATCAAGGGATGCAAGCTGTTTGGGATCAAATAGATAGCATCTTTAGAGAGGCAAATGCAAATTGAGCTTGACAACATCAATACTAAAGTTAGAGACCTTGCAACCATGCTTGACACACTAGAGTTGTTCACAAACATGAACTAGAAAATAGAGGCATATGCCGGGGGATAATGTCCATAGCCAACTTGTCATTGCACCAACTCATGCAAATCCTCGTGGTTAGTATGGTTGGGTATTCATCTGATGAAGAAGATCAAGGTAAGGTTGTTGGAAAAAAAATAAGCATGATAAAAATTATCATATGAACGTTGAGATTTCTCTTTTTGATTGTGATTTAGGAGTAGAGAAGTTTCGTGATTGGATAGTTGAATGTGATTGATTTTATAATTATACAAGAATTTCATATTCGAGAATGGTAAAAACTATAGGGTTTATATTAAAGCATGAGGCCTTTGTTTAATGGGATAGACTATTAGAGAGTAATAGGCGAGAGAGTAGAAAACCTATTGAGATTGGGAACAGATGAAGCAGTTGTTGAGAGGTATATTTTTGCTCGTTGATTATGATCATCTTTTGTTTTGTAAGTATGAGGTGATCCTAAGATGTCCAAATTGTGCTTAAATAAACAGTGAAATTTTTGCGCCTAGCTGAGCGAAATGACCAACATGAAATTGGTGGGCATTATACATGTGAGGGACTGAAACTTGATACTATAGATGGAAATGGGCTCTAGATGTTACTGATGTTGATGAAGGATAAACAAATACATTCGATTATCAAAGGAGGGTTCATATCAACCTCAAATTACAAATAATAGGCAAATAGTCATTCTAAATCAGATATTGCTGACTTTAGTTGTGATAAAAATAGGCCTAAAGCAATTCTTAATAGGGATAACTGGAAGATAGAAAATCCTTATATCAAGCCACCTCCAATATAGTTTTTTAGATGCAATTACGAAGGAGTGCTATGAACCTGATGGCGAGTGGTGAGTATGAGGATGGTGATGGTCAAGTCTATTTGATGAGATGATTGTTGTTCACACCAAAAGCTAATGACGAGACACAATGTCAAGCTTTTTCTGTACAAGGTGCACGGTAAACCAATAGATTTGTGACCTTATTATTTAATGCGGTAGCTGCGAGAATATTATTGTTAGGGAAACCGCTGTTAAATTGGGTTTGAATATTGAGAAACGCCTTGAACCTTATAGTATGGGTTGGATTAAAAAGGTACTAAAGTAATTGAAAGATGTAGAGTTTTTTCTTCCTCATTCCATAGACAAGTATAAGGATGAAGTTTATTGTGATTTAGTTGATATGATGCTTGTAACGTGCTATATGGTAGGCCATGATAATTTGATGTAAATCAATGGCACGAGGATGAAATTAATTTTACTTTGATGCCTCCCAAAGAAAATTCCTAACCAAAAGCTTGAAAGGTTGGAGGAAAGACATTTCTTATTATCACCCAATCTTTGCCAAAAATTGAACAAATTTAAAAAAGATGAAGGAAGTACATGCTTTAATTGTGAACTCCTTGTTGTCCGAGGAAGCTAACAATGTAGTTTAGGTCCCTAAAGCTGTTTAGCTTTTATTGTAGAAGTTTCAGGAAGTTTTTCCAAATGAGTTACTTTTTATACATGATATTCAACACCAGGGGCTAGTCTTTCAAATTTACCTATTACATAATGAGCCTGAAAAAAGAGATCTTGATGGAGAAAATAGAAGAATTGGTGAAGAAAAGGATGATTTAAGAGAGCTCAAGTCCATGTGATGTCCCTGCTTTACTTACATAAAAAAGGATGGTAATTGACGTATGTGTGTTGATAGTCGTGCTATCAATAAAATCATTGTGGGATATATGTTCTCAATTCCATGATTGGATGACATGCTAGATCAATAAACCACAATGAATGCACCAAAATTATTCATGAGGCTGAAGAATCAAGTTTTGTAACCTTTCATAAATAAATTCATGGTGGCTTATTTCTATGATATCTCTGTGTTCAGTCATAATAAAATAGATCATATTGAGCATTTAAGGAGTGTTCTGGAGGTGTTCCTGAAAAACAAGCTGTGTATGAATCTGAAGAGGTATAACTTCATGACTAGCAAGTTATTCTTGGGTTTTGTAGTAGGAGTTGATGAAGTTGAAGTTGTTGAGGATAAAGTGAGGAAATTCATGATTGGTCCACTCCTAACTAATGATGTGCAGAGTTTTTATGATGTATCTACTTTTTACATAAGATTTATTCGGAATTTCATTAATATTGTGACACCAATTGTCAAGGAACAATCTCACATAAAAACTTAAGTTGTTAGGTGAGGTCCCGAGATATGATTTATATTATTCTCTAACACACCTGCTCAAGTGAAAGCTCTTTGGGCTTGAAACTTGCACAAGCCCACTCCATGTGCTTAATTTTTATCAAAAAAAAATGAGAGTGATGAGATTCGAACTCATGATCATTTAGTCATGAAGGCTTTGATACCATGTCAAGGAACCATCTCATCTGAAAGCTTAAACTGTTAGGGTGAGGTTTCAAGATATGATTTATATTATTCTTTAAAATACCATAGAATGTTTTCTAGATTTCTCTACAGTTTGATCTTTAACCTCAAAGCTTGAAAACCCTAGTTTTATCTTTGCTATATGCTGTGTCATTTTGATTCCACTGATGTTAATTGCTATAATGAATGTATTGTTTAAGTATCCTAACATATTGCTATTATGTTTCTGATGTTTGAAGTCTTTCTTATTCCAGGGGGGACATTTCTCTGGTATTTATAGGAAGGTTCAGCTTAAACCTCTTAAGTGGGTTAAAGTTCTGAAAAGTAATGTTGAAGGTGAGGAAGAACGACCAGTTGAAGCTCTCATGGTTCTTAAATATGGAGGTGTTCTTACCCATGCTGGCAGAAAGCAGGTATTAATCATTGATATCATGCTGATCTCATTTTAATTTATTTTGTGTACATAGTGGCAATCCAAGATTGCTCCAATAAAGCAATACTATGCAAACTCTTTAATACCTTTCACTGTAAAATAACATTCTTCTTTTTTTTCTTTTTAATTTTCATTTGTGTTTTTCTGATGTCTCTGCAGGCAGAAGAATTGGGTAGATACTTTCGAAATAATATGTATCCAGGTCAAGATAATGAACCTTTTTCCCTTTTAAATGAGATAATGATCATTAGTCATGTGTATGTCCAAGATTTTCTTAGGCCTCAAATCCAACATTTTGCTGAAAGGTGTTATTCGACCATCTATGACTGACAAGTACTTCGAGTTTAGGTCTAATTATTCTGCTCAGAATTTTGTCTTGTTCCTTGTTCAATTAATTGCGCACTACCTTCAATATAGCTTTACTTAATCTAATCTTTAGTGTTTTTTGTTTGCTATGTTTTCACAAGTTGATAATATAATATGCACAAGATTTTCAACTAAATGAATTATAGGTGACTTCAGCTGCATATATGGGAGTTAGGGCAATTTCAACTACGTTACTAAGTTTTAGTGCTGCTTTTCCATCCCTTCAAGGACAATTCTTGAAGTCCTTATGCTGTCCGTTCTGGGAGTTACTGGACTTTAGTATCTGACAGTTTAGTTTTAACTGCCTATGGCTTTTCCTCTTGGTTTAACTGTTCTGGCAGACCTTTTTTCCCGCTACTTATGTTATCTCTCTTGATTTAGCCATTCATGCATGTTGACAGCTGTTCAATAGAAGATATCAACGACCAATGCAATGCAATCTTATAATTTCCAGGCCATGGCTGTTTAATAGAATGCAAGTGGCTTTATGGACAACATAGATTTATGATCCTGTTGCCACATGTTCGCCTGTGCAGTTAGTAATTATTATCATTTTAGGATGATATTTGTGGATGCATGCCACTTTTAAGTTTGGACTTGAGAGGCCTTTTTTCATCGACAAGCAAATCAACATAAACTATGGTGATTACATATCTTTGCTTCTCTTGATGAAGACTTGTAAAATCTCAGGTGAAGGGACAGGCCTGCTTCGTCTTCATAGTACATATCGTCACGACCTTAAAATCTACAGCTCTGATGAAGGTCGTGTACAGGTATAGCATAGTAGTTCACTTAAATAAAATGGTAGTTGTTCTTAGGTCACTTTATTTTCTTATTTGGGTGCTATTCCAATTATGAACTGAATTGCGGAACATCACTCACAAATAGTTTCTGACAGATGTCTGCAGCAGCATTTGCAAAGGGCCTCCTTGACCTGGAAGGACAGCTAACACCAATTCTGGTCTGTGGTCTTTTCCTTAGATTTGATCGCATTTCGATATTGAGTTTTTAACTGATTAAATAAACTTTGTCAAGGTTTCCCTTGTTAGCAAGGATTCCTCCATGCTGGACGGACTTGACAATGCCAGCATTGAGATGGAAGAAGCCAAGGTTTGTTTTGCTCCATGAAATGCATTGGCACTTCTGCTGTCTCATGCTTGACTGAATTTAGCATCCAGCAATCAACTAATATTAGTACCCAAAAAAATGTTAAACGCAGATGATGTTCATACCCCTAAGTATTTTCTATTCCTATTATTACTATTGAACATTGCTTGATGTCCTGAGAATTTCCAATATGAATAAAGTAATTGCATTCTTCTACTTGATTGCTTGCTAGGCCCAATCATCTCCAAAATTCTGGAATGATGTTCTGCTCTATTATAACAGCGATATCCTTCTGTTTTATTGATTTTTGCAGGCAAGGTTGAATGGGATTATAACTTCTGTTGCAAAGATAGTTAATAGCAATGGATACTCTGAATGTCCTTGGATGACTGATGGAGCTGGACTACCTTCAAATGCTTCTGAACTTCTCCGTAACCTGGTGAGTATTCTTGCAAGAGAAACACAATTAGCCTAATGCTGTACACACAGGTTCACACGCATATGTGGATATTTATGCCAGTGCGTGCCTATATTATTAGTACGAAACATGCTCGTTAAACTCATATTTACTTTAAGGCCATGGCAGCAAGAATTATTATTTTTTTATTTTTTAGGGAAACGTTGCATTGCTCTATGTTAGAGCAGGCTTTTAACTTCAAATTTATTTTATTCTTGTAGATGCAAAGTGTTGCAAACGCTTCAGAAAAAAAGAAGTTTTATTTATTTAGATTGGAACTGTCTTAACTCCATTATTGTCAAACTGATTGAATGATTCATTTCAAATAATTTTTAATTTTAAACTCACTTCTAAGATGTTTTATTTATGATTAATTCCTATCATTTTTCTATTTGTATGTGTTCAAAGTAACTGCTAAATAATGTAATCATTAGTCATTTATATATTGACCCAAGTGTTTCCATAATGAATATGAGGTTTTAAGTGATTCATATAAGAAGAGATTTCGTACTGGGTAGTAGTCAATGGTAAACATAGGAAAGGAGTAACGCTTTACTTTACTCGCAGTAGTTCCTCAGCATGCAAACAAGGCTCAAGGAAATCTTCCACACATTATGTATTTAGGTTTCCATGGTGGTGAATTAGTGGATTATTTTGTACAGATTCTGAAGATCAGTTTGCTAGCACCACTCGGCCAAACTGTGTGTTGTAGTTGATAGGGGGACTACTTTCTGTCTGGAATCTGAAAAGGTCTCCGTTGATAAATCAACTTTGAAGTTCTGCTGCTCACTTGTAGTTAACATATGGCTGTTGCACTGTGCAGTAATAAAAAATCCTAACTTTATGAAACAATTTCTCGAGTTCTTTAACTAGATTTCCATGAGTTTTGTTTCATTGTTAGATATGGAAAATTCTTCCAAACTTCTCATCTCGCTCTCCTTGTGGGCTCAATGTGGATAGGTAAAATTGACTAAGAAGGTGACAGAACAAGTTAGACTACTTGCCATGGATGAAGATGAAGAACTTACAGAGACAAGCTCATACGATGTAATTCCACCGTATGACCAAGCAAAGGCTCTCGGTAAAACAAACATTGATATAGATCGTATTGCTGCTGGATTACCCTGTGGAAGTGAGGGATTCTTGTTGATGTATGCTCGCTGGAAGAAGCTTGAAAGAGACTTGTATAATGAACGCAAAGAGTAAGTGGTTGCTATTATTTGTGTTGGTTGTTGATTTTGTGATGGGTGTATATAATTCTGGGATTACTGCTCTTGCATTTCCTATTACGTATATGGTAATATTATCTGAAGTTAATTCATTTCAAGAATATGGCATTTCAGCATCTGTATTTTTTAACAAAACTATTTTTTTTTAGTATTTCTGTTAATGAGAGAGCAATTCTGTAAACTACCATATTGCTCAACACTTCTTAATTATTGATTTACATGCAGACGGTTTGACATAACACAAATCCCTGATATTTATGACTCTTGCAAGTAAGTTCTCTATTCTCATTTATGCTTACTTGTAAAGTAATAATGCACCCATACAAAATAATTATCTTCTAACCACCATGTATATGAAAAATATTCCCCCAATCATTTTATGACTTCCAAAACAGAGATTAAGCTCAAGCCATGCTACACAATTTATGTTTGTGTACATGTCATGAATGCTGATATTCTGTGCTTCTTGTGCTATCAGTTTCTACTGCATATTCGCATTATGTGTTTTTCTTACTGTCTTGCTTCCTGTCCATTTAGTGTTTCTTTAGTATTTGGTGACCTTTGAGATTAAGGGAATGCACACAAGTTGTGATGGTTTGGGCTGATTGGCTGATTTGTTCTGGTCTGAATGGGCACATTAATGACCTTAATATATAGTTTGATGCATTGCTACATTTAAAATGCACGAGGAATTAAGAAGACATCTATTTTCCCATGCATGTGGCATGGCTGATAATTGATGCATTGATATGAAAGGGTGATGGATGCATGTGGAAGCAGGATATCTTTTATGTTCATTGTAATGTTGCCTCAAAATAGACATGAAATCAAAGTTAATTCGTACCAGTGGTGATTGACTTGTCTTTGTTCAAACACCTTTGGCATGTTAATTTTATAGAAGATTCCTGGTATTATGCCTTTCTCACTGTAGTTGTTTTCTGACTGTTGCATTATTTCTTTATTTGATCTACCATTTATAGATATGATCTGTTGCACAATGCTCACCTTAATCTAGAGGGGCTGGATGAACTCTTCAAAGTTGCTCAGGTATAAATGGACTCTAATCCAACAATTTATGCATATTTAACTGAGGATTTCATATTTGTTTTTATTATTCATCACTAGCAGATACGAGCTGCTTTACTACTTTGGTACTGTGGTTCTGAATGTCATAAAGTTATAGTAAATCTATTCTCCCACGATATGCTCTGATTAAGATGGCAACATCTGGCTTCTTTTTTAGTGTAAGGTCCCTGTATCTTGAATTAAGAATGCATTTGACATAACTGTTGAATATATGAAATATCTTTTTGTAGAGGCAAAGAAGTATACATAGCCAATCAATTCTCTCTTGCAAATATGCACCACAATTTGCAATTATTGGTTCATCATTGTTTTTCTCTGAGTGCTGAAATTGTACTTTCAGTTACTTGCTGATGGTGTCATTCCTAATGAATATGGAATTAATCCAAAGCAGAAATTGAAGATTGGCTCAAAGGTGAAGTGCCTTTTTTTATGCTTCCACATTTTACCTGACAAAACTTGACAGGCATGCTTTATTTATGCAGTATGTCATTTTGATGTTAACTATGGGATTCTGATGAATATTTCTCGAGTAAATATCCATACCCAGACTAGATCAGTGGCTTGATCACAGGGTAAATTACCATTAGGTTGTTTGCCCATAGTTGAAGTAACATTGTTGTATTAACATGTGAACTGTAGAACACTATATTAACATCCTTCCTCGAGTAACAGTGATCTGGACAGGTTAGGGCACTACAAGATTGATTGATGTTTGGAGTTCTAATGAACATTGGCTTCCTTCATCTTTGTGTGTGAATCTGTTGATTCTCTTGCATTGCTTTTAGTCTCTAATATATAAGGTTTCTAACTCCTTTCATATACTGATACATACTTGAAGATACTCAATTGGTTTTTTTCGTTTTTTTCTTTTTGCAATTCAGATTGCTCGACGCCTGTTGGGTAAAATATTGATTGATCTTAGGAACACACTTGAGGAAGCCATTAGTGTTGCTGAATTAAAATGTAATCATGATCACCAATCAGCTTCTAAGAAGACTGATAAGGAAGACACAGATTATCAGTCGAAGCTTTTCATCAAGAATGAAGATATGAGAAGAACTAGCACCACTAGTGAAATATCAATGGATCAGGATGATGATGATGATAAAGAGACAAAATACCGTTTGGATCCAAAGTATATACTTCAACCTTTTAATTGATGCTTCAACTTTATATAGAATAACTGATTAATAGAACATTCATTTTTAATCAGGTATGCAAATGTAAGGACACCAGACCGCCATGTTCGTACACGCCTCTATTTTACATCAGTAAGAAAAATACCCTGTTTCCTGCTTTCTACAATAGCACATGAATCTCTCTCTTTCTCTCTTTAAATACTTTTTGTAAAAAATAAAATAATGTTGGATCATACTAGCTTCTCTGTTTTTGGTTTAAGATCTTGGAATTAATACAGACACCTATTTATCAGTTAAATATTCTCACTATCTCAACTTTTGGCCATAGGGTTGAAGGATCCTCGGTTAACTGCTTATATACTATTATGAAGAAGACTGATTTATGTTTCTCTGGCAAAAAGAAAAAAGAAAAGAAAAAAAGAACAATATTCTTTTTTTGTTGTTTTTAGAAAATGTTTTATCTCCTTTCAAGTACAGAGTTGGCTTCAAAGACAGGACTTATTCTTCTGAAGTCAAATATGGGATTTTTCCAATTATTAGGCTAAAACTTTGGTTTTCTTTTTCGAATATTTCTGCTGTTAATACTGCTGTATCTCAGTGCTAATGATGTTGATGGGGCTGGGGAGGAGAACCCCCAATGCTAATGAATAAGTGCTTTTTATAGACTCAATTTCTTTCAATGAAACAAGGTTTACTTTTTTTGTTTCACAGTTTGGCAAAAAAGGGGTGTATTGCCACTGATATGCTGAGTGCATGATGCAAGTTTTTTCTTACTTGTCATCATTGTTGACCCACTTAAGTTCTGCGCAATTGGCTATAAGCAGAATAATTATTTGCCGTGCAGATATAAAAGAATATTTTTTTTCTTATTACACATCATATCTTCAGAAGTTTATATCATGCAACTTTGATGACAGGAATCACATATCCATTCCCTTATGAATGTTCTCCGTTACTGTAACCTGGATGAATCTCTTCAAGGCGAGGAGAGCCTTGTTTGCCACAGTGCCTTGGAGCGTTTATATAAAACCAAGGAGCTTGATTACATGAGCAATATTGTACTGAGGATGTTTGAGAATACCGAGGTCATAACTCACTATTTTTAGAATGTTCTTTCTACTTGATTACCTTAATTATCTTTGCTTCTTTTTCACTTATTAGACTGTTCTTTTATAAAATTATTTCAGTCAAAGCTGGAGTCATTGTATTCTTCAAGTTGCCCAGATTGGCTGTCCAACCTAGAAACTGGTTTTTATGGATAATTCAGTTTAGGAACCTAGCTAAGGAAGCCAGTGTTTAACTGAAAGTCATCATGGTTTTGAGTCTTTCTGGTTGAGTTATAGAGAAAAGGGGGTTTCTCTATAACTCAACCAGAAAGACTCAAAACCATGATGAGAGAAAAGGGGGTTTCCGAGTCATTTTCAAACCTGAAACTTCATATTTTCCACGTGGTAGAAATTAGCCAAGGAAACTGATTTCCTGGCCACGAAATCAAATACAGCTGCATGTTATGTTTTAGGAGATAATAAGTTTTTGGAAAAAAAATGATATTGCAGGTGGCTTTAGAAGACCCAAAAAGGTTCCGCATAGAGATGACTTTCAGCCGGGGTGCAGACTTGTCTCCACTGGAGGTAAGCATATATTCATTTGATGCTATGAGAGTTCCCGGGTAATTGTGCTTCTCTGCTCTTCTCATTTTAATTTCTGTTCCAAAGGAAAAGGAAGAAAGTAAAATTAAGAGTGGGAAAGCTGCCACAGAATTTTACGTAGGAAGTTCATCGTCATATACATGGAAAGAGAGTAATATTGTCCCCTTTATTTTCTTTTAATGTTTGGAAATACAAACTGAATTGATCCCCTTAATTATCCAAACAAGAAGTATTTCCCATCGGGGCCCTATAATCAGTCTTCCCATCTCTTTTACTATTTAAACGAGGCATAGTTGAATGAGCCATTTTTAACAAGCTCAAGTTTGTTTCTGTTTTGTTTGTCAGAAGAAGGACGACAGTGAGGCTATCTCATTGCATCAGGAGCACACTCTTCCAATAATGGGGCCAGAGAGGCTGCAGGAAGTGGGATCGTATCTAACATTAGAGAAAATGGAGATGATGTTTCGCCCTTTCGCTATGCCAGCAGAAGACTTTCCGCCGCCTTCCACCCCTGCAGGATTCTCAGGTTACTTCTCAAAAAGTGCTGCAGTTCTTGAGCGCCTTGTTAATCTTTGGCCCTTCCACAAGCATGGAAGTGCTAATGGAAAGTAGCTACTTCCACAATTCTTTGGTTTTCTCGTATCATAGTTCTTATGCTGTACTGATTGGTTTAACGGCTGGGGTGTGCTTTGAGCTCTCTTGGAAAGAAAAATTCCGGAGCATGCTAACAAGCTTTAAGCGTTGAAAGTAACCCTGTCCTATATTTTGACGGCGAATCTTCATAAGGTGAGTTCCATTAAGGTGATTCTAAGATCTCATCTTTGTGGAAAAGGTAAATCAAGGTAGAGAACATTTTGGTTTAATTTTATCACTTTTATAGGGGATGAAATCTGAGCTAAGTAGACAAGCATCATGGGCTCACCACATCTAACTTTCTTTTTGTTGTGTCGAGCACCTAGGCTTCACTTCTTATTGTAATTTTCTTTTATTCTTTTAGGTTTAGATTTAAAAGAACTATAAAAACACAACACAATATTTAGGTTATTATCTAATTTAATCATGATTCTCACATAACATTTTAGGCTTTGATGAGAATTTTAATAATTATTTTTCAATAATTACATACCATATATGGAACTAAAGCTAATGAATATTCAATTAAAATAAAATATGTTTTACTTTTTATATATATATATTTTCACATGCTTCTATTATTGTTTTTTCTTCAATCACATTCAAAATACTTAGATATCTTTTAATATTTTTTTTACATTTTTTTTAAGATCATGATGAATTATATAGAAAACAATTCCTGCAAAATATTTTTTTTTGTTAAAATAATCAAGAGATTAATTAATAAGGAAACAAAGTATATTTTTGTAATTTTTTCAAAATGATAATATTAAAAAAAATATTTTCTTTTCCTTTTTTTAAAAGAGTGCTCCTCATTAAAAAAACTTTTGACTTTTTTAAATAGGATTAGGATATTTTATGGTGATATTATTGATTGCTTTAAAGATAAAAATATATTTAATAAGAATAAATAATTTTTGTTTCTTGGTTTTCTCATATGATAACCAAAGGTTAAATGAGTGGATGAACAATTACGATTTTATTATTATCAAAAGTTTTTGCCTTTTCTTTCCCAAATGGATATAGTTTCTTTGGATCTTTTTTTACTTTTTCTTTATTTAATGAATTATGCTACTATTAGAAAAATGACTTTTATTTTAAAGAAATTACTTGAATAAAAAACAATATAAATATTTCTCGACTATTTATTTTTAGAATCATTTAGTTTATTAAAAATAGATCCCAGATAATAAGATTGTTAAACTCAACTAAAATCATTATATTGGCTAATGTTTGGTTGAATTTACTTGTTTGACTAGGTCATTCAAAATCACCATTTTAATATGTTTTATAGGGATATTATATCAATTATACAATATACTAAAAGAGCTCAATGTTTCACTATGGACTCGTCATTTTTTGTCCGTGCATCGCGCGAGTTTGTCCGCCTGTTTTTTTTCCCGATTTTGAACAGTGATTTAATGAAAAAGCCCCTTGAAAACGACAAAAAACTCCGCCAGATCGAGGGGTCCTGTGGTCATTACGCACATCGGACTGGACCGGTCCTCCCCGCCGGTCTTCTGCTTATTTTATTATTTTTTAAAATTCGCTAAATACGGTTATAGCCCTCTAATAAGACAAAAAAGGTGACTTGGGTACAGGGGCAGGCCGGTAATTGATCCTATTTTTTTATAATTTATTTTCGTGGCTATCAGGGCGTGAGGAGCATGCGCCAGACGGTTTTCAGCCTCACGCCCTATAAAGGTGGCTGGAGACGCGATTCCGGAGTCTTTCTCGATGCGCCTCCACGTGTTCTTCCTCCCGCGGTGGCACGTGTCACCAAACTATGTGCGTGGACGCGACGGTGGCTGGTTAAAGCTGCTGACCACGTTTCTCTCTTTCCTGCACGTCAAAGTGCAGGAGAGGCCCCCGTGTTGTTGCCTTTTGCACTTCGGTCCCTCAACTTTCAATTTTTTTTTATCCTGATTTCTATTATATAAGTTTTGATTTGGTTCAATTGGGTCCTCCTGATTGAAATTAATTAAATCTGCAAGTTTCACTTCGGTCCAGATTGGCTGTAAATAGCTCAATATATTCGGTACACAAGTTTCGATTTTTTCACCTTTGTCCTTTAATTGAAATTGATAATAAATGTGATTTTCATTTCAGCCCTTAAACTTTTAATTTTTGATTTAAATCCTTTTATATTTGATTTTTATTTCAGCCCTTATACTTTTATTTTTTATATTTCTCGAATAATCCCTATTTTTATCCATGTATATAAGCGTGCTTAACACAACAACAACAACAACAATAATAATAATAATAATAATAATAATAATAATAATTTAATTGTTTTTCTTGCTTACTCTTTTGTTAATGTTTTTATTTTTTTTCTTTGGATCATTTGATAATTTTTATTGTTTTGACAGTAATAGCAATGATAATTTTTTTTTATCTGTTGTTAAAGTTTCTAGGATTTTTTTAGTCTTTCATTTATTTTTGCTTCTTTTATTCTTAACATGATAATAATAATAATAATTTAATTGTTTTTCTTACTTACTCTTTTGTTAATGTTTTTTTGTTTTTTTTAAGGATAATTTGATAATTTTTATTGTTTTGACAATAATAGGAATGATAATTTTTATTTTTATTTTATTTTTTTGTTTTATCTGTTGTTAAAGTTTCTAGGATTTTTTTTAGTCTTTCATTTATTTTTGTTTCTTTTATTATTAACATAATAATAATAATAATAATAATAATAATTTAATTGTTTTTCTTGCTTACTCTTTTCTTGATGTCTTTGACTATTTGTTTTTTCAGGATAATTTGATAATTTTTATTGTTTTGATAGTAATAGCAATGATAATTTTAGATTTTAAAGCTTCTATGTTGCTATTGTTATAATAGGGTGTGTTGAGCTATTCTATGATATGAAATTTTGCATATATAAATATTATATTTTAATTTTGATCCAACAAATCCTATAAAAATTATTTACTCAGCCTGCAACGTAGAACATATATATTTTTTTTGATTTTCAAATTAGATGAGTTTTTCAGCTAATAATTTTTATTTTTGTTCTATCATCTATTATATTTTTATATGTGCTCTTTCTTTTAGTTTTTTTTATTGGTTTTATTATTATTATTTTCAAGTTAGATGAATTTTTTATGCCTGATAATTTTGATTTTATTTTTTTATTTGATCTTTTGTTAAAGTTATTATGATTTTTTTAGTCTTTCATTTATTTCTGTTCTTTATTCATTATTAACACAATAATAATAATAATAATAATAATAATAATAATAATAATAAAATTTAATTATTTTTCTTGCTTACTCTTTTGTTAATGTTTTTGAGTGTTTTTTCTCTCAGGATAATTTGATAATTTTAATTATTTTGGCAGTAATAGCAATAGTAATTTTAGATGTTAAAACTTCGATGTTGCTATTTTTATAATAGGGTGTGATAATCTATTTTATTATATTAAAATTTTCATATATAGATATTATATTGTAATTTTGGACCAACAAATCCTATTAATTTCTTTGATCCCAACAATCATAAATTTTTTTTGCTCAGCCCGCAATGTAGTGCGGTCAATTTTTTTAATTTTCAAGTCAAATGATTTTTTTTTCATGTAATAATTTTTATTTTATGATTTATTTTATTTTTTTATTTGCTCTTTTGTTAATGTTTTTAGACTTCTTTTAGTCTTTGATTTAATTTTGGTTTTTTTTTTGTTATGAACGCAATAATAATATTAATATTAAGAATAATAATAATAATTTTAGTTGGTGTTCTTACTTGCTTTTTTTTGTGTTTTTTTCTTGAGGTAGTTTAATAATTTTTATTGGTTTGACAGTAATAATGATAATAATTTTTATTGGTTTGACAGTAATAGTGATAATAATTTTAGAAGTTAACACTTCGATGATACTGTTGTTATGATAGGATATTTTGATCTGTTTTATTATATCAAACTTTACATGTAGAAATATGTTTTACTTTTTATATATATATATTTTCACATGCTTCTATTATTGTTTTTTCTTCAATCACATTCAAAATACTTAGATATCTTTTAATATTTTTTTTACATTTTTTTTAAGATCATGATGAATTATATAGAAAACAATTCCTGCAAAATATTTTTTTTTTGTTAAAATAATCAAGAGATTAATTAATAAGGAAACAAAGTATATTTTTGTAATTTTTTCAAAATGATAATATTAAAAAAAATATTTTCTTTTCCTTTTTTTAAAAGAGTGCTCCTCATTAAAAAAACTTTTGACTTTTTTAAATAGGATTAGGATATTTTATGGTGATATTATTGATTGCTTTAAAGATAAAAATATATTTAATAAGAATAAATAATTTTTGTTTCTTGGTTTTCTCATATGATAACCAAAGGTTAAATGAGTGGATGAACAATTACGATTTTATTATTATCAAAAGTTTTTGCCTTTTCTTTCCCAAATGGATATAGTTTCTTTGGATCTTTTTTTACTTTTTCTTTATTTAATGAATTATGCTACTATTAGAAAAATGACTTTTATTTTAAAGAAATTACTTGAATAAAAAACAATATAAATATTTCTCGACTATTTATTTTTAGAATCATTTAGTTTATTAAAAATAGATCCCAGATAATAAGATTGTTAAACTCAACTAAAATCATTATATTGGCTAATGTTTGGTTGAATTTACTTGTTTGACTAGGTCATTCAAAATCACCATTTTAATATGTTTTATAGGGATATTATATCAATTATACAATATACTAAAAGAGCTCAATGTTTCACTATGGACTCGTCATTTTTTGTCCGTGCATCGCGCGAGTTTGCCCGCCTGTTTTTTTTCCCGATTTTGAACAGTGATTTAATGAAAAAGCCCCTTGAAAACGACAAAAAACTCCGCCAGATCGAGGGGTCCTGTGGTCATTACGCACATCGGACTGGACCGGTCCTCCCCGCCGGTCTTCTGCTTATTTTATTATTTTTTAAAATTCCCTAAATACGGTTATAGCCCTCTAATAAGACAAAAAAGGTGACTTGGGTACAGGGGCAGGCCGGTAATTGATCCTATTTTTTTATAATTTATTTTCGTGGCTATCAGGGCGTGAGGAGCATGCGCCAGACGGTTTTCAGCCTCACGCCCTATAAAGGTGGCTGGAGACGCGATTCCGGAGTCTTTCTCGATGCGCCTCCACGTGTTCTTCCTCCCGCGGTGGCACGTGTCACCAAACTATGTGCGTGGACGCGACGGTGGCTGGTTAAAGTTGCTGACCACGTTTCTCTCTCCCCTGCACGTCAAAGTGCAGGAGAGGCCCCCGTGTTGTTGCCTTTTGCACTTCGGTCCCTCAACTTTCAATTTTTTTTTATCCTGATTTCTATTATATAAGTTTTGATTTGGTTCAATTGGGTCCTCCTGATTGAAATTAATTAAATCTGCAAGTTTCACTTCGGTCCAGATTGGCTGTAAATAGCTCAATATATTCGGTACACAAGTTTCGATTTTTTCACCTTTGTCCTTTAATTGAAATTGATAATAAATGTGATTTTCATTTCAGCCCTTAAACTTTTAATTTTTGATTTAAATCCTTTTATATTTGATTTTTATTTCAGCCCTTATACTTTTATTTTTTATATTTCTCGAATAATCCCTATTTTTATCCATGTATATAAGCGTGCTTAACACAACAACAACAACAACAACAACAACAATAATAATAATAATAATAATAATAATAATAATAATAATTTAATTGTTTTTCTTGCTTACTCTTTTGTTAATGTTTTTATTTTTTTTCTTTGGATCATTTGATAATTTTTATTGTTTTGACAGTAATAGCAATGATAATTTTTTTTTATCTGTTGTTAAAGTTTCTAGGATTTTTTTAGTCTTTCATTTATTTTTGCTTCTTTTATTCTTAACATGATAATAATAATAATAATTTAATTGTTTTTCTTACTTACTCTTTTGTTAATGTTTTTTTGTTTTTTTTAAGGATAATTTGATAATTTTTATTGTTTTGACAATAATAGGAATGATAATTTTTATTTTTATTTTATTTTTTTGTTTTATCTGTTGTTAAAGTTTCTAGGATTTTTTTTAGTCTTTCATTTATTTTTGTTTCTTTTATTATTAACATAATAATAATAATAATAATAATAATAATAATTTAATTGTTTTTCTTGCTTACTCTTTTCTTGATGTCTTTGACTATTTGTTTTTTCAGGATAATTTGATAATTTTTATTGTTTTGATAGTAATAGCAATGATAATTTTAGATTTTAAAGCTTCTATGTTGCTATTGTTATAATAGGGTGTGTTGAGCTATTCTATGATATGAAATTTTGCATATATAAATATTATATTTTAATTTTGATCCAACAAATCCTATAAAAATTATTTACTCAGCCTGCAACGTAGAACATATATTTTTTTTTTGATTTTCAAATTAGATGAGTTTTTCAGCTAATAATTTTTATTTTTGTTCTATCATCTATTATATTTTTATATGTGCTCTTTCTTTTAGTTTTTTTCATTGGTTTTATTATTATTATTTTCAAGTTAGATGAATTTTTTATGCCTGATAATTTTGATTTTATTTTTTTATTTGATCTTTTGTTAAAGTTATTATGATTTTTTTAGTCTTTCATTTATTTCTGTTCTTTATTCATTATTAACACAATAATAATAATAATAATAATAATAATAATAATAATAATAATAATAATAATAATAAAATTTAATTATTTTTCTTGCTTACTCTTTTGTTAATGTTTTTGAGTGTTTTTTCTCTCAGGATAATTTGATAATTTTAATTATTTTGGCAGTAATAGCAATAGTAATTTTAGATGTTAAAACTTCGATGTTGCTATTTTTATAATAGGGTGTGATAATCTATTTTATTATATTAAATTTTGCATATATAGATATTATATTGTAATTTTGGACCAACAAATCCTATTAATTTCTTTGATCCCAACAATCATAATTTTTTTTGCTCAGCCCGCAATGTAGTGCGGTCAATTTTTTTAATTTTCAAGTCAAATGATTTTTTTTTCATGTAATAATTTTTATTTTATGATTTATTTTATTTTTTTATTTGCTCTTTTGTTAATGTTTTTAGACTTCTTTTAGTCTTTGATTTAATTTTGGTTTTTTTTTTGTTATGAACGCAATAATAATATTAATATTAAGAATAATAATAATAATTTTAGTTTGTGTTCTTACTTGCTTTTTTTTGTGTTTTTTTCTTGAGGTAGTTTAATAATTTTTATTGGTTTGACAGTAATAATGATAATAATTTTTATTGGTTTGACAGTAATAGTGATAATAATTTTAGAAGTTAACACTTCGATGTTACTGTTGTTATGATAGGATATTTTGATCTGTTTTATTATATCAAACTTTACATGTAGAAATATTAAATTTTAATCTGAACAGTTATAAAAATTGTTTGCTCCGCCCGCAACGAAGTGCGGGCCAGTAAACTAGTATTATATGAAAATATGCTTTGTTTGAAAAAAGTCAAGACAATGTAACTATATTATAAAGGAAATTAAAATATTTCTTATTTTCCTATAATTATTGAAAGGAAATGTAATATATTATAATTATAATTATAGATGACAATTTAAAGTATATTACAAAATAAACTAAAATACAAGGTTTTTTCAATAGCAAATTATTGTAGCAAACATTGTTCACAAGCTCTCATTTCATTATTCACATCACCATTTATAATAGTATTTTATGTCCCTTAATTTTGCTTTCATTTAACTTTATTTCTTTGTTATTTTATTATTGCAAATTGTGTTGCCATGGTTTAATGTGTTGGAATTCGTTTGCCATACATGGTATTATTCGATTCAAAAGTAATTTTAATATTAAATTAAAGATCTCTATTATAAAATAAATTCTTAGATTATAGTTAAAAGAATAATTGAATGAACAGGAAAAAATACTAATACAAAAGGCAATTTTTTTTAATGAACATGTTTTTATGTTTTGGTCCATTTATTTTTTAACCTTTCCATTTCAAGCATTGATCTTTCAATCCTTTGAAGATGAAATTGGAGAGAAAGAGTTATGGAAAGAGAGAAGATAGAAAACTTTCGATCAACCTTGTTTCGACCACCAAAACCATCAATCTTGGTATCAATAACTTTGTCTTGATGAGAGAGGTTCAACAAAGGTTGTTTGACCTCTTAATCATGTTGAAAAATGTTGATTTGAATTTAATGATTTTGTTTGATTTTGAGTTTTTAAGCTTATTAGAGTGTTTTGTGGTTGGGAATTGAGTCATTTAAGTTTCTAGGATGTTATTTTGGTGTGTTTTTTAAATTGAAATTTAGTTTTTGAAAACCCGTGACTAGATTTTTCAACCATCGGAGGTGGTTGGAAAAATTATTATAAAGAACTTCCTTTTAGAAATAAATTGTCAAAAGCATAATCCTTCATTTTCAGGCTCATGCATATATAGGTTTTTTTTTAAGGTTCGGTGCACGAGTTTGGCCTCCCAACCCTAAAAGCACACAAGCTTCGTTCACTCATCTTTTCACCTTTTTCTTTTTTGATATATTTTAAAATAAAATACTCTTTAAATTAATAATTATAATGATATTTAAAAATTCATCTGATTATACCATACATTTTAAATAGAATTAGAGTTTTTTTATGGTAACTCTACAATCACTCTGAGAATAATTATATGTAAGATTGTTTACACAAAAAATAACTTTTTCAAATGTTGATTATATTTAAAAATTAAAATTGATCATGAACAATATAATCAATGAAGCTTAAAGAGTCTTAATATACTAGGAGTCATGATTGACCAAATAGAACTAGTTAAAGGAATTTGAGTTTGCACAATTAATTAGAAGGTTCAATCTAGCTCAAAATGAGAGTCCTCAATAAAATGAGTTGATCAAAGTTCTAGATGATTTAGGACTAATGTATTTATCAACAAGGATATATATTATATTATATTTGAATTCAATGTTTATTCTCTTTATCTCACATGGACAATTTGTATAAGATTTTAGTTAGATGTTTTATAGAATTCAAACATTTTATCAATATAAATAGGTCATCCACTTATTGAAAAAATGATCATCCTACACATGTAATTTCTTTATGCAATTTTATTCAAACTATATTTTAGTATTGCTTTTATTTTTCTTTAACAAGCATTCTTTTTTTTTTATCTCCATGGTTTATTTATTTTCTTATCTTTCTCATCCTATTCATTTTTTGCTTGGCATTGAGTGAAAATGATTTACCTTTCTTAAGGTTTGGAATTTTACATCATCCACACTTTATTTAGTATTGTGAAGCTAATATTTGTCTCTACTCGAGATTAAATTTCTAATTATAGTTTTTTCTTATTTTAAAGGAATAAACAAATAATAGATAGTACACTAATGAGATAATTAACAATTAGAGAATTGATTAGTTAATGATTGGCTGCATCAAATCAATATATTGGCATGCTAAATAGGACAAATTTAAATTTGTCTCATTAATCAATAATCATGCCACCAACACAAACATAGGTAAAATCGATGTTTGGCATTAATGAACCTTATTGTATTATAACCTGAAGTCCTTATGAAATGAAATATTTGAGGCAAGTCACAAGATAATACTTCATTTTTTAATTCTTCACAATAGTATAAAACTTCATTTGGGCAGAACCCTAGTGTCATCATATAAACTCTCATGTTCGTACATCTTTAGTGTCCTTACCTATACAAACTCTTGCTATAAGAATGACCATATATTTATAACAACCCTTTAATTACCTTTTTTTACAAGTTAGAATATGTGGTTAAATGTATAAAAATAGTTGTACCAAATCTTAGTTAGTTAGTTAGCTATGGTTCCTCTTAGTGCCTGTTTAGGAGTTGGTTTAAGTTTATTTTGAAAGTGATTTTCGTTTAGAAATGCATCAAAATGATGTTTTTTATTTTTTTAAAATTATTTTTGATATCAGCATATCAAAAGGATTTAAAAAAATAATTTTTTTTTAATTTCAAGTAAAAAATAAAACAAATTCAATTTTTTTTCAAAAACGCTTTTGAAATGCAATACCAAACACATCCTTAATGAATCATCCTTTTATCAGGCTTTAAACCTTTCTAATGTTAATATAAGGGTTATTCAGATAGAGACAGAAACATAGAAAAAAACACAAATTACCATAATGATATTATAGTAGTTAATAAGACCATGAAAATCATAATTTGTCAGCTAATTCAAATTCAAAATAAGTTAAGATAAAATGATCTCTCACGTAAACATTTACAAGACAAGTACTAGGGTACATGCCTATGACTAACATCCCAACAATAATATATTGAGGTTCCCAAACATATCCTAAATACTACATACCAATACAGCAACACAAACATAATCCCAATAACATTGGAATACGATCACATATGAGGTGCCACACACTATGTAAGTGTACAAATAACTTCGGCCAATTATATGACCTAATAACCTTATCAACATGCAACCTAACTTGTATATAGATAATACAATGGCTTATAAATGGACAACTCTCTTACACCTTAATGACTTGCTAATGAACAACAAACACAAGGAAAAATAGATAGGGTTAAGCTAGCCCGACACTTGAGTGATAGGGCTAGAAACTGGTCAAATAGTTTGGCTTGTGTATAATCGTCTATACCTAAAATGGATGGATAGGTTGCACCTAATTCCTAAAGGCATAAAATAGCTAATTTTAAATAATTATCCCAAAAATAATATAATGAGGTTCCCAAACATGTCCTAAATACTATATACCAATACAGTAACGCAAACATAACCCCAATAACATTGAATACAATCATACATGAGGTGCCACACATTATGTAAGTGTACAACTTCAGGCCAATTATATGACCTAATAACCTTATCAACATGCAACCTATCTTGTACATGGATAATACAATGCCATTAAGTACCATTTTTTCTCATGATTTCCAACCATAATCACATGAATTATCAATAAATTATATGTTCTACTATTTTTTTGGTCAGGAGAAAAAGAAAAAAATATTAAAGGTTAAGGCTTATAACATGGGTAAAACAAAGGAAGATAAATAAGCTCAAAAGAGCTCACTAAGAATAATAACCTTTTCTCCCTTTTATAGTCTAAGAATATAGATTTTAAATGGTTTGCTAGAGTTCTAAAACCTAACTAGTTTTACTGGTTTTGTGATTCCAACTGATTTCATAAACAATTAGGAAGTCAATGAGATGGAATTTTAGTCTTTTGATCTTAAGGGAATCGTTTTTAACCCTTAACAAGAGCCCTCTAGATGATTTTTAAATGTGAACACGAGATAGGGTTGAGTGGTTTTGTACAGATGGGTGTCTCAATCAAGGCTAACTAGGTTGATCACTTTCGTGGCTTTATCGAAACAACTTCGCCATCATTATTGTCTAAGATGGCTTGTGGTTGATAGAGGAGGTGCATACTTTTCTATTGGATCATTTCTTGCTTGGTTTGGAGGTTTTTAACTCCATATCTAATAGCTTTGAGATGTCAATATGATCAATATTTTCTTGGACAGACAATGAAGGTTGATAACGGACAAGATGTTGAAATGATTATTGGTGAATATAGGACATCATCGTTTGATTTCAAGGTAATTGGGTTGTAGGGGGAGGGGGGGGTGCTCGTGAGTTGAATGGTGATGGTTTCAATCTCAGAGGTTGTCGGAAATGTTGCATTTGACTGTTTGATGTTTGAATGTCTTCCTAATCAACCAAAATCAGAAAAGGGAAGGTACAATATTTCTGAAACGACATTGTTCTCACTAATCCCTAAAAAATTAGCGTTTTGTGATTTGGAATTTGTCAAACTTCAATTGTATTCTTATTAGTCCAATTTTGTTTAATTATACCCTTAATAACTCTTAAACTTTCAATTGATTGCGATTTCACCATTGCTGAAATTAATTGTTAACCCCGGATTTGAACGCCTTCTTCAATTCAGTTTTTGATTTCTAATTGAACAATTAAATTCCTGGTTGGTTATTAAACTTTCAATTTTATCTATAATTTCATTGATTTTATTCTTTGAAGTCATGCAACCTTTATGAATTAGTCCTTGGTTTTGGATTTGTTTAATCAAGTCCTTAATTGCTCATCGAACTCTTAATTTCATGTGATCAAGTCCCTAATTTCACCAATTTGGCTCTATAAAACCTAATTTGGATCTCTAAACTTTGATTTCAATTAACACCCAAATTCTCCAAAAACCATTTTCTTTTGCAATTAGACCATCAATTGATACCTAAGAAGAAGAAAAAAAAATCAATTAAGTCAAAATCAATTATTTAAAAAAAAAAAAGGTAACAACAGTGGAAACTATCTAATTTCAGGCAGGAAACAGAGAAGATCCAATAAAGGTCCAGCATCTACTGTTTTTGAGCAATCTCCTGCTGCCAAAACAGGATGGTGACTTATTCATGTGGTCCAAAGGGAGAAGAACTGAGGAAATTTCCGCAACTCTTGTACAATATGAAGGACTATTCATGCTACTGTAACTTCTGGCACAGCTGCTCAACTGCTGTCACAATCTGGGCAGGTTGAACTATTGTCCATTCCTCCAACGTCCCTGCATAAGGAGTTGGCACATCTTGTGAAGACAAGCACACAACTGGAGCATCCAAATAGTCATGGAAATTTTCAGTGATAGCTGCAGTCAAGCTAGCACCAATTCCACCAGTTCTCATGCATTCTTCCACAATCAAAACACGATGTGTCTTCTTCACAGAATTTCCGATCATGTGAAGATCAAATGGTTTCAATGATCTGATATCAATAACTTCAGGATCATATCCCTTGTTCACTAAAGTTTTGGCAGCCTGCATCGCGTGATATCTCATCCGGGAGTAGGTTAAGATAGTGACATGCTCTCCAGGCCTTACCATCTCAGCTTCCTCGAGATTGCAAATGTATTCTTCATCTGGAATTCTCTCCTTGAGGTTGTAAAGCAAGACATGCTCAAACAGTATGACCGGGTTCTCACTTCGGATTGCAGCTTTCATCAAGCCCTTGGCATTGCAAGGGGTTGAACATGCAACCATTTGGATTCCAGGGATTGATTGAAAATATGACTCGAGGCGTTGTGAATGCTCAGCTCCAAGTTGCCGTCCAACTCCCCCAGGCCCACGAATGACAATCGGTATAGTAAACTGGCCACCTGATGTATAGTGGATCATGCCACAATTGTTTGAGATCTGGTTGAAGGCTAGAAGAAGAAATCCCATGTTCATACCCTCAAAAATTGGCCTCAAGCCAGTCACAGCAGCTCCAATGCCCATACCAGTGAAGGAGTTCTAAGCAATAGGGGTGTCAAGAACTCTGAGATCCCCATACTTCTCAGCTAGGCCTTCGGACACCTTGTATGAACCTCCATAATGACCCACGTCTTCACCCATGACACAAACATGAGGATCTCTGTCCATTTCCTCTTCCAAACCTTCTCTTAGGGCCTCAAAAAGTAGTAGTTCATGCCTGAGAATAAAATGCAGATTTGTTAAGCATATTCATAATGGAATACAAAAATAATATTACCCACGAGCATACATAAAGGTGCTTATCATATACCAATCAATGTCATGGAGAATTCAGAGATATAGCGCGCACAAGGGCAAGATGTGCAATGTGATACAATAGTTTATTTTTTTTATTAACATGCGTGTCCGGATTAACTTGTGTGCATACCTCAACTAATTCTATAGATCCTGAAGTTAATGACCATGTAAGTCTCCAATAGTTATTATATTAGCAACTATAGGGTACGAACCTGAAACTACAATGGAAACAAATCTTTTAATTCCAAACTCATACCACTGGCTCACCTATGGTTGGGATACATTAGTTTATTACTACTAGTAGCAGTGGTCAGATAGCCTGCCCAACCCAATGCAGGGAAGCATACAATAATCATGGCTATAGCTGGGCTAATTGTCCAATTTTCTAAGGCTTCTTACTCAAAGAGAAAAACTTGAGTAAGTATCAAAATAATTGCTTTAAGATAAAACGAAACTACAAATTTCTCATCGACGTAATTGCTTTCACATGACAACCATCCACATCATTTATTCTCCTACTCTTACCCTCCTTTTTTGTAATATTCATAAGAAACCATGTAACTTTACAACTAGAGTCAAGGTATCCTGAGAATCGAACCAAATATGCTATCCAGAATATATAACCAGCTTGAACAGAGAATATACCAAGAAAAAATGGAAGCAAACATACCCAGGTTTCGATGCAGAGGAAGCTGCAGAAGTACCAGCCTTCGTCTAAAACAAAACAAGAAACAGCTATAAATAAAGAATAGACCAAACTTGGAGAGGAAACAAAAGAGACATAAAACAAGAGGAGAGGAGAGGAGAGATTAACTGCAACTGCATTTGTAATCAATTGATCAACCCTACGAGCTCTACCATTAGAACTCCCAAGATTTAGATTCACACTGCCATCAGATCTCACCACCAAAAAGCTGCTAGCTTTTCTCTCTGAAATCAAACAGCACTCAAAATCCATGTGATAACAAATCCTCTGTGGAAAATGGAAATGGAAGCATTAATTACAGAAGGAAAGGAAACAAACCTGCTAGTGATCTGCGAGAGGAAGGCAAAAGTAATTTCTTTGAATTAAAGGAATTGGTTAAAGCTGCTGCTGCAGCAGCACCAGCTCCTCCTAACCCCTGGAAAATGGTGGCCATTCAATTTGATCTTTATATGGCTAAAAAAAAGTAGAGATTTCCAAGAAAACGGAATGAGAAAGGATGGAATGGGATGCAATTATATAAGGGGGAGGAGAATTTGAGGAGCTGATAGAAAAGCTGGAACAAGAAAGTTATTGACAGCCACACCACCATTGTTTGCATCGCCACTTTTGCACCATTTTTGTATGCTTTGGCCATTTGATATTTGATCTTTATATGGCTAAAAAAAAGTAGAGATTTCCAAGAAGACGGAATGAGAAAGGATGGAATGGGATGCAATTTATATAAGGGGGCGGAGAATTTGAGGAGCTGATAGAAAAGCTGGAACAAGAAAGTTATTGACAGCCACGCCACCATTGTTTGCATCGCCACTTTTGCACCATTTTTGTATGCTTTGGCACGCGAGGGATGCAGTAAAGGAGTCTTCTTTTTGTCTCATTTAAGACAGTCGGGAACTAAAATAATAATTTAATTTGATATTGGTTGATCTAATTTGAAAAGGTATAAATTTATTAGAACTAATGTATAATAACTAGGTATAGTCAACCTGATCCAAACCTGAAATATATAAATATATTTATAAAATATTTA
Source organism: Salix arbutifolia (assembly GCA_025169955.1). Classification (NCBI taxonomy): domain Eukaryota; kingdom Viridiplantae; phylum Streptophyta; class Magnoliopsida; order Malpighiales; family Salicaceae; genus Salix; species Salix arbutifolia. The sequence goes on along the minus strand of CM045905.1, from coordinate 12,498,823 downwards.
GATTTTTTTAATACAGTATAATATATGCATATTTTAATATTGACATAAAACATGTATATATAAATAATACTTATAATTTTTTATTTAATATATATATACGTATTTTGAATATTCATATATATATATATATATATATATATTTTATTTTGTATTGATTAATAACTAATAATAGATAATAAAAACTCATTGGAATTTGGATACCCAAAACAAAATGAATAATTATATTTTTTACTTATAGATAATGGATAAAATATAAATGTGAAGAAATCCAACTCATTTTAAAATTGCATTTGCATTTGCCTAGCATTCCATAGTTTTAATCCAACTCATGTCAATACCCTAGTATTCTATAGTTTAGTTAAAATTGCATTTGCTTGCTACATTTTAAAAAAAATACAATTTGCAAATAGGGTTAAAAAAATCTCAAAGATGATAAAATGACCATAGTAACCTTATTCATACATACATACATACATACAACAATTAGACACCAAACGACAAATCATTTCTCCAACTCTCTCTTATGTTGTGAATAACTTGTGATTTCTCTCAAATTGAATAACAAAAATAATATTAAAATCAAATTCTCACAATAATTTGTGTTTCATCGTGTTTTTTTATACTAGATAGTGGAATCACTCACATGTTTTCTATACATACATACATACATACTCGTGATTTTTTTTCCATCCGTGGCTTTGAAAATCATTGATAATGTATAGTGATGTGAAAAAAAAGATTATTCAATTGCTTATAGGTTGTTTAGTGATTGTGTAAATTAAGGAAGATTATTGGAAATAAAACATGAGAATAAATAAAGAAATCAACGTGACCAAACATTAGATCTAAAAGATTATCTACTTTAAATTTTTTGAGTTTCAAAATATTCTGCACCTAAAGATGATGATAGGTCTAATATTTTGTCAGCCTAAATGCATTTGGGTTTAGCGCATTGTTGAATCTAAGGGTATTTGGTTTGGTATATTACTATACCCACATGCACTTGGGCTTAACCTAAAGGTGTTAGGTCTAACATTTTATCAGACCCACACATCTAGGCTCAACATGTAGCTAAACTCAATGGTGTTAGGTCTGATATCTTACTAGACCCATATGTATTTTAGCTCAATATGTAGTTCAACCCAAAGATATTAGATTTGATATCTTGCTAGAATCATATATACTTGGATTTAACATGTAGTTAAAACCAAGGATTTTAGGTATTGATCTTGCTAGTATCATATATACTTGGGCTTAGCACATAACTGAACCAAAAAATGTTGGATCCAATATCTTTGTCAAACTCACATGTACTTAAACTTAAAACATAGTTGAACCTAAAGGTATTGGATCTAATATTTCACTAGACTCACACGTATTTAGACTCAGGACATAGTTGAACTTATGGATATTAGGTCTGTTATTTTGCTAGATTCATACACAAATGTGGAAAACATTTCAAAAAGTTTATTATATTTTCATCAATATTAATATTGTATAAATGATATTTATACCTTATTAATTTTATCAAGAGTTAATGACGCCTTAACCTCTTTATTGAAGTAACATGACAAATTTGAGAGGTTATATGTACTCTCTAAACTACTCGGGTAAGGGGTTCAAAATCTTCATTCTCAACAATATATATTTTTAGAGAATCACTATTTTGTTTCGTTCTCTCTCTAAAAAGATATTTACTTAAACATCTAAAAGTTTTTAAAACCACCAAAGAGGACCTTTTGTAGTGACCAACTACCAATCATCTTGGCTTACTAGACATCGGTTATTGGTCATTTTGGCAAATGAGAATGGATTAGATTGCTAGAATTAAAAGACTAATCAATTATCTAACACATAACCTTGCTACTAATTTACTTGGATTTAGGACAACATTGATTATATTATGTTCTTTGTTCTTATATATTTACATAAACAATTACATTATTGAGAATAACAATATGTATATTGAAGGTAGGAATATGAACTTCTCCATCAAAACAAGGCAATGGATTAGTTTCTATCCTTAATGACAATTCTCTCAATATTTGGGCATCTGATGCGACCATATTATTTGATAAATTCATCCATATTTACATAGTGTTTTGCATATGTTTTGTATATTAAATGCCTTGATATTCTTTGTTTTATGTTTTGAAGGCATTTTTGGATGAAAGATGCAAAAATGAAGTAATTGGAACTGATTGATAAATTTAACCTTCAGTCGATATTTTGTGTAGAGTAGAAGTTCTAGAGATTGAAATGAAATGATTCCAGTGGCATTCAAAATCTAAGATCCATAAATTTTTGGAAAGCTAAGGAAAAAGAAATAAAATAAGGAAGAACATAGAAATCGCAGCCTTCAAAGTCAAATCTTGCAATCTGCTGATGTCGACCTTTGTCCATTCTAACTTCAATATATCGAACTACAAAAGTCTGATTGATGCAAACCTAATTTGTTTGGATTCAAGACTAAAAGACCTATAAACTCTCCAAATTTTAGCTCACAACTATGTGTTATGAATGAGATATGAATTTTACAAGGGACAATTAAATTCTGTCAACTTAAGAAAGAACTATTTTGTAAAATAGAAATTAGAATTTCTAAGCATATATAAAGGAGGAGAGGCAACAATAAACTTCGGCCAGTAGCAAAGAAAACACAAATCTTCCTCCTCCAAACCCTAAATCATGTTTTCTTCCATCTTTTTATTTAGTTTTTCAATAAATATGAAAGGCTAGACTCTTTTGCTTGGTTGCAAGGACACATAAACCTTTAGATTCAAGAATTGTGAGATCTTGTTTTTACCTCATTTTTTCAGTTTATATTATATGATGAATATGTTTGTTCTTCTATGCTTATTTTCCTATGAATTTTTATTTAATTGCTAAGAATGGACTCGAAGTTATTATTGTAGACAATCTATTACTAAGTTTGATATTAAAACCAAAGTTGTGGTATATGAACTTGTGAAGCAACTAAGTTAATAATTATAGTGGATCTACGTTATTAATCTTAGAGAGAACATTCAATCGAACTAAACATATATTGCGGACAATTATGTTTCTTAATTGATCAATTTATGTAGTTTTTAATGCTACCATTGAATCAAATTACTAGTGCGGACACTGTGATTGTTTGATGGTTAGGGTCAGTTATATGGCGAATCCTTTAATGACCCAATTTTAAGAAGAAATAAATATTCAGAATATAAATTGATGTATCATTTCCATGATCAGTTCTGATTTCTATAGGTGGATGTTGACTTGCGACCAAGGTTTGTTTTATTGATAAATTTCAGTTTTATATAATTTTTGCTTAGTTTGCTTTAGCCTAGCCTAGACAACTTCCAACCCCCCCTAATTGCATAGCATATAGCACGAAAATCTGAACTAAATCGTCCTTGTGGGATTGATTCCTTGCTTGCTCTATACTATCTTGTTTGATTTGTTTTAAGCTAAGGTAATTAATTTGTGACCACGACATCACAACAACATCTTTAGATGCTTTTTAGACTTAATGATAGTGGAAAATTTATCTTTTCAATAGCAACTTTAACTTTCACAAAGGTTAAATTCCACTTTTCCTGATTGTTTTTTTCTCTCAATATTATCCTATAATAGTGGATTGATTGGTAATTACTTTGTGATTTACTTTAGTTTATTTTTAAAAAAGTTATCATCATCTCAGGACTCAAGTCATGGGTTTGACAAGTTAACTTAGGTTGAACCAAGTTGATTTTTTGTTTTGTTTTTTTAATATTTTTTCAATTTCATCATTCAACATTAAGTTTATTAGGGATTTAGTTTCTTGATTTTATTTATTTATTATAATGTTATCTCAATCTCATGATCCAAAATGTGAGTTAAATAAGTTAACTTGGTTTACTTGAGTTTTTGTTTTTAATTTACTTTTTTTTTCTCAATCTAATAACTTTATATCGATTTGAAAATCAAGCTTTGTGATTTATTTTATTTTTTATGAGGTTATCCTCACCTCATGACTTGAGTCATGAGTTTGGCGGAATAATCTAGGTTGACTTAAGTTGTTTTTCTATGTCCCTTTTTAATTGATTTTTTTTAATTTCTTTTTTCAATTCTTGGTTGATTGAGAATTGAGCTTCATAGTTTGTTGCTATTTATTTTCTATTTGGTCATCTTAACTTCATAACTTGGATTGATAGTTTAACAAGTTAACATTGGTTGATTTGTTTTTTTTTTAATTTTATTATTCAATATTTGGTTTATTGAAAATTAGTCATCACAATTGATTATTATTTATTTTCTATGGGGTTATCATATTTTGCATGACCCAAATACAAATTGGTGGGTTAAACCGAGTTAACCTAAATCGATCCAATATACTATTATATCAATATTTGTTAAGAAAATATTGTTTTCAATATTTTAAGTCAAGCTACCTTTTTACTAGTCTTTCATATTCTCTGTAGATTTTCCGAGTTGATTGAGACATATTGGGTTAATCTCCACATGATTTTAATTTTTTTTTCTATTAGAAAAAACATTAACAATATCTAAATATTTTTTATGTTAAAAAAATAATACAATCAACAACATAACATAGAAAAATTATATAAGCTTTAACTAATAAAGCATCTAATAACATAAATTGGAAATATAAAAGCAAAATGAATAATTATCAAATTTATTTTTTTAACTATTAGGATGTTTAACGGAATCATACTCTTATGATATAAATTTATTTAGTGGTTTCGTATTGAGATTAAGATATATATTTGAGATATTTATTTAGATAACTTCATAATTAGTGGTCATGATTTTATTATGAAATGGGCCACCAAATTATGAGATTACTTTTGTTTCTAAAACAAATCTCATATATTTGTTGATTTTTTCTTTATTATTTTATTAGATGTTGATGAATGTAAGACCCTAAAAACAAACATATGCCAAGGGATGCTCAAATATGTGTATTCACGAGGATGTTACATATGTGAGATAAATAAAATTTATATAATTATCATAGGTACACAAGTTTTTGATTTATTCCTTTTTACCTATTCAATGTTTGTGACATGTACTTGCCCTAAATAAATGCTTGAAAATAATATTCATTTTTATCCTTATAGTTTTTACAAAATGTTATTTTGGTCTTGATATGATGAGTATTCATTTTATTATCTTTAAAAGCACAATATCCATTAAACATGTTTTACATTTATATGACTTGATATAAAGGAGTAAGTAGGTGTCATTTTAATTTATATTATCCTCTTAACATTACTATCTCATTTACCTTTTTCTCATTTACACAGAGAAATTACTATTAGATTGTAATAGTAACTCACTTTTTTGAGAAGATATTCATAGTTCCAAAGACCTAAACTTAATGAATAGAATATAAAACCAAAAATACAATAAATAAAGTTTTATAACAATTAAAATAACAAATTCCATAACTCAATGTAAGCATGCAACCAAAAGTGCCCTTGAAAACCTTGTGTTTGGCTCTATAAGTACTCCGCAACTCAAGAGCATCTAATGTTTGTTGCCTCTCCATTTTGTGTTCTAATTTTTATTCTAGACTCATTACCATCCTCTTCCTTGATTACATTAATTAAAATTTGTTAACCTTCGTTGAAGTTTGAACACTTATCTTGGCCTAAATGTTTTGAATCAACCCAATCAATATATCTCTAATCTTCTTGACCCTTGACCTTGTAATTGGCCTGATTGGAAAGTCTAGAGGATCCTGTGTTAACGTTTGTTGATTCTCACCATACTTTATGTTATGTAAGTGGGATGATCCGTATCAAAATACTGAAACACAATGTTAATTTGTCAGTTTAGCAAATTTTTCAAAATACATTAAAAAAATCCAAAACTGACCGTGTAAAATAACAAATTAATAGAGAAAAAGGTGGAATATACTTCAAATTGGTCAAATGAGGTGCTTATAAGTGGTAGCGGCAGTGGGAGAAATGGATGGTTGTCACGGTTAGATGGCTTAAAAGAGAATCAATCGTTGACCGAAAAAACGAGTTAGAAAAGTGAGGTCTGCTTGGGGAAAGATGAAGAAAGAAAGAAGCAAAGGGAGAAGAATAATTAACCGGGATGTAACCATTGCAGCACGTGCCACATGCATGATCGTTTTTGTTGAAATAGGTTTTTCCACTAAGCTAAGATGAGAAAAAGAGAAGAAAAAAATCAACCACGTCATGGTTTGATAGATGTAGAAAAAAAGGTGACATCTTTGCAGATAGAACAGAATGCCCTTTGTTTTTTCTGGTAGGAAAACCGGCATGAAATTATATGCCAGCAAGGGGGGGTATATCCAAAGAGCAACAGTTGCATCAGCCTGGTACAAATCAGGAACCCCTCGCATAAATCAGCCTCTGAAGTACCAAAAAGTTTGGTAAAAAGAAAGCTCTTGCCTAGCAATGGCTGTCCTTTTCATGTACAAGCAGTCATATTCTACTCACGAGGTAGGTATCATCGGTAAACTATGGGGTTGATTTGGAAGAAGGGCAGAAAACATGTCTACTTTAAGGATCTCAGCCGCGTCCGAAACGGCAAATAGAAATCTAGGGCGAGAGCGACCGAGAGAGAGAGAGAGAGAGAGATGGTGGTGATGGTGAGAAAACAAAGTGCACTTTTAACATTATCTCATTCAGCTATTGAGCTATCAACCTCTATCCGGTGTGCACTTACAAGTTGGTGGTCCCTTTTCTTCCTTTTATGTACAGAAACTATAGAGTGAAAAGGCTTCAAGTGCCTTGTGTTGTGTTCAACATAAAAAAAGTGAGAGTACAAAGGTAGAAGGAAATAAAAGATCTACTGCTAATCTGCTACTCAAAATGGGTGGCAGGCAATGACAATATGTAGTAAAGGATGGTGTAGAACAGGCTCACTTCTCCACAATTGCTGGACCTCCATAGAGTTCTCCTACAACTGTCAAGTCCTCAGGTTTCTCCCTCTCTTCAAGCCAAGCATAGCCTTCCTTCTCCTCTTCAGGAATTGATACTCCATCCACTGCTTTGCCAGACAACAAAATTATCAAACACTTGTCCGTTCAAATATCAGGCAGCTAAATTACACCGAGGCAAACATTACTTCGTTTCTGTAAACATTTTGAATTATATATAACTTTGTGAAGATGCACCATGGTACCTGAGAAATTGTCAAATGGGAAGTCGAGGTAGTATTGGCAGTGCCGACCATCAGGATCAGAGTATGGAGGGCCTAGCACATCCAGTACTGCACAGGCCGTCACTGCTGTAAAGCAATGCATGTTGCCTCCATCAGTAGGGTATAGGATAGAGGTTTCGCAAGGAGCGGTTAATTTAGAGTTGACCTTGACCTTTGCCAGACGAACCTCAGGCTGCTTGGCTTCGTTAACAAAACCGAGAAGTCAGGGGCTAGTTTCATTTCCAATTATAGAAGAGAGAAGAAAGAAATTGCCAAAGTCATGCATTCCGCTAGGGTCAAACAACTGAGGCTCATGGTATTGGGGAAGAGAGTCAAGACACATCTTCCAGACAGGTTATGAAAACGACCATGTGAACCGTTTATCTAGCGAGCTGGAGCACATTACTCGATGAGAATTGTAATTTTTGCATTGTTCAAAACTTTTTGGTTTTCACAACTAGAAGACCAATTTCAGATATTTAGAAGGGATTTCTTTTCTTTTGTTTTTTACATCTCAGTTTACATCGTTAGATTTACATTTTTCCTTTCTAGGATTTGCTATTTTTATCAAGTTTAGGTTCCCAGCCTGTAAAAAGGGTACACTGATGCTTGAGCTGGCCTATTGCTACCAATAAGAATTTCTTTTCAACTGTGACATTTACTCAGCATATTCAGGGGTTTGATTTCTGGGTTGGAAATGTCTGTCTCCTGTTGGTACTTAATATAACTCATCGCCAGAAAGACAAATACTGGGTTTAGCGCGGCCATTTTAGTAACGCTTACTCTATTAGAGCATTTCTATTTCTTCATTTTTTTAGTACGAACTTTGTCAGCATAAAATTCAGTACAAGACATAAAACAAGTAACACTTACTCTTTGAAGGACTGGCCACAGCAGATGTACTGGCAGGGACATCAGCCACCCAGTCATATGATTTGATGTGCATAGTCCCGAAGAGAAGTTTGCTGAATACAGTCATTCCAGGATGATTGTGAAGTGGAATGATGCCAGATGGTGGCAAACAGAAGATCCCCATCTATGATAATTGAAAATTAGATCACACAAGTCAAAATACAATTCCTCCAATATAATGTGAAAGCAACTCAAAGAGGGCTACCTACAGAAAATTTGTCACATTCATGGAGATGCAGATATCTTATCACCGGAGTTTTCCCAGCCACAGAAGCTTGAAAATGTGGCATTTCAGGAACGAGATCAACATCAGCAGGCTTGAAGTTATCTGCATGACAGGAACACTGGTGATTAAAAATTCAAGGACAAAAAAAAAAAAAAATAGCCCATGTTACTTTTGCACGAGCAGCGACAACTTCTTGAGTTCTCTACTTGTATGTTTCATTCCAAGACTGTCCTAATTTTATTGGAAAGCCCCAATGAAACCTTGTCCATGAAGGCAACAGAAGCAGAAATAGCAAACTAAAAGAAATTAATAAGCCAAATCTGATTGAAGGACCGGGGTAAACAAGATAAACCAGGATAGAAAACAATGCACTAGAGAACGAAAATTCAAGTCAAGCTCAACAGCAGAATTGAGACAAACCAGGTATTCTTGGAGCGTAATGGCCTAAAGATTTTGTAGTTTAAATATTAAAAAAAAGTTATTAATTTAATTTTAACCCTGTATGAAGCAGCAATGTTAAATGTATACATTTCCTTGCCTGATCAACAACAGATAGCTAGCTAAACCTCCATTTCAATTGTAGAATTAATAACTTTCGTAATCAGAAATGTCAAAACTAAACTCTAAAACCACTCAATCCAACCCAATTTTCTAACTCTAAGGAATCAAATTTAAGGCACTGAGCGCTAAGAAACATACCCAAAACTGCCTTTAGCTTTCGGATATCATCAGGAGAAGGAATAATTCCACTGCTACAAGAGTCAAACACTTCATTGCAGGTGTTAAACAGCTTCTGAACCGGCGATACAGCCACCATCTTCTTATGTTGCCGCCGCCGGTTCTTCTTTCCCTTGCTATTTGTATTGGTTTTCGGACTCAAATTCGAGTTCGGAATCTTATCCTTGGCCAATTCACAAACTTGTTTTACTTTCTTATTAGCCACACTCGTCTCAATCCCCATTCAGACCCACAAATTGCTCTCAAAACAACAAGAATTCCTCAAGATAAGAGATGGGTATCGCTTGAAAATCCAAAAAATACAAAATTAAGATATGGATATGCAAGATATTTTTCAATGGAAAAAAAAGGGTATGAATATGCAGTTTTTGTTGTAAAAGTAGGGTACTGTTTACTAGTTTGATGGTATGTGTACGTGTGTGTGTTTAGGACTCAAGAATGGAGAGGTGAGAGCAGAGGAGGAGATGCTGGAGTGAAAATTTGCATCTCTGGTGATACGGGGAGAGGTTAGAGAAGAAAGATGGGTATAAAAGGGCTGTTGGGGAAGGTGGTTTTTCTCTCAGGGAGAATCAAAACCATGTGCCTTTGCTTCTATTTCCTATGGGCTGTTCCTAATACCAGTTGGGTTTTTTCTTTTCTTTTCTTTTCTTTTCGTTTTTCACATTCCGTTTTAGTTTCTAAAATGAATAATACGCTCGTATCCCGTTCGTTTTTATATTTCAATTATTATTTTTATATATTAATTTTTTTCTATGTTTTTATATCATTTTAATTTATTGATATAAAAAATAAATTTTAAAAAACAAAAAAATATTATTAATTGGATGCATTTTGAAATGAAAAACATTTAAAAGGTAGTTGTTATCGCGATACTAAATGTCTGCTTGTATTTTTTAGAAACTTTGAAACAAAATTATTTTTATTTTAAATTGATTTATTTTTTTATTTTTAAATTATTTTGATATGTTAATGTGAAAATTAATTCTTAACAAATAAAAAAATATTATTTTGATATATTTATAAATAAAATATGCTTTGAAAACCAATATCAACCAACTGAAACAAATCGGAAACCTAAGTAGATTCTAGATAAATAGGACTCGTTTACAAAGTTGCATTCTGCTCTGATTCAAATAAGAAAAACAACATAAGAAATATTATAAAGAATATTGAGAATTATCCAACGTGCTCATTCAACTTGGCTGGACGAAGAGCAACCTCGTTGACTAGCAAGAGAAATCTAAGAATAAAATTGAAAAACGAAATAGATGAAATTGACAATACAAAAATCTTTTGGATCCAACTTCTTGTCCAACATAAATTTAACATTAAATCATATATAAATTATTTTGATAGAACTCACTCACTTTTCTTGATTAATCCAAAAATTTATTATGTGTAGGCTGTTAATATTAATCATATAATTAGAATAACAAAAAATTATGGATACAGTAGATAAAAATGGAAAAGGTGCTTGCTATGTGTTTCTCGATTGAAAATAATTTATTTAAAGAAAATATAAAATATAAAAATATTTTAATAGCCTACATGTCAAACAAATTTGGAGCTCCACCAAATACTTTTCTACACTCATTTTATTCTTTTGGTGCGGATTAAATAGACTTTTTTTCCTTTGAAATTAAAGGGGCAATTACTCCCTTTTAATACATTTATTTGGCCCTTTCGCTACCTCATAATTTTATCCCAGCACTTAAATAGCACGAGGCATGATCTCTTGCAATTTGATTCAAACAATCAAATAGGGTTTAATTTTGTATTCCACATCCCCCACACAATATACTTCTCACTCTACTGATCGTCATTGTCTGTTTCGTTTCGTTTCGGTTAAAATAACCGAAACATTTCGTATCAGTTAAAAAAATGAGATAAAACACCATCATTTTTATCTCGGTTTAAATTCCAGTCTGTTCCGGATTTTTCGGTCAAATACCAGCTAAAACGTTCTGGTTTTATTCCGCCCGTTTTGTTTCGGCCAAATACTATTTTTTTTAAATAATAAATAATTTTACAATATTAATTATATCTCTTAATTTGACCGTTAAATTGAGATGAAATTTTACAAGGAATCTTTTGACATATTTATATATATTATGTTAAAATTTCAGAGCAATCAGAGAATATAATAACCTTGCAAGATTGATGATGTCATTCTCGTGATATTATACATGTTTATAATTTTGTTAAGAAAAATCATTTTATTGTGTCTTTTTTTAGATTAAATTATACAATACTAAATAATTTTATTTTTGAATTTGAACTAAATTTTTTTAAGTTAATATATTTAATTATATATATATATAAACAGTACAACACAACGCGCAGAAACCAAAATATTCCGTTCCAATTGAATAAACAAAGCACCAATGCCAACTTGCTACTAACTTCTTACAATTTTCTAATAAAAAAAGAAATACTTTTTACGGTTTCCTAAGATATAATTGCATAAAGGAAATAATTTAACATGTTGGATTTAAATATACTTTAATTCCAGCATAATTTTAGGTAAGTTTAGGTCGCCAAGTGTATAAATACACGCAGTCATTGGGTAAGAAGAACAAGTCCTAACACATAATTTCATGCATGTCATAACCTATCTTTTTATCCACTTCCCGAAATATTTTCCAAAAATCCAAAAACTAATATGTTTTCTTATTTTAACAAGTAGGATAATTTTCACTAAGTTTCATATATAAAGTTTACTTAATCATTTACTATTTTACTAAAAGTATTAGTTAGGAATTAGTAGTCATATGAATAGTTAACCAATTCAATTCTCTTTTCTCTTATTCTTTATTTTTTTTCCCAATTTATTTTTTTATTATTTTTTCCTCAATTTAATTCCTTAATATTTTTTCAATTTAATCCTTTTTGTACTAATTTCATGAGATTAATTTCTACATTAAAAGAGGGAGGGTCGAAATGTAAAATATGGGGGAACATGTGACCATTCTTAAAGGTAGTAAGTGTTGTTTGACCCATTTATTTTTCTTTTTTTATTATTCTATTCATTTCACTTATGGAATTTTAGTTTTGGTATGAAAGATCATTTTATCCGTCTCCAGTTCATTGAGTTTTGGGAGATGAGTGAGAAACTAGTTGAAAAATGGTTAGGGGAGAAAAAATTATTGGTTGGTGATATTATAATAGTAAAAAAAGATTGATTTTGATGTCAATGAGTTCTAATATATGAAAAAACATCCATTGAAATGTCTTTAGGCCTCATTTTTATATAAACAAATATTGGAGTCTAGAGAGAATTGTTTTTCTCCTATTTTATTTTGGGCCATTTTATAGGTGTTTTAAGTTGAGATATTGATTTATTTACATAATAAAAATGTTTACTAGGTATTTCTAGGCGAGAATAAGTTGAGAAATTATTTTTTAGGTAAATAAACCCTCGCCTGAGTTTTCAACCATCTCTATAATGGTTTAAAATTGGACAAGATTATGACCTATCCTCAATCAGAATGAACCAACTCGTTTTTAATTATTTTTTTTAAATAAAATTAAATAAGATATAACATAGAAAATAGGGAAACAAACGTATTAAGTCTTAAAAGCAATTATAAAGTGCTTTTGACCCATTTATTTTCTTTCTCCTCTTATTCAATCCCTTTCACTTTGGAAATTTTAGTTTTGGAATAAAATTTTATTTTGTTATTTTTTAATGACTCGTGTTGTTTTATTGTGTTCTTTTTTGGATGGACCTTTTTTTCTATTTTTCTATTTGTTTATATAGGGTTATATCATTTTCATGACTTGAGTCATGGATTTGGCAAAGAAACCTAGGATGGCTCAAGATAGACTTTTCTATACGATTATCATGGACTTATGAATCAGAGTATGGTTCTAGTAAGATAACTTTGGTTTTTCCCCCCTTTTATGATTTATTGTTTTTAAATTGCATCTTTCCTAATTGGATTGATTATTGAATTGAGCCTCAATTTATTTTGATTTATTTTTTTATGGGATTATCGTAGTCTCATGATTTAGATTGTGGATTTAATAGGTTAACTAAGATTGACTCATATAAGTTTTTACTATCATTTTCATTTTTTTAATTTTATCATCAATATTAGATTGATTAGGAATTGAAATTCATAAGTTATTTTGATTTATTTTGTATGGTGTTATTATGGTCTCATGATCTAAGTTGCAAGTTTAGCAAATTAACCTAAGTTGACCTGCATCGAACCAATATGTTGTCGTCTTAATTATGTTTTGAAAAGAATGTTGTCTTGGATTCATTTTTAATTAAAATATGTTTTTATTGGTCATCTAGATTATTTTTGAACTCATCAAGTTAAACAAGTCACATCAAGTCAATCTCCATATGGTTTATTGTTTTTTATTGGGAAAAAAACATTAACAATACTTAAATATATTTTTACATTAAAAAGATTGTCCAACCCACAAAGTAGTACAAACAACTTTGTACTTTGTATACCAAAATATTTAGGGTAAAACCCACATGCTTCAATATTCATATGAACATTGAAGCAAGTTTTTTTTTTTATTTCCCATATATTTTCTCTTGATTCTTCATCCTTTATCCCCTTGAATTTTTTTTTAAATTTATACTTCAATATTGATTTTGTATTTTTAAAATTGATAAAATCATTTGCTTCATTGTTCATATGAACAATGAAATAGGTCTTCGTTTTTTTCTTTTATTTTTATCATTGTTTGTATTTTCAATGTTGGGTTTTTATTTATTTTTTATTTTATCATTTAATATTTCATTAATTTGGAATCGATTTTCATAATTTGCTTAACTTTGTTTTCTATGAGGTAATCGCAATATCAAACAAACATTTTGATATTTAACGTGTGCTTGATTTTGTGAATGTATATTTTTTTAACATATAATTAAGTGAAAAATATGTTTTAAAAAACAAAGCTATCAAGCTTAGTGGGGTTCATGACCTGGATCGTGGGTTTGGCGGTCTAAACCATGAAACTCAAGTCAATCAAATATGTTGTCATCTCAATATTAAAAAAATAGGGATGTTATCTTGATTTTTTGTTATGTCAAACTATATTTTTTACATGTCATTTAGATTGTCTTTTAACTTGTGAGGTCAATTGGTTTCACGTTGGGACAACTCTCATATAATATAATTTTAAACCCGAGTTAGGCAAAAAGTTAGTTCAAGAGATTTTAAGGTTGATTCGTTGCTAAATTTAATAATAATATCAAATAATTCAATCAAGATGTTTACTCATATTTAGTTTTCTTTTATAACCCATAGTGTAAACTATTTCGATTCTATAAATGATGTATAGTGCATAAATGTAGGTACATGTCCCTCCAAAGATTTTCAAAAAAATCACTATATTGTTTGTTCATGTAATTTAGCCTTACTTTCATAGCATTTCTCAAATTTATAGCAGTATCCAAATAAACTTATTGTTTTCTAAATTGGCCACTACCTCTGTCAATTCTTAACTTTTATTTTTATTTCACTTTTATAGCTCTAAATTAATAGCCATTTTTTTAAAATATATTGAAAAAGAGCAAGATTGGAGCTTTAAAAAATAAATCATATTATTATTTCATACCTCATGGAATATATCCTCTAATTTATTTTCCCTTAACACCTGTAATCTCTTGAACCACCTAATTTTTTCAACTAACCATGACACTAATTTAATTAACCAGGTAACTGGTTTCCACGTTATTTGCTCCACCTACTCACACGTCAATTATTTTAGATTTCTCATCACATACATATGAATTTGGGCAGCAGTAACGTCAGCTTTGCTAAAGGCAAAGGGCAAAAAGGGTTTTACACCACAAAATGTTTTAGCTTCCTGCCATCCCTTCAATAAATGCTGAGAAAATAAACAGTGCTGCTTTGTCTGCCAGGCAACGTTTTTGGGTTCAAAAAGTCCACTCCCTCTACCTGCTTGTTCCTGTCGAGTTTGCGAGACGCTAGGCTCGTGTTATGGATCTGTTAATTTGACCTTTAATTGAATCAAGTGTTGTAACATCAACCTATTTAAGCCTGTATGTATGACTTTGTTCTTAACTGCTGACACGTAATTTCGTTCAGAATTGCTTTTAAAATCATTTCAGGAAAAACTATTTATTTTCTATTAATGTGTAAATTGATTTCAAAGTATTTCTTATTATTGAAAAATAAAATAAGAAAAAAAAATAGGGAGAAGGATTGCTTCTAAATTGTTTCTAATGACTGAGTGATTCCTTGGGAGTATGATGCATGTGTTTTTCGCTAGAAAAAATATCAAAATAATATATAGTTTTTTAAAATGTATTTTTTATATTAACACATCATTAATCGAAATAATTCAAAAACACACAAAAATAATTTAAAGTTAAAAAAATTAAAATCTTCAAAAGTGCAGATTGTGGACTTTGAGTTTTGGACCCAAGTTGTACCTATAAAACAAGTCTCCTATGGAACCAAAGATACTCTTCTATTTTATTATTTAAGTTTTATCTCAAGTGCCAAGGATGTAAAAATACAAGAAGATGAAAATAGAAGACTTCTAATTGGTAGCTTGTGTGAATTTCTATTAAAGACCGAATAATTACATGAACAACTCATCCTTAAGAGTTGATCAAATCTTAAAAAGAATAATTTATTTTTAAATAATATTTGCTCAAACCCTAAATGAATTATAATGTTTAAAAGGATATTTTGAGACTCCTAAGAAATTCTTAAGATTATTGTTTCTTCTCTATTAATGTATTTCGTAAAACTCAATTGTGCATACATATTACTGACCACATTTAAATAAGATTTTTAACCATAATTTTCTCTCATTATTTTTCATGCAAATCAATACCCCTCCCTATTAATTCAGAAATATATATTTTATATCTCTAAGTGGTTAATATCTCTTTTAATTTATATGACCTTGAGTGGTTTAATCAATTAAATTAATTAAATTAAATTAGGTAGATAACATAGTTTATCAATCATATCTTTATGCGACTCTTAGATAAGTTAGGTGATAAATTTTTATCTAAACAAATTTTATATGTTTATCTAACTATTGTGATGTATACCTCGTGATCACATGGTCACTTAACTCACACATAAAAAAAAATCATGGCAAGACAAAAAAAAATTAAGTTTGATAAAAGTGTGACATAAAGATTACCTATATTAAAACACAAATACTATTAGAAATGACCCTTACTTAATGAATAACAATTTGTGAATGGAAAGTATGAGGAAGATGCCACAAATAGGTAAACTTTAGTACATTAGAAAACCTAAAAATACGAGAATACCTCACACATATAAGCAATATTATTCTATAATAAAAGTCTGTAAAAACGCTAAATACATGATAAATAAAAATATTTATAAGAGGTAAAAAACTATCCTAAATAATTATATAAAAATAATAAAGTAGTTATAAATAATGTAGGAAATATAATCCTAATTCAACTAGGAAACTAATATAAATTAGATACAATAAAGTGAAATTGGAACTTATTTCAATACCTTTCCAATGTTTAACTGACCTAAAATTTTAATTGTATATAAAACAAGACCTTTAAACAATTCTGGTATAAAATCATCCTGATCAAAAAATTAAATGAAAAATCAGACTTGTTACAATAAAATTATACATTAGAAAAAAGTAACCCAAAACTGACTTTAATCTCCTAAGTAAGCATGAAAATATTTTTAATAGATCATGTTCTTACCTTGTTTTTGTATAGTATAGAATTTTATAAAATATTATGCAAAACATTGTTGTAATTTTAGGACTAATTGCTACCCATAATAATACAACCCTAAGCCATGTTGTAAAAGAAATATCCCTTCTTGCACTTGGATTAGGTTGATTTTAGGTTGACCCATATGTGTTATAGCCTTCTTTATTTCTTGATGTTGTATCATATCAATCATTGACACTAGATATTCATCTTTAAGGTTACAAGATTCAACTTAATAAATTTTATGTTGTCTCGTATGATGGTAGATATTCATGCAACATATCTTATTAACCTAATAAATCTAACTTATAAGAGCCATCTTATTTCCTCCTTCATATGATTGATCAAATACAAATTCATTCTTCATGGAGGTTGTTTATATGGTTTAAACCTAGGTTTGATTGGTACAAGATGTTCAACCAAACTTTTATCTAAATTAGGGATTTCATCATAATCTTAGACAAAATAATTTTTATAAATGTGACAATGATACCTATTTCTTTTATAGTTCTTTTGATATAGTTGTACTCATATATTTTGGTCTAGAATTATCTTCAATTTCAAAGTTAGGTTTCATTTACATGTCCTAAGCTTCATCTTATTTATCATCCAGTTTTAGCAATGCTAAAGGAGGAATCATCGTATTCAAGCAAGATTAATTGATAATCTTGATATGATATTATTGAACAAGGTTTTTCTTGATGCCCAATACTTCTCGAAATATTTTATTAAGTGACAATGACTTATTTAATCTCATGTTTCAACTTCTTAGCAATTTGTTTTTCCAATTTAAGGTTATTTGACGTAGAAAAATCTACTGTAAGTAACCATATACATGTTATGGTTTTTTACTAAGAAACTAATGAGTGAATTAGATTTGACCTATGTCATTATTGTTGTATAACCATGTATTTTTCATCATTTAATTAACCATGAATGGTTTATCATATATTTTAACTATTTCATTTGATTCATCTAGTAACCAAAATATGAAAGCTTGATGTATGTAATAACAATGGCACACACATGTTAGTGTGTCTCCAATCTCATTCAAGTAAGGTGTTGCAGCTTGTCTTTATTTCTACCATGGAAAATATTATAGTAGAGGTTTTGAACCCAATGATTCAAATAGTACGGACTGTTATTCAATCATTGGCGCTAATTATTGATTTCAGCAATCTCTACCTTTTTTACATTATATTCACAATCATTGTCAAAATAATGAAGTTGGTCATGTTTGTCTTCATATAAATATGGCAGGGTGAATATCATATTTATGGATTTGTAAGCCTTTGTCCTTTAAAGCATTCTATTCGTCTAGTTATTGTATTTGGACTAAGAATTTTAGCTGTTTTCTCGTAACGTACTGTCATCATGAAAGGTTTTAATAACTTCAAAATATGTGTGCCTCTGAACAGACTTTCTACTGTTTCCCTACTTTGAAAATATGAAAAGCTTTTAGTTTCTTATGCAGGTTGGTCGGCTAGATAATGATTATGCTTTTGGGAGTAAGCAGATGGAGAATGGCAATGGTGATTCTGAATTGGATGGCCAAACATCCTCTGTGAGCTACAGCTCCAATGCTTCTACAGCTCTGGTGGCAATGGAAGAAAGTGCAATTGGGGCTGGTGGTGGAAAGGATAGCCTTCCATTTGTCCGCTGGATGAAGTACATTAAGAGAAATTTGATGATTGGAGCTGATCACCTCAACCATGACCCAAAGAAAGGACTAGAGTTTCTCCAAAGAACACATCTACCTGAAAAACTTTACCCTCAAAGTAGTGTGGCTTGCTTTTCAGGTACACTGTGGAGTTAGATAAGAATCTTGTTGGGGATTTCCTGGGAAATCATGACAATTTTTGCGTTCAAATTCTCCATGAATTTGCTTGGACTTTTGATTTCCGAGACATGAATTTGGATACTGCTTTGCGATTGTTCTTGGAAACTGTTAGACTTCCTGGAGAATCACAAAAAAAAATACAAAGGGTGCTTGAGGCATTTGCTGAGAGATATTATGAGCAATCACCATAGATTCTAGCTAACAAAGATGCAGCTTTGTTGTCTTATTCTCTTATAGTGCTCAACACGAATCAACATAATGTACATTGTACAGGTGAAGAAAATGACAGAAGAGGACTTCATCTGGAATAATAGGCACATCAATGGAGGCAATGACTTACCTCAAGAATTTCTGATGGAATTCTACCATTCAGTTTGCAAGAATGATATCCGTAGAACTCCTGAACAAGGATTTGGTTACCCTGAAATGACCCCAAGCCGCTGGATTGATCTAATGCACAAGTCCAAAAAGACTGCTCCATTCAGTTTTTCTTTCTGATTCTAGAGCCTACCATGATCATGATATGTTTGATATAATGTCAGGTCCAGCAATTGCTGCTATTTTTGTGTTGTTTGATCATGCAAAATATGAAGATGTTTACCAGACATGTATTGATGGATTCCCGATTGTTTCTAAAATCTCTGCATGCCATCAACTTGAAGATGTACTGGATGAACTTGTTGTGTCTCTCTACAAGTTCACATCCCTCTTGAATCCACCATCAGCTGAAACCTGTGCTAGACTTTGGCAATGATGCAAAAGCAACGATGACAATCGTAACAGTTTTTACCATTGCAAATAGGTATGGTGATTATATTCGTACTGGTTGGAGGAATATTTTGGATTGCGTCCTTTGATTGACAAACCCGGTCTCCTCCCTGCTCGCGTGGGTAGTGATGTGGCTGATGAATCAGAGCTTGCTGCTGACCCTAAGCATGGTAAACCTCATGCCAATCTTCTTATCACGCGTTCAAACATTTCACATGCAAAAAGATTAATTCATGGAAAGCTAACTAAATCAAGTTTGATAGGAGTGACACAAATATAATTCGTATATAGACATCAACACTATTGAAATCGAACCCAACCCAACAAATATTTATTCTTGTAACTAAAGGTATAAGAATGACTACTCAAATTAGTCATTTTAGTCCTTTAGAGAAGCAAGAAAGTGAGAATATTTCACCAACACACAAAATAAAGTTTGTGGCAAAAACATGTTTATTATTTTGAATCTAACTAATACACTTATGATAAGAAAGCTATAAATACTGAAACTTAATCTTCTAAACCCCAATGGATCCAGGTTGTAGACTTGCTTACAATCAGACCAAAATCCTTAATTAAACAAGCCTAATCATGAAAATAAAAATTAAAATAAAGGTTTACAATTTTAGTATATAACAAAGAAAATAAAAGATAATAACTCTGATTTCCTAGTTTATCGGGTGTTAAAATTGAATAAGTCTTTCTTGCATGCTTAGGAAGAGTTGTCAATTGTAGGAATTCCAAAATTGGACAGAAGGAAATTTAACTCAAAATTTTGAATTTTATCTTGTATGGATCATGTTATTCCTTTTTTTTTCAAGATGGTTTGTCCTCAAACACCAATTGGTATAATAGACAATTCCTTAGCCTCTTGTTGAAGCTTTTGATACTCTTTTCTTGCAAACATTCATCTCCAACAACTTTGTATAAAAGTAACAACAAATAATAACTTCAAATAAGCATGTCTTGCTATCCACTTGTGTATACTTTTGAATGATAACGATTATTGCTCTTTTTAGTTTTTTCCTTTTGACACTGAACTAAATCTTTCCATTTTTCATGTTCTTTATTTGTTTCTTTATAAACTTTTGTAATTCGTTTAGCCCACCTTGACTTTTTGGCGCTATTGTCGTTGCTTGATTTTGGATCCATCCCTATCTTCCTCATATCTTGGGTATTTGTACGAGCTTTATTACCTCGTTTCTCCACCTTCTCAATTTTGTCACATACGTCCTCATCATAAAATTCACCTTCTTCATCATCTTTGTGGAACTTTACATCACCCTAAATAGGGTAGTGTGTTATTCTAATTTGTCATAATTATACTTTCTTTCATCTTTTGCAAAATTGAAATCAACATCAAATAGAATCAACTTAGTATCGCAATCCAAATAAGTGCATATGATTCAGGAAATAATAAAAAACTTGAAAACAAGTAAAAATAAAACTACTATAATAGACTCAGGAGAAACAAGCAAATCTATTTGAAATATGATTGAAACTCAAGACTTGAATAAAAACAGTTACGAAGTATGCAAAAACAATAGAAATAACACCCAAATACATTATATATGACAAATATATGTTGCAAAGGAAAAAAAGAAACAAAACAAGTTTCAAAAGTTGATGCAAAACATACTCGTTTACTACATGTAAAGTCTGAATTTGAAATTTAAGATAAATGATGTCTAATTGAGCAATATATATATATATATAAAGAGATTCAATCCAAATAAACAAAATATTAAATTTGAGCAATTTATGATAGAGTTTGATATGCAGATACAAAACGTTATTAATTAGACTTGAAATTGAAACTTTTAGAAAATGATATCCAATTGACCCCAAAAAAAATACATTGTGCGATTAGGACCCTAGTAACCAGACTATAAAGTTTAAGCTAATTACGAGTTGATTTGATCTAAGTTTTCCTTGTTTAGTTTTTTATGGTAAGAGCAAATAAAAATCTTTTTGAACGATTGTTTCTTCTTCTTTTTTTAATTTTTTTACGCTACTAATATATTTTGGAAAGTAATAAAATGAAAACAACTTTTTTTAAAAATACTGCAAATTAAAGGAGAAGAAAATATTGGACAAGAATTGTTTTGGAATCAACAAGATATGAAAATTTCAGAAGGATAAAATTTGATTAATGGAGTCAAGCTTTGATACCAAATGAAACAAACATCTTGGTCACACAGTCAAGTACAAACATCTTGATCATGTGGTCAAGTACAAATATTTTGGTCACGTGATCAAGTGACTCACATGCAAAGATATTAATTCTAGAAAGCCATGTAAATCAGGTTTGATACAAAGATAAATTGTATATAGATAACAACACTTTTGGAATCGGTCAGAAACTCTTCCTAAGCATACAAAAGAGACTTAATTGGCTATAACACGTTATAAACTATAAAAATCAGACTTATTACCTTCTGTTTTCTTTGTTAATTGTAGCGACAACTTTGTATTTTAATATTTGTTTTCATGTAATAGGCTTGTTTAATTAAGGGTTTGAGTTTGATTGTATGTGAGTCTTGTACAAGTTTTGAAGCTTGATGCCAGTGTTGCCGTGTTGTTGACACGTACTGTGAACAAATTACTCAGGAAGCGAGTCACCTTGTGAAAGCAATTGCTACGCACATCAGATCTTTAATGAGGTGGTGTGTGATTACATCCTTGATTTCAATCACTGCTCACCATCCAGAAGCTTCTGAAGCAGGATTTAATGTGCTGTTGTTCATAATGCCTGACTCGGCTCTTTTGTCGCCTGCAAATTCTGTGTTGATGCAGCAAGGTAGTTTGCAGAGTCACGTGTAGGACAGGCAGGGAGGTCTGCCCGAGCACTTGATCTTGTGGCAGGTTCTGTTGATTGTTTGGCTAGGTGTTTGGATGACGCAAAAGAAGCGATGGGAGAGTAGTCTGCGAAATTATCACTGGATGTAGGGGAAATGTGGCTGAGGCTTGAGCAGGGTTTATAAAAAGTTTGTTTGATCTTCACTATGCTAGATGACTTGCTTGAAATTGCTCAGGGGCACCAAAAAGTCTTCCCAAAACATGGAAGGGACACTTTTCATTGCTGTGAAACTCTTGTCGAAAGTGTTATCACAGCTGCTTCATGAACTTTCACAGCCAGCCAACAACTTTCTGCAAAAAATGGCTGGGAGTGCTTAGCTGAAAGGAAAAATATCAGAAGGTAAAAGGTCACCTTGCTTGTAATGAAGAGCAGAGGAGTTCTTTAGGTGGGGATAGCTTGTGGGAACGACTTACATGGCTGGATGTGAATAACATTGCTCCATCGTTGCAAGCTGAGGTGTTCCCTGATCAAGGTCGGGAGCAGTCACATCAAAGCTGGGCGAACCTGTTGGAAGTTTGGTTTCCGATGAAACTGATTCTGTTCCCTCAAATGAATCGGTGCATGCTGTAGTTTCTGGCACTGGAGGTTAACATTTGCCTGATGATTTGTAGACCACTATCAGTTTGTAGATATATGTAGCTAAAGGGCACATAACTGGAAGCGTTCATGTATTTTTTACAGGCTCTCGTCTTGGAATTAACTGGGTTACTGATTAAAAATCAGCTTTATCTAGTTTAAGTTTGGCTTGATGTGAACTTGAAAGCAAATTTGTCAATACCGTTTCGGATGGTGCTTTGTTTTTTTAATTGGAACAGAATGCTTAGTTTTGGAGCGTTTCGGGGTTGTACTATTTATGTATGTATATATATATAATTAAATATATTAATTAAAAAAATACTTCAAATCCAAAACTGAAACTATTTAGAATTATGCAATTTAATCTAAAAAAATGACACAATAAAATGATTTTTCTGAACAAAATTATGAATATATATAATATTACGAGAATTGCATCATCAATCTTTCAAGGTCATTACATTCTTTGATTGATCTGAAATTTTCACATAATATATATAAATATATCAAGATATTTCTTATAAAATTTCATCTCAATCTAACGTCGGATTAAAAGATATGATTGATATTGTAAAATTATTTATTATTTAAAAAAAACACTATTTGGCCAAAATGGAACGGGCAGAACAAGACCGGAATATTTCGGTTGGTATTTAGCCGAAAAATCCAAAACGGGCCGGAATTTTAACCGAGGTAAAAACAAAGTCGTTTTGTCTTGTTTTTTTAATTGGTACAAAACGTTTCGACCGAAACGAAACAAAATAGACAACTATGCTCGAAAGAAAGAAATGGAAACGTGATACAAGTCTTTGCTCAGGACTTCAAGCATCTGAGCTGGCCAATCATGATAACACCACATATTGTTTTGGTATTTCCCTTATCTTTTGCATTATTGGCCCCAACTGAAACGTGACGTAGGAAACTTGGTCCGTAAATGTTATGTTTGCCAGACTTCGAAGGGGCAAGCTTAGAATACTGGATTATACATGCCACTGCCAGTACCAAATGCGATATGGGAAGATTTGTCGATGGATTTTGTGTTGGGGTTACCATGAACCCAGCGGGGAGTGGACTCCGTATTTGTCGTAGTTGACATATTTTCCAAAATATGGCATTTTATCCCATGCCGAAAGACCTCTGATGCTTCTCATGCAGCACATTTGTTCTTCCGAGAGGTGGTGCGATTGCATGGGGTACCTCAATCCATCACTTCTGATCGAGATTCAAAGTTCCTTAGTCATTTTTGGATCACATTATGGAGAAGAATGGATACTACATTAAAATTCAGCAGCACAGCCCATCCATAAACTGATGGGCAGACAGAGAATTTGAACAAGACCATGGGGAATTTAATATGTAGCATTTGTGGTGATAAACCAAGGCAGTGGGATGTGTCCTTAGCACATGCCGAGTTCGCATATAATAATGCATTTCACACTGCCACGGGTAGATCCCCTTTCTCTTTGGTCTATTTAAAGTCGCCTAAACACGCATTGGATTTAGCCTGCCTGCCCAAGATGACTGGTTCTAGTGTGGCCGCTGAAAATATGGTTGAACATGCACGAAGTGTTCAAGCAGAGGTGAAGGCTCGGTTGGAAGGGAAGAACGCAAAATATAAAGCTGCAGCCGATGTCAAGAGGCGCGAAAAATTGTTTGTTGAAGGAGATGAGGTGATGGTATTCTTACGCAAGGAGCAGTTTCCTCTTGGAGTTTATAACAAGTTGAAACCAAGAAAATATGGTCCATACAAAATTATCAAGAAGATCAATGACAATGCCTACGTGGTCGATCTTCCTGCTGATATGCACATCTCTCGCACTTTCAATGTGGTAGACCTGTATGAATTTTGTGTAGATGTTCCAGTCTACCCGAAAAATAACTCGGGGTCGAGTTCTTCGCAAGTAGAGGAGACTAATGCAGAACAACTAGCATTAGAGTTCAAAGAAGTGCTAGACAAGAAGAAGAAGAAGAAGAAGAAGAAGAAACGGTCCAAAAACCACAAGTCAACTGGCAGCAGGGTGATCGGGAATTAATAGATGGATTCTCGGCATGCAAGTCTCAAATCCTAGTTTTTATGCATTCCAATTTATGTCTGCAATCCCTTTTATTTCTTATTTCTAGTTTTAGAATATTTTGCAAATTTGCAACAATAATGTTTGTAATCCTTGAATCATTGTAACGCCTATTTAAAGGCTGTGAACAGAGGGCATATTACATAAGAAAAGTATTGAATTTTTTTCTCCTTAACAAGGTGTTTATTGTCCTGAGATTTACGTTGGTAAATCTTGTCTTTTCGTTATGCGTCATTTTTATCTATCTATTCTTACTTTTTAGTTAACTTAGCATATGTGCATCAATTAACCATAATCTTCATTGAGCATGGAATATTTAGTTACGCATCAACATTAAGGATAAGATAGGCGCAATGATTTATGATAATTGAGCACATATTATGAGTTAATTTAATTAAGACTTTTATTTTCCAGCTAACCAATAATCAAACATGGCTTTAAAAATTAGATATTCCTACCACATAAGTTAATTATTCATGCATACAACATAACTAATTAGCTAATAATAAATTTAAAACAAAGAACACATTATACACATCGTATAGGATTTAGGTCGCCCATCGTCAAAATTTAATCATATAAACATATAATGATATGAAACAAGAAAAGGTTGAACAAAGAAATTAGGACTCTAGTGTTATTGTGTCTAATGTCTAGTTTTCTGCTATTGAGAATAATTCTTAATATGACTATTTGATATGGAAATAATTTCACTAAGAGTTTCTAGACATATTATTCTATATTGGGTTAAAATTTCAAGTAAATTGGAGTTCAATAAGATTTTGTAATACAAGTTAGCATATACAATACAAATTTTGTTACTTGTTGCCTTTTAAATCATGGTCTTTCTACTTAGAGAGAATTATTTTCTTCATAATATAAGGATATCAAGTAGCTTATTTTTAGGATTTTTCTAGTTTTTACAAGGATCTTTAATAAGAATCAATATAGTTTGCAAATATCACAAATATTCCTTAATGTTTCAAAAACAATTTTCATATAAGGATTCCTTATTTATCATAGTTCTATAACGAAAAAATAGCTAAAGTATTTTATGACATATTACTTTTGGTCTAAATTGTTTCTTTCTTTTAATCTGAATTATTTTAAAATTTTATTTGTTATTTATTTTATTATTTGAATATTTGCATTCAATTTTGGGCTTGTGTTTTATTTTGGATTTTTTAGCCTAAAATCAATGTTTTCGGCATTAGGCTTATGTTAGATGATTACGAGGTTGGGTATATTGGTTTCAACAAAATATTGGTCCATTAAGGTTATTTAGGAGGCCTATATATTGTTTTTTGATGTAAGATCCAGTAACCATAATGTTTTGAGTATACTTATATTTTGCGTGATGCAAGACTTTTCTCTTTGCTAGGATAAAGAACACAATGGACTTCTCAAGGTATAATGGACTTGTGGTGCCTTCACATACTTTGTGTTCTTGATTCTCTATAATCAATATGTCCCAGTTCAATTTTCAATAAGTCGGGGTTGTTAATACAGGGTTATCTTTGGGTCAAGTCTTATTTATCATAAACTTGGTTTTTAGTTTTTGAAGTTTGTCATCATCTACTTTGTTATTGGTTTCTAGATATTTATATAAACAGGGTTCATATCAGTTGGAATCAGAGCTAGGCTTTAAGAACTAAGTTATATCCTTTTTGTTTTTGCTGTTTAAATTTGTTTATGCAAATTTTTTTTTTTTGTTTTTCATGTCTTGTTTTGGGTTAGTTTGTTTTCTCATCTTTGTTATTGTCTAGTTTTGTGTTTGGTCCTTTGATAAAACAAAAGTGTCCAATGTTTAATTCTTTATAGAATATCTATTAATAGTAAAAGAAATCAATAAGATAACAATTTCGAGTTTATAAAGGCTAATTCATTCAGATAACAAGGTGAATTGAAGTTTTTGGGTTTGGTGTACTTAAAATTAAATGGGTACCTATAATTTCAAATTTGAAATCTTGGATTAGAACTTATATTCCATAGTGTTTTTATATCATATATTGCTAGTTTTCCATCTTGTTTTTCTACTTATATTGTGAATTCACCAAGGGAGAGGGAACAAATAAGCCTTCTTGCTTAAGAAAAAAAAGACATATCTTAATTGTTTTATTTTAAGGAAAGAATTTGATAAGTTAAAAGACCAATTTTATGAATTGGAAGTTTCGAATAGAGAGGATCAACAATGCCAACAAGGTGAAAGATGAAAGATGAAAGAGAAGGGCTACTATTTTCATATAAAGTTATTAAAAGCAAGTGTTTGTAAGAAAAGAGTTATGAAGGCTGAACGAAAGGCCTATGAAAAATTCATTATACGTATTAGTGATTCAAGGATGAATCATCTTGAAAAGAGAGGTAATAATATGATCCATGAAAACATAGAAAAAGAAAATTTGAATTCTAGCATTATTATGCTTATTGCCATAACTTTACTCAATTAAGGATAACTCTCATTCTCAATCCAATAATTGGATCAAAATGACAATTTACTAGAAGTTTCTAGACATTATCTTATATTGGGTTAAAATTTTAAATCAATTGGAGTTCAGAAAGGTCTTATGATATAGGTCAACATATGCAATATAAATTTTGTTATTTGTTGCCTTTTCAAACCAAGTCTATTCTTTCCTTGTTTTTTCTCCAACTTGTACTGTTAAGATCCTGTGTCATTTGGGTTATTGGTCTACATGCTTGGCTGGTTTGGGTTTATATATATATAATGCAATCTCTATCCTGGTTGAGCGATTCATTTCATAAAACTAAGTTACATATATTGATATGAACTCCATGAACATAATCATGTAACCCATAATTAAGAAGGACAAATGCTAGAAAGCAAAAAAAAGTTTTATTAAATTGTGACACATAAATTACTTGAACCAAATTATCAACACTATTGAAACCCTCACCCAATAATTAGTGAATAAAGAATGCGAAGTATGGAAGAACACAATAAAGTCAGTTATACTTTGATAAGTTCAATTGTTCTTTGTTTAACCAAAGAGAAAAACGTTGCATCACACAAAACACAAGTTTATTCAAAACATCATGGTTCTGAAGCTAAAACCTAAGAACAAGATAAATAACTTCATTTCTAATAGGTAAAAACATATTAAACATTTCTAAAAAAATAATAAAAGAGTTCTAAATAAAAAAGAAAAAAGGAATTATAAATCAATAAGGAAACTAAATAATTCATATACATTAGCTTATAGACCTTATTGCAAGACCTTATCAACGTCGGATTGATCTGAGACCTTAACCTAATATAAACAAGACCTCTCAAAATGTATGATAAAACCTCAATTTAATTGAATGATTGAATAAAAAATTATGCTTGTTAATATAAAATTATGCAATAGAAAAAATCAACTCAAGAATTCTTGTAAAAAAAAAGGATTTCGAAACATTAAAAGAATCCTTGCCACATTTTAAAAGTATATTTTTGCCCATTAAAAATCCTTGTAGAACCAAGAAAAGTTCTAAAATTAGTTGTTTAATATCCTTGTATTATTAAAAAAGAATTCTCTCAAAATAGAAAGTCCACAAGTCAAAAGATAACAAATAACAATATTCACATTGCATTTGCTGACATGTATCGTGATATCTTTAATAACTCTAATGAACTTTAAATCTTAACCCAAATATAGAAAAATGTCTTAAAAACACTGGTAAATTTTTTGTCTAGTCCATCAATCAAATCGATAACATAAAACTAAACAATAAACCACCTTTTCTTGGATGATATTTATCCTCACAAGTTGTTTGTTAAATTACATTAAAATCTAATAAAAAGAGTCAACAATATTATAATTAATTAGTGATCTAAATAAAAAAAAAAGATAAAGAGTATAAATCAAGAAATCAAAGACATAAAAAAAACTCAAAATCAAAATTTTCAATATTGGCAAATTACAAAATGATAGTAAGTACACAAAAACCCCGTGACAACTTAGTTGTTCTCATCATAACAAATCATAATGAATCTCTTTTAGGTTGCAAGCTAATTAGTCTAAATTAGTAATTAACTAGCAGAAGTCTAATAATTAAAATAAACTATTAAACAATGTTTAATGCACCATAAAAAATTTAATTAGAAATAATTTTCTAACATTAAATAAATAAATAAAATATGATAATAAAAAAGTCTTCATTCTAAAATTCTTCCATGTAGTCTAAATCTCTATTTTTCATAAATTTTTGGTAAATTTCAGTCATGATTTCAAACATATAGTTTTCTCTCGTATGAATAAATTACTGAGTTTATTATATATATCTAAAAATATTGAGATGTTTAGTTTCCCCCCTACCTAAAATGACAATAAATTTTTATTTGTAACTCCAAATGTGTCCAAAATAATATTTAAATGTCTAGTTTGACAAATTTGACAAGATTCATCTAATAACTTTGACTCTTTGAAATAATATGTTTCTGAATTTTGTTTAATCTAATAATTTAACAAAATATATTTTCATATATGTAATATTTTCCTATAAATTTCAACTAGATCCAATTATATACGTTGAAAGATATGTTTGATCTCACAAAATTATCAACAAATATTATAACATCAAATTCAAAACTAACTTGGTTGTTTGTATCATAAATTTAGTAAACTCGTGATTTCACTGATTTTGCACGAGTCCAGTCTGATTTACTAGTTTTTTAGTTTAGTCCAATTTAACATATAAATACATGTTAACTCGTAAAATCATAAGATTTTAGGAGGTAGCCCGCGATATTTACAATCTTGCTGAAAACAATTTTATACTGATATGTTCTCGTGCGCTTTATGCTGGAAAGTTCATGCTCATATGCTCCCGAACACGTCAGACATTCCATTACATTGAACAATTAACTGGAGTATCTGTGAATTGCATATAATTTCAAAACAAAATTTGCTTTCATTACACAGGAAAATATGCATATAATCAGGTATATCTAGTCACTACAAGTGCTGTATTATCTCCATGAGAGAGGTGTATGTACCAAATATCATAACAGCAACACCAAGTAGCACTACACACCCTAATACCACCATTTCAAATCCGAATCTCCGGTAAGTTCCTGAAATCTTCAAGTAACATAAGCATGGAAGTATAATAGCAGCTGTCATACTTAGAAACGCTCCAACCAGCGACATAAGATCACCGAAGAAAGGGAGAGCGAGGGCTACGATGACACTGCTAATCACTAAACCAGTACTGATCAAGAAGCTAAATGACCTTTTCTTGCAATTCTCTGGAAAGCAACTTTTCGTAGCATTCACTATCGGCATAACCATCAGGGCGTATTTTGTTATTGGATTCACCAGCGTGGTGTATATTGCCAGTCTGGAGCTAAGCTTTTCAGTTGGAAGGTTTAAGGTTATCTGCGACTCAACGTGTGATCCAAACATTAGGTAACCTAGAATTGCCATAGACGCGTAGCCAAAGGTGCATAAAATAAAGCACAGAATCATGACCTGCAATTAAAAAAGAATTGGGCTTTAACTGCAATGAACCTCAATCATGTAAAATCGTAAACATTACAAGTTAAATCATTGCAGTTACTTACGTTAGAGAACTGGTGCTTGTTTTTCATAGAAGTGTACAGGGTAGGAAAGACTGGATGGGCACAGTAACAGAAGGCATACAAGCTTGCTGAAGTAGGGATTCCATGCCAATTTACTAGCGTTCCCTTCTCATTAAACCCAATTCCATCGAATGCACCAGTCCAGAAAATTGAGACAAGAATGATCGCACAAGCTAAAACCCCACTGGCAGAGATATAAGAAAGAATGCTCATGTTATCCAACCAAACCGTAGGCAGAATAACAAGGGCCACCATTATAACAAAGCTTTGTCTTGCTCCTATTTCAAACCCTGCTACTTCAAGCGATCCCATGTTAGGAAATAAATTTTGTAAATTATCCCCTTCAAGAATCAGGAATCCTGTTGCAACTAAGTAGAGCTCTGTAAACATGACAACTGAAACCAAAAGTCTTCCCTTGTTACCAAAAGCATGCTCGCCTATATCAGGATAAGTTCTGATATTTGAATCCACGTCCATACATCTTTGGATCAGTAAGCCTGTGTAAAAGGCTGCACTGGAGATAACGAAGAGGAGGATCAAGCACAACCATCCTCCTGATGCTAGCGCATAAGGAATTGAAAGGATCCCAACTCCTGAAGAATCAGTCGGAGAACAGATTTAGTTTTCCAGTTACTCTTCAATTTAAAATGTGTCTATCTTGCTAGTGAAAGAAAATGAAAGTATAGAAACTAGATTGGAAGCATATATAAATGTTTAAGAGTAGAACCTGACAAAGCATTTAGTCCGTGGAAAACTGTCTTGAAGGAAGATGTGGTGCCATTACTACAATAGCTGGAATTTGACTCTACATCTCCCAGTTCGCATCCTAGCTCGTGTTGTTCCTCTTCAACAAGGAGAGGAACAGACGACGATGTTTCGTCATGAGTCATGGTGTCCATTTTGCAGACTGCTGGGAAAGAGAAGAAAAACCAAGTTGAAAACGTTTTGCTCTTTTTCGTTAAAAGAAAAGTTCAGCAACCAGCAGGTGCGACTAGATAAAAGTTAGACCTACCAAGAAGTAAATGTTTTCTCTGTGCACGTCTCGATGGCTTTTAGCCTAGCTTAAAGGCTGCTATTATATATATAGATATATATATAGATATAGATATAGATATGTAAGCAAGCGTTTTATAGTGTCAATTCCTAACAGTTGTTCAAAAGCATTATAAATGTTCCCTAATGAGTTAAATCCTTAAAACAAATTAATCATATCCCCAATATATAGTCCTTATGAACAGCAGTGTGGAGAATCAGCTTATTGTCCTTATACTTCGAATAAGACATCTTTCAGCAGAAATTTCTGCGTGGCTAGTGGATGTTACTGCATCCTACTTTTGGCAATTTTTTAACGCGGATCAGTCTAAGTATCTAACGTCAATATCATGCAAATACAACCTGCCCTCCACACCTAGCTCCAACTCCAAGTATACGCAGAGAGTCAATATAAGTTGCCTAGGCACTGGATTGAAACTTAATCAAACCTGAAACATTGCAAACAAATTAAGCAGAAACGTAAAGCAGAGAAATTTTCGTTAGTTTCCGTAGACTTCATGACCTTACACACTGACATGCCCCTATCATTTTTAACAAATATCCTATCAATAATTGTTTTCCACTACACCTAGTGCTCCTGTCATATACCGATGATTAGAAAGCCATGTTTATTTGTTTTGTTTTTTTTTGTTTTTTTTTTTTTTTGTGTTTTTAAAAAAGAAGAAGATGATGGAATGATTAAAAGAAACAGCCAAGGCACTGATGTTTTCCGAGCTATTTTCAATACTATCGATTTGACTATCCAGTCGCCCGTCATTAGGGACCAAATCACAGCAACTAGATCTTCATATTTGTTTATTTCCAGAGTAATCATTAAATTAGATTCAACAAGAATTTCGGCGAGCTAGTGGGACGATACCAACTTAGGCTAGCACCTGCTGTGCAATGAGTCAATTGCATATCAAATTTTTGCACCTTATACACGTGAGTAAATGAAATATAAAAGCTACATTAAAATCATTAATTTTTATACCTAACACATTTAATTGGTACCTACACTACAACGACGAAATGAAATGATAACGAGATGAGCACATGTGTAGCATAAATATACGAGGGATGAGATACTGGTGGTTTGAAGAGAAGCCACGCACACATAATTATGTAGGGAACTTGCAATCCCAGATCAGCCTTCAACTATTAAGGATCACATCAAGAGTATGATAAAGGTTTTGTATGCACTAATAGATGGGACAAATGCTATTTAGAGTTCTGGCAAAAACTTAATATGCAAAAGTGATGGAGATTGTAGAAAATAATTTAACAACTAGTGATTAAGATATTATAATCTGGTTGTGTAGTGACCTAATGAATTTACACATCTTTGTCAGGCACAGCTTGCTTGAATTATAGAAATTTAACCAGAACTTCTTTTCGTGTGTTATTCATGTGCGTGTGTTTTGGATGTTCAATTTGATCTAAGACTACTTGAGGTTAATTTCTGTAAACCCTAATGAAAAATAAATTGCATCTCTGGGATTTAATCTTTATGGCACAATAACAGGCAGGCTCGATCTTGAAATTTCCAATATGACTCGAATTGGATCTTAACAGAGAAATAATGCGGAAAAATAAGAAAATCAATCGTATTCTATAACAGTGTGTGTGAGTATATTCCAAAAAAAAAAAACCCTACAGGAATGTGACTGCTATTAATTTGATATAATCAACACACGCAGAGGATGTATCAGGAAATTAAAAGGAATTGATGAGCTAAACCAATATTGATTGATTGAAGAAAGCGCATCATAGAACTTGCCTTGATTTAGGTTATCGTATTTAGCCACCTCAATCGGTTTTGATTCACTTCAAGAATGAGAGGAACAACTCAAAATGCAGTGCTGTCGTTGTTGATGTGATGTGATCGAATTCGTTCAGACATGTATTTCTTACGTTTTATAATGTGTATACATGTGTTTTTATGAGTGAGAGACTTGATCCCTTTAGTTTTTTCAGGGAGATTTACTATTTATTCAAAGAGAAGCTTTATTTAGGATCGGAATACTCGAACACTTCAGCCCCCATAAACTTTCCAAAAACTTACAGATAAGAATAATACCATTATTATGTGAACCCTGTGAGTATTCGATCACGTAACCCCCACGCACACATACAACTCCCAAAAAGCCAAGAAATTAGATTTGAAAATGGGACACATATTACTTTAAATCTAAATACCAACACTATTGGAATTTGAAAATCTTACCCACTGAACATCAATTTGCAAACAAAAAGTATAGGATGACGCTACAGAAATAGTTGTTCTTTGATAAATCCTTGTAATATTAGGGAAACTTGCCTAAACAAGGCTATCATAAGGCCATACACATAATGCCTATGTTGTATATGGATTAGGCTTTTCTTGCAATTGGATTTGATGAATCAAGGATTGTTATTTAAGCTTTATAGGCACCACATGCTCCCCTAACCCATATTAGCTCAAACATGCTAAACAAGCCCATTTAATGCTTCTTAAGCTTATTTGCCATAGTCCTTATTATTGACTCACTAAGCAACTCCAAAAGATCAATGACATGTCTAATCATGGTGTTGGGTTGTCCTAATCACCACCTCTCTTTAGAAGTATATGACCTTAAATCATTACCTATGTCATACAAAGTAAGATAAAAATATATATATATTAAAAGCAACACTAACACCATGCTCACATAACAAATCAACTTTATAAGCATTGTCATCAATCCTCTTAAGGATCTAAAATGACTCATTTCCTCTTGATTGTAACTTGGATCTTCTATCAGCGAAAAACCTTTTCTTGTGCTTATACACCCAAACTCAATCTCTAGACTAAAAGATGGCTTATTTTGCTTCCTAAATGTTTTGGTTGCATACACATAACTATTATTTTCTATTTTTTGTTGTATACTCTCATGGAGTTCTTTCACCACTTATGATTTATTATTATCATTGAAACTAGCCCTTTCATCAACAAACAAAGGAATCAAAACTATCGGATTTAAAGAGGTTTTAAAGCCATACACAATCTCAAATGCACACTATGATTATATGCAAACTCTATGAATGACAAACAATCTTTCAAGTTAAGTTCTCTTAAATGATAGTATATAATAGTCATGTAAAGGTTCTATTAACTAACACAATTTGTTCATCTGTTTGGAGGTGACATATAGTCAAAAATAACAACTTAGTACCTAATTTTCCCTACAACACTTTCTAAGAATAGTTAAGGAACTAAGGGCTAAAATGAAGAAAATTAAGAGTTTATTGACTAATTAGGGGTCTAATTGAATAAATCAAAAATCAAGGATTCAATTAAAAATAACGATTAAATTTAGGGTTGAAAATTGAATTCGGCATGGATTAAGTTACATGTAATTAAGAGTTTAACTATAATTACAGGCATGATTAAACAAAATGGAAAGAGTAAGGACTAAATCAAATATTTCCAAATTCCAAATCAAAACCCTATTTCTTATATATTAATTAAAACAACACCGCTCAACAACATTGTACATCTTTTTCTTCATTTTTTGGTTATTGAAAAGCCATATCCAAGTGCTTGAATGCAGCATTTTCGACCACCTTTGAGGTTGTAACTACCAACGTTCAATTGAGAAACATCCTCTCTATAATCCCATTACCTTGAATCAAATGTTGATATCCTATTTTCTTCATTGATCATCATAACATCTTGTCTCTAATCAACATCACTACATGTTTAAGTGCTATGTTAATCAAATTGGCACTTTCAAGCAAATAAATATAGAGCTACAAACCTCTATTTAAGAAGAGTGGGTTCAATATAAAGGTATGTACCTCTTCTACCAAGTTCAAATGGTATTAAGTGACAATAATGTTGGAGTTGCTTTAATGAAGCCATGAAAGTGACCTACCCAATTAGCCTTTACTTAAATACTCACTTGCACAAAACCACCAAACATCTTCTCATGGTCACACTAAAAAATCATCCTAAAGGTTCTTATTAATTGTATAAAACGCTCCCCTCAATATCAAAATGCTAAAAACACTTCCTCTCAACCCTAAGTTTCTTACAAAACCTTTTGAATCCAGAATCAGTCATTTTATGGTAAAATTAGCCAAGTTTTAGTTGTCAGAGCCCTAACAAACTCATCTAAAACCTCTGGTTTAACCTATAAAAGGGAGAGGTAATCAGAAATAAAAAAAAAAGAAAGGGAAGGGAAATGAAAAGAAAAGTAAAGGTATTTTGATTTGTGTTGATTTTAGATAAAAAGGCATCAGAATTGAATCCTTGCTTGAAGGTTATAAGTTAAGAAGGTAAATTCCTATAAACCTTAAGGGTGGAGTCTATGAGGCCTGCCAGATTGATCTCTTTTCTCATTTGAATGCAATGTGTTAATATTTTAAATATTGTTTTTAGTATGCTATATTTGTTTATCTTAGAATTTGCCCAATATGTCAACTATTTGTTAGTGTTTTTAACTTTTAATTCATGCATTGTTTCTAAGTTTTTAGCCTTAGAGAATAGAAAAATATAGATTTTAGAACTTGAATTGTATAAGCATGCTTAATGTTTGAAGTTGATAATATAGTTTGAAGCATGATTTGGATCCCTTTTGTTTTTGCTTATTTCACCTGGTTTCAATTATATTTGTAAGTAATAATGTGGTTTATAGAAATTAAGGAAGCATAAGTTAGAGGCTTAAATTGGCCATTTTAGGTTGATATATTTTTGGATTTTCTAGGCAATTTCAAGGTTAAGCTCTTCATGTTTATCCGATGAACATTGTTGTATGTACTATTGAATAATCTAAGGTTATAATCCTAGGATTTTGGTCTAGAACTAAAACTCATTTCTACCAAAATCATGATGTTTTGATAATAATTGAAATCAATGAACCTTTTATTCTTGATATATGTTTGACCGTGAGCATAACCATGTGTTTTTTTACTTGAAAACTAGTCTGATTTGATGTCCACATTGTTAGGTTTCTCGATGGATATTCTTCATGTTCTTTTGTTATTTAGTTGTTTTGTTATGTTTAAAAAAATTTAAGTTTTTTTATTTTTTGTTAAGTTTAATTTATTTTTGTTTTGTTTCTCTTTTGTAGTTTGTTTTTGTTTTAGCTGAATTGGTCAACTCAATTTTCGCTAACCCAATTAGGTCAACTCAGAACTTTAACCCCATATAAGCACGTGTTTCTTTTTTCCTCTTTTGTTAAGGTTTTCTTTATCTAGGAGTGTTTTTAGCAAACACTCCTTTAAACCTATTGAACCATTTTGTTTTGAATAAAAAATTGGTTTTACCAAACTTGGCCTTACAAAAATATAAAACAATATCTAGTTATTTTAAAATTTATTTTTGTGTGTTGCATATGGCCTAATACCTCAAAAATAAATTCATATTTTACAAAAAATATATTTTTAAAAATTTCTTTCATTATGTAGTTGTTTAGATTGTTTTTTTTTTTTGGAAATTTTTTATTTTTTTGTTAAGTTTAATTTATTTTGGTTTTGTTTCTCTTCTCTAGTTTGTTTTTGTTTTAATTAAATTGGGTCAATTCAATTCAGCTAACCCAATCAGGTCAACTCAAATGTTTAACCCCATATAAGCACTTGTTTCTTTTTCCCGTTTTTGTTAAGCTTTTCTGGGCTTAAGAGTGTGTTTAGCAAACACTCCCTTGAGCCTATTGAACCATTTAGTTTTGAATAAAAAATTGCTTTTACCAAACTTGGCCTTACAAAAATATAAAACAATATATAGTTATTTTAAAATCTCTTTTTGTGTGTTGCATGTGACCTAATATCTCAAAAATAAATTCATATTTTACCAAAACAAAATATTTTTTAATAAATAGTTTTTCATACATTTCAAGATTTTTAATAACGAGGTTCTTGAATCCATAAAGATTTGATCAATATTTCAAAATCCATTTTTTTCTTAATTCATGAGAATTAATGGTAAATACTAGACCTACAAGTAGGCTATTTAAAATATTGATAATTAACTCAAACATTCTCAAAGTTATTCTGAATATTTATTAATTTTAATTGGGAGTATTTTTATCATGATAGATGAAAACACTCATCCACCATCCAAGATAGGTAAATCCTATCAAGGCATCTACATGAATTTATCCAAATAAAAATTCATTTACGCATATAAGCCCACAGAAGATTTTAAAAAATTAGATTTATTAATATGAATAAATTCTAAGTCATGGACAGACTGTTGGTTATATTAGTTAGGAACCTATTGAATCTTTTTCACCGTATTAAAAACACACAAAGCAATTTAGTTTAGGTACGGTGCATTATGGGTGCTAACAACTTTACTAACCATAACTAGTCTCTCAAACTTTGAACCTTTAATGAAACCAATATATTTGGGTCTCCTAGCAACCTTAAACTAAATAACATGATGACGACCCTTTTATCCCCCAATGTCTCATACACACATGCAATAATGTCAATCATATGCAATACTTATAAGGACTCCATGAAGTTGTACTACCTTTATAAAAAAACAAATTAGTAATATTAGTCACATCATTAGTTCTAATGTGGTTCTTTTTGGTAAGTTCACATTTGTATAAGTAAAAAAAGATACAAAGATTGTAACACCCTTAGTATTAGTCTAAAAAATGTCATGTAATTGTTTTTCTTACGTATAAATCTATCATTTTGTTTACCCTCTTTTATGGTGAATCAAACTCTTTATCATTTGCTAAACTAAACCCCATCTATTTCTCAATTTCTTAAATTTTTTGGTAGAGTTTCCTTTGTTTTCATAAGTACCAAATTATCAACATCTTCTATATACTTGCACTTAGCATCAAATTAAATATATACATCCACAACCCAATCATATCAAGACAACCTTAATCATGTCCAAACACATCAACATCTTCTATATACTTGCACTTAGCATCAAATTAAATATATACATCCACAACCCAATCATATCAAGACAACCTTAATCATGTCCAAACACATCAACCCATTGATTTATCCCTTCGTTCAAGATTATCTTCATTAATCTTTCTTTTTTTTCAAACACTAATTTCTCACATTAGATATCAATACCTTCATTAATTATACATATTTTAAAAATAATAAGTGTCATATAATTATTTAAAACCAAGAGAAATTACAATATTTTAATTACAACATAATAAAGTTTACAAAAGATTGAATTACCTAATGAAAGTACTAAATAACTAAAACAAAGCAATATTTAAAGGCATACAGTAGTATAAAAAGGGTCCTCCATACACAAATATAAAAGAGAATGCACATAATATCATAATGATTCCAAATAAACATAGTCATTACATGGAAAATGTATCCACCTCATTTTACTATGATGCAACCATATTATTTGATAGTTTGACCCACATTTAACAAATATTTTCTCTATTTTTTTGGATGAAAAATTCAAAAATGAGTAAATTAGAGGTAATTGACAGATTTGACCGTCAATCAATATTTTGTGTAGAGCGTGAGCTCTAGAGGTTGAAATGAAGTGATTCCAGTTGAATTAAAATTCTAACATCCATACCTTTCTAGAAATATATGAAAACAAATATAAATAAAGAAAGAGCACAAAAATCACAACTTTCAAAGTCAAATCTTGCAATCTATCAGTTTTGCCCTTTGGTCATTCTAATTTAAATATTTAGAGCTACAGAAGACCTATTGATGCAAACTGAATATTTTTGGATTCCATGCTCAAAGACCTGTCAACAATACAAAGTTCAACCCAAAATGATGTCATATTATGGAGATACAATTTTTCCAGGGTGACAAATAAATTCTGCCAACTTAAGAGATGATTATTTTGTAAAATAGGAACTAGGGTTTCTTAGCATATATAAAGAAAGAAGAGAGGAGTGATGGCCATACCAAAAAAGAAGAGAAAAAATGCCCTTTCTCCTCAACAAACCCAAAAATTATGTTTTCTTCATTCTTTTTTTATTAGTTGTTCAACAAACATGTGAGGCTAAACTCTTTTACTTAGTTGCAAGGACATAGAAATTTTCACATTTCAAGAACTGTGAAATTTATTTTACCTTTTATTTGTAGTTTATAAGATGAATATGTTTGCTCTCTCATGTTTTTTTCTCATATGATTGTTTATTTTAATTGCTAAGAGCGGATTCAAAGTTATTATTGTAGACAATCTATTGCTAAGTTTGATATCAAAATCGGAGTTGTGGTATATGAACTTGTGAAGCAACTGAGATAATAATTGTGGCGAATCTACGTTATTAATCTTAGGAAGAACATTCAATCAAATCAAACATAGATTGTGGAGAATTATGTTTTCTTGATTAGTCAACTTATCTAGTTGTTAAGGTTGCCATTGAATTAAATTACTACTGTGAACAATGATTTTTTGTTGATTAAGGTAAGTTATATGGCGGATCCGTTAACTAACCAATTTCAAAAATAGATAAATATTCAGAATATAAATTGATGTTCATTTCCATGATCAATTCTGATTTATGTAGGTGGATTTTCACTTGCGATCAAGGTTTGTTTTCTTGATAAATCTCAGTTTTATTTAATTTTTGCTTGATAGTTTTGTTTCTCCTTTTCTTTAGTCTATACAAGTTCCAAAACCTCCCCCTCAATTTGCATATCATATGACATAAAAATCTGACTTGAACCTTCCTTGTGGGATCGACCCTTTGCTTGTTCTGTAATATCTTATGTGTTATATTTTAAATTAGGATAATTAATTTGTGTGACCGTGACATCGCAATATACTCTATACACATACTTAAAATCTTGACTAAAATCGATTTCACAATAATCACCCATATTCTCTCAAAATATCTTTTTTTTTCAAATATCTCTATAAAATGGAGACCTTCATCCATAATTAATTGTCCCAACACTTTGGCCTTAGAATTATCTCATCATAACTTTTTTTTTCTTAATTCATTCAATTTTAACATAATTAAAATGGATTTCCCAACTCAAACTCATCAATTTCTTAATTACACCATGCAAATTTAATCCATCCCTTAGTTTTTGACTACCGGACAAACTAAGTCACAACTTTGCCCTCTTAATCTCCAATTTATACGATGATTTAGTTAAACCAATAACCCTTAGGTTCCATAATTACAAACAACTTGATGTGATCCAACCATCAAAGGATCCATTGGAGGTTCAAGTTGGTCAAGTTACTAGGCTTAGGGCTAAGACGTTCAAAGAAGCTTTCAATGGAATTCTTCAAGATACATGGGCTAAGGTGGATGTCAAGAGGATCTGTAATAATAAAGAGCAAGTCTTGATTAATATTATTCATGTTCAAGAGGGGCTTGTTGGTGGATCCAAGACCATTACACAAGGATTGGTAGAAGAAGACTAGATTCAGATAGTTTGACCTTCCATTACTCTTTCAGTCATAACTAGAGCTACAGATTTATTTTTTATGTGATTCTAGTTGGGATGGAAACTAAACTTCCATATCTTTCCAAGCGTATATGGAAACAACGAACTTGGGCTATTTAATTAGTTGGGTTATCAAACTTTAATTATTTTGAGAGGAGACAATTTGTTTAGGTTTTATATTTGTTTATTTTGTTTATTTTAATTAGTTTGGGCTAGTTTTAGCTTGGGTTAATTATTATTTAAAATGGGTTTATGTGAGGCCCATTAGGGAAACTAGGGTTTTGGCTTAGAGTATAAATACTCTTTAGGGATAATGTTAGGGCAACTTTTTGGACAATATTTTCCAGCATTGTAGCCGACTTTGGTTGCTTCATCTTGGTTCTTTATTGGACTTTCAACTCTTTAAATAATTGACCATTCTTTGTTGTGAATTTATACTTTCTTTGCTCGTCTCCAAGTGTAGGTGTTGTGATCGAGTTGGTTAAGAGTCTTGTTGCCTTGGAGCAAGTCTTCTATTGTGATAAGCTCATTCAATTCTCAACAAACTTGGGTTAGATTGATCTTGGGGTCGCGAATACCATTAAATTCTGCTAGGGTTTGCATCACAACTAAGTTTTAAAATTCCATTCACAAATAATGAAGTTAAACCACTAACCCTTAGTTTTTGTTTCTATGAACATCTGAGTTATATTTCCCATAATACATATATCTATC
Organism: Salix arbutifolia; assembly: GCA_025169955.1. Taxonomy (NCBI): domain Eukaryota; kingdom Viridiplantae; phylum Streptophyta; class Magnoliopsida; order Malpighiales; family Salicaceae; genus Salix; species Salix arbutifolia. Next base: position 12,457,230 of record CM045905.1, on the reverse strand, counting down.
ATCACCTATCACAAAGTTCTTTTTAATCATATTCTATGACAATCATTTTCTTCCAATTCAATACCTTAGTACCAACCTTTCATTTCCTTTTATTTCATAAACATTAATATAACAAGAAAGTAAACAACTAAAGCAAACAAGTTTAAGGTAGCAACACGTATGTATAACTCTTAATGCTTCAGCACCTTCCATCGATGTCCTAACTCTAGAAGCTCCTCCCAACACCAATCAAAAACCATTCGTATTAGTACCAACATATAAGTCAAACAATATTCTATATCCATTTACCTTTTTTACATAGTAATTTCATAATGTCTATATTCTTGTGTTGTTTTTTTTGTGAATGTTATTTATTTTTCTCACAACAAAAAATAGACAAACTTTTGCTTGCGACGGTGTTGTTCAAATTAGATTTTTTTTATGGAATTAGGTATTGTCCTTTTGTTTCAAAAAGGGAAATGATGTTTTGAACTGGACTAGTGGCTTAAAGCCTCTACCCTTACTCTACTACTACCTAATTTCGTTGTTTTCTAAGGTTTTTAGGCAGTTTTATTTTTCTAGCATTGGATTTTTGTACAATTTGCATTGTTTTCTATCTCTTGTGTGGTTGGTTTCTTTTGAGTTTTCTTGACAATTTATGCCTATAACCTATTCTACTAACCATAGTCAAGTATAGGTAGATCTCGAAATAGAAAACACGTTACGCAAGTTACGAAAGGAAGTTCGCGTCAACACCATTGTTGTTGCACGACAACAAACACTCAAGGAGCTTGGTGCTCCTAACGTGTAAAATCAGTCATCATGCATAAACATGTCAACTTTAAGCTCAAATCTAGTTTTATATACTTGTTACCAACATTCAATGGTTTTGTACGAGAAGATCCTCATACTCATCTCTTGGAAATAAATTAATTTTAAATATTAATTTATGTAGTTTCTATAGGTTTTTCATATCAATAAATAATTAATTAAAAAAATTAAAAGTGATTTACATAAAAAAATATAAATTAAGTTTTTAAAAAATTATATAATCAACTACAGAAATTTTGTTGTTGATTGTAAATAATTCACAAATCAACAAAAGAAATTTAAAATCATTCCCTCAAGATCAAGAGGCCAAAAAGCCCTCCTCGTGACCTCCTAGTTGATTAGAAAACCAATTAGATCTAAAAACCAGTAAAACCAATTAGGTTTTGCTTTATAGAACTCTAACAACTCATTTAGAACCTTTGGTTTAGCCTATAAAAGGGAGATTCAATGAACAAGGATAAAAAAGTAGGAAGAAAGGAAAAATAGAGGGAAGGAAAATTAGAGGAAATTAATTTTTATTTGTAAAGAAGAAGGCATTGGAATTCAATTTTTGCTTGAACGTTAAAAGCTGAGAAGGTACATTCTTATAAACTTCAAGGGTAGAGTCTACGAGGCCTTTCAGATTGATTTTTTTTTCGTTTGAATGCAAGGTGTTAATATGTTTGAACTTTTTTTAGTATGCTATAATGTTAAACTCGGAATCTACCCAATATGGCTACTAATTATTAATAATGATGTTTAATTTATGCATTGTTTCTAAGTTCTTGAGCTTTGTTTAGACTTGTGGAATAGCAAAATGTAGATTTTAGAGTTTGTTTTGTTTAAACATGCCTTATATTTTAAGTAGTAATATAGTTTGAAGCATGATTTTGATTTTATTTATTTTTGTTTAGTTAGTTTTGTTTTATTTGAGATGGTGAGTGATAATGTGTTTGTTAAGCTAAAAATGATTGGTTTAAAGGTCTACAAGGTATATTCTAGGTTTTTGTTATTACTATTGCTTTTTGGGTAGAATTGAGGGTTTTGTTCTTGATGTTCATCCAATCACCATTGTCTTATATGCTAGTTTTTGAGCTTATTTTGATTTAATCATGGTTCATGCATGTTCGTATATCCATATTATTATTAATAATCTAGGTTTTTATGCATTAACAATACCTTTTTGAAGGTTTCGTTTAGGGTTTCAATTTAGAAAAAAACTCATTTTTGCCAAATCACGATGTTTGAACAAAAATTAAAACCAATGGACCTTTGATTCTTGATTTGTGTTTTATTGTGAATATAAACCTTTTTTGGTGATGGAAAACTATTTTGGTTTGGTATTTACATTACAGGGTTTCACATTGAATGTTCTTCGTGTTCTTTTTTTAGGTGTTTGGTCCATTTTGTATGAAAACTTTATAAGTTTTTATGTTTTTTCAAGTTTGATTTGTTTGAGTTTTGTTTTTCTTCTCTAATTCATTTTTAGGTTAACCTGACTGGGTTAATCTAGTCGAGTCAACTAAACTAAGTCAACCCAATTAGGTCAACTCAGTTAGGTCAACCCGATCAGGTGACCTAGGCAAATCAAGATTTGACCCAGCTTTAATGCTTGTTTGGTTTTTCCTTTTTTTGTTATGATTTTTTTAGTTTAAAAGTTTGTTTGACAAACACTTTCCTATGTCTCATAGACTAGTTTTATTTTTTAATAAAAATTTGATTTTGTCAAACATGGCCTTATAAAAATATATATAAAAAAAAACATATTATTATTTAAATTCCTTTTTTCTTCTGCATACAACCAAATATCTCATGAGATAAATTCATGTTACACTAAAAAAATATGATTTTTTAAGAAAATAGTTTTGCATACATTTCAAGATTTTAATAATAAATTTATTAAATCTATAAGAATTTGACCAATATTTCAATAAACAATTCTTTTCTTGATTCATGAGAATTAACGATAAATACTCTAATATAAATATTGGACCAACAAATAGGTTGGTTTTAGAATACAAATAATTAACTCAAGATTTCGCAAAGTTATCCTAAATATTCAATAATTTTAATTGGAAGTATTTTATCACAACAAAATAAAAAAAATAAAAAACATTCAGGATAGGTGAACCTTCTTAGGTCATATAGATTTTTTCAGATAAAAATTTGTTTAGATATGCAAGCCCATAAAAGATATTGAAAGTTAGATTTATTCATATAGATTTTAAGTCATAAACAAATTAACTACTAGAAAACCACCAAATCTTTTAACCTCATTAAAACTACACAAAACAGTTATACGAGGTAGAGTGTGTTGACGGTACAAATATTTTTTTCTAATCACAATCAACCTTTTATCCTTTAAATCATTGCCAAGACCAATATATTCAGATTTTTTTTAATAATCCTGAATCTAATAACTAAATAACTTTTTTTTTTTTTTTGGGGGGGGGGGGTTTAAATAAATAAATAAAAAAGAAATCAACTACAGTTACATGAACGAGAATTTGAGCGAAAAATAATTAATATGGGCCCATTCTTCGATCTTTAACACCTGTGAACGAAAATTAATTAATATGGGCTCCAAAAACACATTAACATAAAGCAATAAGACTTGGGCCCTTTAAACTATAAGCTCAATATAAACCCATTTCTTTTATTTTTCTATTCAAGCCCATGAGACGAAAATGGGGGTGCTGCAGTCATCAGCATTTGTCTTCTGTCATCACCTGCGTAGACAAATGCGTGACAAACTACATTACAAGTCCTAACGTTTAATTTTTTTTCAATTATCATACTATTTTGATTTCTGTAAATTAATGAAATCTATGATGAACTGTTTATTGTTTCTTTGCATATCCCTATCATTTTTGTTTTTAGATTTTAAATTCCAATCATTTTTTCATGAAATTGTACAAGTGTTGGCATATTTTTATGTGTAACTGCTAGAGCATTGAAATTCACTCCATTAAAAACAATTAAGGGCTTTGAATGTTATTAAAAACTTAAACTCTTTAAAAAATATATATTGTTAACTAAATTAAATAATGTGATTGTTATAATTTTGAGAGTACACACATCCATTTACAAAAATATGAATTTTAGCAAGAAATTATATAGTTAACAACAAAATATAATAAATAATATTTTTCAAGAAAATATTTTCATGAATTTTTCTGGATGATGCTAGCAAAAAACAAACAATGGCTAAGCAAAAAGTTGAGGAGTCACTATTTATAGAACTTATTGACATTTTTTTATTAATTTTAAAAAAATAAATTATATTGTTTTATGATCTAATTATATGGAATTAAACTCCAATTTAAAACATGAAGAAAATACATGGTTCACCTCAATATCATGATAATTAAAGTTTTTGTTTTTATTTTGTAGTCCCTAAGAGAAAGAAACGAGAGAATGTTGTTTGTAAATAGTGAACAAAAGATAAAATAGTTGATTATCACGATATTGACAACAAAAATAGCCAAACTTGGTGTCAACAATTTCTATTAATAAAGAGCGTTCAATAGTGGTGGATTTCCCTAAATATGTATGGAAAAAAAGATTGAGCTTCATTTTGATTTTTTAGGTTTAATTGATTTTAATTTTCTTGAATGATTTCAGGGTATTTTGAAATTAATATATGGTTCAGAAAGATTTTATGGTATTTATTAGGTATTTTTGGGTGAAAATAGATTTTCAACCCAAAAGCCCCTCCCTCATGATTTTCCAACCCAAAATGAATTTTGGGTTTTGTTTGTTGTTTTCTTAAATACATTCAAACAAATCAGTGTGGTCTATAACATAGTGTGAGAACATAATACAGGAAATAAAGTAGTGTAATGCTATATAGTTTATGAAAATTGGAAGCAATTACAGTTAAACCTCTATAAACTAATATCATTGGGATCATATAAATTTATTAATTAATCGAGATATTATTTAATCAATAAATCATTAATATATTAACTTATACATTATCTAAAAAATAATAATTTATCAAGCTGTTTTTTTCAAAACATGAGTATTGTTATTATTCAAATATTATCTAATTAATGAATTATCATTATTCTATTTATTTGTTTAACTGAAACAAATTTTTGAATATAATTAGTCTTATTAAATAGAACTCATGAATCTATCTACTTTTTCAACAAACTAAAATTAAATTTAATGTATATTTAATGAATGTAGTTAAAGAACATTAAGTCAAGCAAAAACATTTATAAAAGAAACATACATTGTCAAAAAATAGTAAAACTAAATACAATAACTTCTTAACTCAAAGGTAGAAAGCAATCAACAACAATGAATGAAATGATTAGAAAAGGATTGTGTGAGGATAACATAAAAAATCCCAATTTGAACCCAAAAGTAATTACACTAAAGGGTGTCAAAAAAGTTTACCTCGTGACCTTATCAAAACAATAAAAAGATCATCAAATTATCTATCAACTAATATTAAAAAATCATGTCAAAAACCACAAAAATGTAAAATTCTCTTACCTCTATAAGCTATTTTATGAATATTCTGTTCAATACCAAGAGCATATGTGATGTGAACCTCATGATCTCGTGGTCATATAACTTATAATTGAAATTAAAATATGACCCTAAAAAGTTGAAAGGGATCTAATATGAATTTGTAACAAATTGAAAACTTATCATAAGACACCAACATTACTTAAATTAAATTAAATTAAATTAAATCACACAACGAAGATAGTTAATCTCGTGGTCAAATCTTGAAACTTTCATGCAAGGCTATTTCTTGTTTTAAAAAAAATAGTTATTGAAGTATTTAAATGTAAACTGTCACCTTAAGGGAGAACTATTTTGTAGAATAGGGACTGAGGTTTCTTAGCCTATAAAAAGAAAATGAAAAAAAAAGACGACTAGAAGAGACAGAAAAAAAAAAAAAAAACACCTCTTCTCCTCCACAAACCCGAATTCATGTTTTCTTCTCTTTTTTTTTGACTAGTTGTTCGACAAACATGCAAGGCTAAATGTTTTTCTTGGTTGCAAGGACACAGAAACCTTTAAATTTCAATAACCGTGAGACCTATTTTACCTTTTATTTTCAATTTATATGATGAATATGTTTGTTCTTCTATACTTATTTTTCTTATGTTTGTTTTTTTTAACTCTAAGTTATTATTATAGACAATTTATTGCTAAGTTTGATATTAAAATCGGAGCAACTAAGTTTAATAATTGTAGTGGATCTACGTTATTAATATTTGGAAGAACATTGAATCAAATCAAGCATTGACTAAGGACAATTATGTTTTTGGGATTAATCAACTTATCTAGCTCTTAAGCCTTGCATTGAATAAAATTACTAGTTTAGACACTGTAATTGTTTGATGGTTATGGTAAGTTATATGATGAATTCTTTAACTAACCAATGTTAAGAAGAGATAAATATTCATAATATAAATTGATATTTTATTTCCATGATCAATTCTAATTTCTATAGATGGATGTTTACTTGCGATCAATGTTACAATCACGTTGCATATATTTTCTCTTGGAGTACAAGAACAGTATCTAATAGTTTCTTAATGCACTAAGAAAAGTAAAAAACATGGTTAAAGAAGATATCCATTTCAAGAAGAAATAAGTTAATTAGAGTCATATTTTACGAGTACCTCCTAATTGAGTCATGTATGTGTATAGTTTTGATGTATACGAAAACTATTAAATGATATATTTATATATAAAGTGGGATCAATGTATTTTTTCAAGATACATTATATTATACATTTTAAAAACTATTAATTCTTCACTAGTAACAAATGAGCTGATTTGCCCGCGCGTTGCGCTGGGCTTTTTTAAATGTAGAAAAATATTTGATTTTTAACGTGTTATAATTTTTTTTTTTTTAAATTATTTTTGACATTAGCATATCAAAATCATGTAGAAACACTTTTTTTAATTTAAAATTGAAAAAAGTTAAAATTTGTTCAAAAGCGATTTTCAAACGCATTACCAAACACTCTTGTCATATCTCACCAGAATCATAGTTCAATCAATTTTTTTAAATAGTAATGAAAAACGAAAACCACATTTCAAATCACTGTTTATTACTGTTTGAAATTGTGATCTCCTTTGGCTATGTACAAAATAATAGTCATGGTGCACGTAAGCTAGCTTGGACATTCTAGTTATAAAAAAAATTATAAGTTGAAAAAAAATAAAAAACAATGTCAAAGGATTATTTGTGACACGTGTAACCTACCCCGGTTATAAAAAATATAAATATGTGAGGAAAAAATTGTGGTGCGTGTAAACTAACCCGGACACCGCGAGTATAAAAAAAACAAAAAAAAGAAGCCTGAAAAAAAGAAGAGCAAAAAACATTTTAAAATATTAATAAACAGTGAAAACTGTAAAAAAAATTAAGTTCAGATATTTATTGTGATGCGCATAAGCTGACCCGGACACCCCAGTTATCGAAAAAATGACTGAAAGAAAAACTTGTCAAACACTTATGAACAATAGAAAACACTGTTATTTACTCAAAAATTATTTTCAGTGGCAGGGGGACTCGAACTCCAGCAACCTGAGAAAAAATATTTACTCCTATTATCTATAATTAACTAAATAATTGGCGATGCGGCGGGTTTTTTTTTATCTATGCAGAAAATTAATTGCTTGTATATGTATTGTATTTTATTATTTTAATATTTAGTTAGTATAATTATATTTAAGAATACTGATATGAATTTTTGTCATTCAAAAAATGCAAAGTCATTTCCCCTCTCTCTTAATATATTTTTATGCGATAATATTCAATAAATATCAGACATATTAGAAATAAAAATATTATAATTTGTTTTTCAAACGTAAACTTAATTTTTTTTTGTGCTATAATTATTTATTTTCCGTCTAAAAAGAACTGTCTAATGGAAACGGGAAGTGACTTCTATATTTTTTAATTTGACTTGTAGATAATGCAGGTAAATTTGTCAACATTTTTTTTTTGAGATTTTTTTTCCGCAGTAATATTATATCTAAAATATTAAAAATGAAAACATTGGAAATCCTTGTAAAGAAATAAACTTAAATAAAAGAGCACAAAATTAAATTTTGAAGGCAATATTTTTTTTATATAAGATTTATCAATCATATTATTATATTAAATATATTTAAGAAAACATGATATGAATTTCTGCCCTTCAAAAAATCATAGGTTATTTTTCCTCTCAGTCAATATATTTTTAGGCGATAATATTCAATAAATATTTGAACATAATATTAGTTTTACATACTTTAATTTGAAATAAATATACAAATATATAATTAATTTGATATACTTTCAATAATATCTTTAATTTAAAAGACAGAATTGAAGTAAACCCAAACATTGAAATCAAATAATTCAAAACAAAACCGGAAATTAAAAGAACTGGGACTGAAATGAAACTGAAATCCATAATTAACTTGCATAGAAGGATAGAATTGAAAGAAATCAAACTTTTGATACCTAAAATATTAAGGATTTATAATCAATTTGCATGGAAGGATGAAATTGAAATTAATCAAAACTTTGATACCAAAAAAATTCAGAATTCCAGCCCACCCCGCAAAATTAAAAGAATGAGGACCGAACTGGAACTTCAATACCTAATCAATTTCAATTGACGGACGAAATTGAAACAAATCAAAACCCATTTAATAGAAATAAGGGCCAGAAAAACAAATTAAAATGTTCAGGGATTGAAATGAACTTTGACAAAAAACGGCTTAGCTGACGTCATCTGGCGCAGGCAGGAGAGAGAAAGTTGGGGGGAAATTTCAAACGGCCATTGACACGTCTCCGGACACCATAGTGCTACACGCGCCTCCCCATGTGGAAGAGAACATGCCTGAAAATCATTATAGACGCCGGTTGGGCGTTTTCCAACGTCTTATGAAGCCGCACGCGCCGTCCGAAGAACGCGTGAGCGTTGAAACGGACGGCGCGTCCTCCGACGCGCAAGAAGATGTCAGCGAAAAAAAAACAAAAATTGGCTAATTACTGGAATGCCCCTCACCCCAGGCATGGTTTTTGTCCTTTACGGGGGGTGAAATCGTTGCTGCATTGTTCAAGATAATATTTAAAAAATAAAAAAATCGGCCGGCCGGAACGGTCAATGACCGTCCAGCCCCCGAAAAAGACGGCGATTTTTGTCTTTTTCGGGGGCTAATTTTGTGCTTCCACTGTTGAAAAACGAAAAAAAAAAGGAGGACATACACCCGCGAAGTACTGGGGCAAACTGCATATGAATAGTGCCAATGAGTCTGCGTGATCAGTGATAACTTGCACAGTGTTTCCGCGTTATGGTTTGGCTGCATGTATAATGTCAAAGGTATCAATTCATTGAGGTAACAGGGGTAGTTCGGTTTTCACACACGATAAAGGAAAATGTACCGACGATTCTAGATAATTACAAAAATATCCTTTCCATGTTCATCACAGTGAGGATGATGAGAGGGGGAAGAATGGCAATTCTCGCAGAGGTTGCTATCTCCATTATACTTTCCCCTCTTTTTGTTTTTTCATCTTATAATTCCTTATTACCCACCACGTGCATAGAGGCCGACAACAGTCAATAATTTAGGTGGTTAAGCCACAGAGCAAACAATCAGACTGATGGGGCTCTCCTCCACTGTGCATCCCTGACAATAGGGCCTTTGTACAAGCTTGCTAGCTGTGTTCATGACATTTCATTTTCTGTTAGCTTAAAAGCAACCTAACAATTTTTATTCGTGCTTTCCAGTTTCCACCACTGGCTGGGATCAATTTTTAAAAATATATTCTCTCTTCCCTCACCCAAAAAAGACTGAAAATGATGGAGATTAAGTTTGATATTGAAATTAATTTGTTTAGAATTAAAGGGATTGAATGGCTAAAAAAAATGAGAAACTCAAATGTACTTTTCAAATAAAATTGAAAGGCATTGCGTGTTTTTCTGTTCAATTCTCAGTCTTTCAATTCAATCCTCTCTTGAAAAAACATGCAATTTGGTGTTAATTTAGGCTAATAAGGGCTCAATTGTAAGAAAAGAAAGTTTAAATGATCAAATTGTTTTTTTAATAACTATTACTTTAATCCACAATAATATATGAAATAATAAACAGCGATGTATAACAGTAAAAACACCCTATCTTTTCGCTCTATACTTAGTATTCATGTAGTTTCTTTATGGACACGCTTATTCTGTAATAGCTCTAAGAAGAAGTACGTAGGGTCCCTACCAGATGTGTAGTCGCTGTTCTTCCACAGCCCCTCCCCGCATTATTCGGTCTTACTTCCACAATTTATTTATTTTTAAAAAAGCACAATCATATAGGACCATTAGCATTTAGTTGATTTGTCAGAGATAATTATGAGGCATGTTGTAGCATTTTTTTTATTATTATTATTTTATCTCTGGTTTATTTTCTAGCCCAGAGGTCCTTCTTTTTCACACTGCATGGACCTTGGATGCAGACAACTCGGTAAATATATTTGCTGGATTTTCTATTTAAATAATAATTCCTTGCTCCCACAGAGGGGTATGTGCAAGTGAGTTGGCTGAAGTTTTCTTCATATCTCTTGGGACCCATGTCAAGTGAAGAGATCAAATCAGGCCTAGGCTACCTTGGTTGGGGCCTCCTTTTTCCATTTCATTCTTATTCTTATTTTTATTTTTATTCGCAATCCATGAACAGTTCATGATGTGCGTTGTAGGCAACTAGACTACTATGCTTGCACAGTGCGTGATACAAATCTTTCAGCTTTTGTGTGTTGAAGGGATTTTGGTTGTAGAAGTGTGAAAACAAAACTTGGATTTGTGTTTCTTGCAGTAATGTTTCTCTCTCTTCAGAAAAGGTATAGCTCATCAATGGCATCGCCTTCTGTCCTCGAAGTAATTTGCAAGCTCCGTATCATCAATGACATTAAAGAACCTTACCCTTCCCATTTGACTCTCTCTCTCTCTCTCTCTCTCTCTCTCACCTTACCCTTCCCACCATTTGACTCTCTCTCTCTCTCCCTCTCTCTCTCTCCCCCTCTCTCCTCTGGTCTGTACGTAGTCAGGTTAAAGCACTTGCTGATCCACTGAAACAAACTCCACCACTACTTCACCTTTAAATCCCAAAGGACGCGGTGGCTTGTAGGTCATGCAGCAGGAATGAAAAACAAGCAATTATTGCACGAACGTGATGCTAGTTGTTGCCTTGACTAAAACACTCCTATTATTTAATCTTAGGGAGACAATGAATTATGCATCTCATTTTCCTCCCATAATGTCCACGTAGCGATGCATTAATTCAGTTCCTTACGCTCCGCTGCAGGTTTGGATTATAGGCTATATCGTGAGCATTTAAAAAAAAAAATGGTCTGAACTCATAATATTCCAAAAGCCGATTTTACAAATATATATATGGAAAATGATTTATGTACAAACTTTTTTTCTTAAAAAATATGAGCATGTGAAATTCTTTGAGAATATTATTAAACCAAACTCATGAGGTCACTTCAAAATCTCTTGAACTAGTTTCTTGTCTATCCTAAATTTCAAATTAATTCATGTGAAAAGTTGTTACGACATGCCTAGTTAATTTGGTGAGTTTAAAAGTAGCTTGAATCAACAATAAAAATATAATTTGTATTTTAAAAAATCAGGATAATATTATTTTAAAAATAATAACATATTAAATTGAGCTTGATCAACCTGAGTTAACCATCAAATTCATGACAACCATAATGGGCCAACTTTGTTATCTATATGTCCCTTTCTTTTTCCCTTCCCTTGATCTCTCCCTAGATAGCCCTTTATTAGACTTGAGTTGGGTGACAAGATTAAATTGAAAAGTTATAAGAGAATCAAGGAATAAATTAAAAAAAAGAGGGCTTGGCCTAGGATGGGAAGAAATTTTGAATTAAATTAAAGAGTTATGAGAAAGTCAAGGACTAAATTAAAATAAAAAGAAATAAAAGTTTGGTTAACATGTGAGAGGAGTCAGTACATCATTGGGGATCAAAGTGTCTTTCTTGAAGATTTGATGGTGGCCTTTTCTAGTGTCATTGGAATCATCTTATAGAGGGTTTCCTTCAAATATATTATATAGTGGTTGTCGCACCCTTCACGAGAGCACGACGTCGCGACGACCCTCCCCATGAGCGGAGGATTCGTGTCAGGGTTTTATCTTTATTTTCATGGGAAAAAAAGAGTCACCACCAAGTATCACGGTTACTAGAAAATCTAAAATGGTTTTTCAGAGATTCTATAACAAGGGACTGGTTGCGTATAGGGAAAGTTTTAGCACCTTAGAATGCGCTACCTAAGGTAAGATGTTTGGTGCTTTGGTTTGCTTATGATTTGCTATGGTGTCGATCTTTCAAAAATATATTGGTTAAATGATGACATATTATTCCCGTAAAAATATTTTGGATATTTATTACTTTAAGGTTTCTTTATCCAAGTACTTAGGTAAATAACAACGAATTATCTCCGCTAATATTTTGGATAATAACCCCTTTTGGATTTCTTTACTCAAATATCAACAGTGAATAATAACGAATTATCCCCGCCAATATTTTGGATATTAACCCTTTTAGGATTTATTTATCCAAATATCAACAGTAAATAATAACAAATTATCCCTGCCAATATTTTGAATATTAACCCCTATAGGATTTATTTATCCAAATATCAATAGTGAATAATATTAATCCCCAAAAATAAGATTTTGATATTTTTTGGAATATTGGCCAATACCCTTTGGATTTTACAAACATGTTGTCAAATCCAAAAATGCGAGAAAACAATTTTTTATTTACAAAATCCATGCTAAAACATATTTTTTCTTTAAACTCGGAATATTTTTTTAAAGGAATGTTTAGAATATGTTAGCATATTGGCCGTATGTACGAAAACAACATATTTTTATGCAAATCTTGTATTTTTGTTCTATTTTTTTATTTATTTCTTTTTTCATTGGGCTGGTACCAGCCCACCCACATCAGGTTGGGCTTTCATCCCAGACGGGCTAGCGAGCCCAGCCCTGCAGGGAGTGAATTAATTCACTCCCCTTGCTGAACGAAACAGAGGTGCTATAGTAGAAAAAATGGAGGATTTTCGAGTGTGATGAACAGGGTACTTGTCAATACCATTACGTAAATAAGGCCGAGGTGGTTCTTCCTGTCATGGTGGCCAGAGTGGGCATCGAAAGAGGCTACCTGGGCTGCTGCTGCTGTCGTTGGTCGCTGCTTCTTCGTCAGAGTTGGCTGTCGTTGTTGGAGGTGGAGCTGCTGGCGATGAGGGGAAGTTGTCGGTGGTGATGAGGGTGTAGCTGGGTGGCCTGAGCTGGCATTGGAGTTGTTGATCGAGAGGGAGGGAGAGAGAGACTTGTTGCTGGTTTTAGAGAGAGAGAGGGTCGGCTGAGAGGGAGAGGCTGCAACGTGGGAGAAGATTATCTAAAATCTTACGTAAATTTGGCTCTGCAACTTTGTGTTTTTTTTACATAAATTTCCTCCTCTATTTCCTCCTCCTCTGTCTCTTTCTTCTTCCTAGTATTTTGTGATTTTCCTCTGTAAATCTCCCTCTGTTTTTCATCTCTTTCTTCTCCTCTGCTTTTTGTATCTATTCACCTCTTTTGTCCCTCTTCTCCTCCTTTTTGCATGTTGTGTGGGTTGCTACCTCTCAAGTTGCAGAGAGCTTGTAGAGGCGTGCCCTGGACTGTTCAGGTGTCAAAACAGTGTAGGCACGCTGCAGATTTTGGGAAGATGAAATTGCGATTTGGTCCTTTAATTTGCAACTGTTCTAATTGCATCCCCAATTGGTTTTAAACTTTTAATTTGTACAATTGTATCCCCGTCAGAGTTTCGAGAGCATTCTTAGCTTTGCGCTCTTTTTTATTGTGATCTCTGGTTTCTGATTTATGCAATTTAACCCTCAATTGACCATTAGACTCTCAATTTGTTCAATTTGGCCCTTGATTTCACATAATTGGCTTGTAAAAAATTCAATTTGGTCTCCAAAAATTCCAATCTCATCAATTGAACCCGAATTAAATTCAAGAACCTGATTTCTCATCGACTAAGTCCTTAATAAAATTAATTTGACCAATTTAAAGTATAATTAAGTCAGTGCGCTTAATTAAACCCTTCAATTGGACCTAAATTAATTCTCAAACATAATTACACTTTTAAATTGGCCAACGATTAAATCAAATTGGCCTATAAAAATATAATTATATCTTTCGACTTAATTTCTACGCAAATTTATCCAATAATAAATTATTTCAGCCTTGAATCTGCGTTTTCCTTCATTTCTGGGCACAAAAGAGGTACAATCAAGCTCTCGAAAACGTCCAAAAGTTTCGCCTTGATTTTTCTGTCGACACCAACCTTTTTTTTTTGGGGAATAACCCAAAATTGGGTTGTGACAGTGGTGGTGGTGGGGCCTTGGGGAGCCTTCAATAACCAATTTTTCTGTCTTTTCTTTTCATTTTTTTATCTTTCATTTTCCACTCCTGATTTCTTTTCTACAAAAAAGAGAGAGAGTAGCATTTCCCCCCTCAATATCATTTTCCACAACAAGCCCAATCTCATCTCAAGTTATCTCGCTATTAAATGCTAAATAAATAAAATTGTTATAACGTGCAAATAACATTTTTTTATGGTTTTCTCGACATTAAAATTGACATGCAACATCCTTATTATTTTTTTTAATCATGTATGTGGACTTTATAAGTCTTGCTATAGACTTAAACAAGCATCACTTGTATGGTTAAGCTTTGCCAAATCTTATTAGGTCATGGGTGTCAAAATAACATTTGTCACTGTATATAAAGTCCTCACTTTTATATTATGATTTATTTTGTTGATATCCTTGTCATATATAACAATATTTATTATGTATTTTGGTTGATTGCTCATCTCAAAGTAAAAACTCATAGATATTCTTATGTCTTTGATATTGGGCATATGACTAGCATGACCTATTATCACTTGATTTTTATAAAGATGGTTGTCGATTCTTGTCTTTTCATCTTAGCAAAGAAGTAATATTATAGCATAGACCTTATCACCATCATCTTATTGTATGAATTGCACAATATTACTTCATTATTATTATATGGTACAACAGCATGTTATAATTCTCAAATTAGACATGAAAATAGATATTATATTATTCAAAATGATATATAGATTTCAAGTATCCATAATCTTAACTTGAACTCAAAATTAAATATAATATCTTACAACTTCATATATAATTAATTTGATATATATAGAATTATTTTGACCTTTTATAAATAGATTGAGTTTGAATAAATCAATATACTTTTTTTTTCTATTTGAAAATTACCACTCTATCCCGTCCAATCAAGATCATGGCCTTGAAATTCGGTGAAATTACTATTCTCTATTCTCTATCCTCTATCCCGTCCAATCAAAGAATATGGCTACTAGGCTAATAAGGACAATTACAATAATAATAATAATAAAATTATTAACAGAGAATTCAAGTAGTCAATTGTCATAAAACCTACACCAATGTGACCCTGTCCCTAAGAATGACCATTGCCGTAGGTGCAGGAAGGTACCCTGTCCTTGTGTGTAAACATTTATATCATCCACAAGATTCGGGACCCAAATTATACGAAACCTCGAAGATTTTGATGGAAAACCTAAAGCATAAAATTTGCTGTTAGATGACGGCGTGCATCTTGCTTTCGGGACTTAAATTTGTCTTTAACAGTAGATCGACCATGGAATGATGCTGATGCAAAAACTATTCCCTTAGGCTCCTCCGTCTATGAAGTACTTTGGGTACTTGCTTGTAATTAATAAAGCCATGGTGCCAATTGTCAACTCAATGACTTCACGTTTGGAAAATCTAATTAATTTTCGTTCACTTTTTAGAATTCAAAAAACACTCTCGTGGGAGGAGCTTCCTGCCAATTAGAACGGTGCCAGGCCTATCCATTTCTGTTCCTGATAGGATAGAATCATAGTTCTGAGGAAATTCTTTTGTTTTTCCTATTCCACATGAGAAACACCGGTTTAACTCACTCTTTTCCAGAGTTGTTAAGTTGTATTTTAAAAATAATTTTCGTATATTAAAATAATATTTTTGTTTTTATTTTTATTTTTTTAAAATAATTTTAATATCATCACATGAAAATGATTTAAAAACTCTAAATTTTTTAATTTAAAGTACAAAATAAAAATAAAATAATTTTTTTAAAAAATATTTTTGAAACACCCTCTACTTCCTTAGTTTTATGCAAAAAAAAAAAAAGAGTCAGAGTTAACATAATATAACTTAACTGTAAGATAACTAATTCAACCCAATTATTTAAATTGAGCTTGATGAAGTTCTATGTTATTTTCTACATTATTCTCTTTTGGGTTTAAAAATTGTATAATGTTTATTATCTTTTGTTTAATTTTATTAATTAGAAAATAAATAAGATTTAAACTTGTGATTATTTGATAAAATTAACAATTCACTAAATATATAAAATCAAATAAGCACCGTCTTTAATCTCATTTTAAATAAATCAAGTTGTCAAATTTGATAACAAACTGAAAGAGAGAGAGGCGTGAGCTATTATCTAGTGTATAAATTATAGACATTGTGATTTTAAGCAATTATTATTTTCCAATATTTTCTAACAATAAAAATTTTCACATCAACAATGCAATTATTTCTCATAATTTAACAACACCAACTTATACAATTGTTTGCCAATATTTTCTAACATAAAAAATTTAACTTACGCAGTTAACATCAACATCGATAATCTTTTCCTAAATCTAAAATCAATAAAAAAATTCAACATCAGGAACCCAACTATTTCTCATCAGTTACCAATATCAACATATTCAAATACTTCTCGACTTAAAAGAAATCAACATCAACATAGGTATTTCACCCCCAAAATTTATCAATAATGTTTTTCAACATCAACAATCCATTTATTTCTCATCATTTACCAATATCAACCTAACTAATTATATCTCAATATTTCTCAAATTTAAAAAATTCAACATCAGCATAGGACAATTTTTTCTCTAGAATATACCAATAAAACAATTTCAACAATAACAATTCAATTATTTTTGTTATCATTTACCAACATCAACCTTTGCATTTATTTTTTAATATTTTCCAACATCAACTTAGGAATTTTTCCTAATATTTAATAACATAAGAAAATCAACATTAACTACAAAATTATTTCCCATTAGATACCAACATCAGCTTATGCAATTATTTCCCAATATTTTTCAATTAAAAAGAATCAACATCAACAATCCAATTATTTATCATCATTTATCAATATCAATCCATGCTATTATTTTTCATTATTTTCCAACACCATTTGTTTTTACATCAACCTATGCAATTATTTTTCCAACATTAACAAATCAATTTAATTTTACAATTTTCAACATTAACCAATTTAACATCAAAATTACAGTTTATTATAACATACCACATTCAATTGTTGTTTATTTAACTCGCTTGATAAAATGACAAAACATATGTTATATTATTTTCAAGGCTCCCATACCATCTGTTAATAACCAATAAATAAGATTACAATAAAATATAATATTAATCTAAATAACAACAATCTATTTATCAATAACATATTACCTGTATCCTATAGAAGCTATAACTTTTCCTCCAAAACCTGAAAATACATTACATGTTTGGACAAAATTTGTGGCCACCCCAAATATAGATGCTTTCATGACCATATCCTTATGTACAAGACTATTTACAAATTAGTAACAAACTTAAATATTTTATGTATAATACAAATTTTAAAAAAACTTGTACATTGTTTTACATGTAAAAACAATAAACATCTTCTAACTTGCTTTGCCTTTTTCCAAACTAGCTTGATTCAAGTACTTATACAAACATGCAATGACTCTTAAACCCTAATTTTATAGTGGAATAAGGTTGAAATCCTCTGATAATGGTAGGTAGAATTACGACACGTGTCCTACTAAGATTTATGAAGAGTATATTATCAAACATATGAAATATGTACAATCTAGCATACCTACACACTGGATCATCGAATTAAAATTAACTATAGACAAATCAATATTTAAATTGTATTATTAGTCTATATTAACATAATATCATATGATCTCATCATCATAATCATTAAGTAATTTAAAGAGATTTTCTCAAAGCCATATCATACATAAAATGCCTATATTTATCTTAGTTCATACTCAAGTTATTCTTTTCATTTTAGATGACTATTTCCATATCATCATATCATCAAACCATACATCAAGTTTACGCTTTGAAGCTTCATAACATATTTTAAGCAACTTATTTTAGTTTGTATATTACACAATATTAATACAATCGATCACTTATAATGTGATATTACTTTCACCTTTATAATATCAATGAAAAGCATATTTAATTGCTTTAACTAAAACCCAAATTATCTTAATTAAAACAAAATATCTAATTACAACCATTTTTACCAAAATTCAATGTAACTCTAGTTGCTATGATTCTGACCAGAACTTTAATAATAACATTAATTGATTATAAAACTATATAATTGAATCATTAAAACAAAACTTATCTGAGTTCAAACAATATCTCAAATACAACAAGTAACTCTAAGACTCAATTTAAACACTAATTTCCCTAACTTAAACCCAATTGATTCCATAAATAACAATAATTGAATAAAAAACATATAATGATCCAATCGACCTAAAATTATCTCAACATCAACAAAACATTCAATTATCAAACACAACACACTAAATCAAAAATTAAAAATCTCTCAATTCAACATGCAAACCCAAAAAACTAAAAAACTATGCAACTATTTTACCTTGATTTTGTTATGGATAGGTGGCAATTTTGCCAGTTGTCATGGCAAAGAGATTGTAGATCAATCAAGATTCAATAATTTATAACAACAAAACAATAGAAAGACTCGTGGAGACAAAGGGAAGATGATTCTAGTGTATTGGTGGAGGACTAAGGTTGTTTTAGACAATTGAAGGCTATTTGGTGGATTTTTTTTTTTAGAGATTTTTTTTTCTTTTGAAAGAGCAAAAACAGGGATAACTAATGGGTGTTTAAATGTCCATCTTAACCAAGATTTTAAATCATGAATGTACTATACAACTATAATTGGAATCATGACTGTATACGTAATTGTGATTCTAAATCCTAGTGTTGTTTAAAACCATGATTCAAATAATGACTTTGTTAAATTATGCCATTTTCCTAATATTTTTTAAACCTAAATCATTTCCCTAAATTTTTTTTGGCAATGTCATTTAAAAAAAATAAATCTAAAATCATTATTCTTTATGACATGTTTCATTATTATTTATTTTACCTTATTTATTATAACTTGGTGACCTATTAATTTAGAGATTGATTTAGATCATATTTTATATTGAATCGAGACAAAATTAAATATAAATAAGATTTAATTTGATTTTTTTCTTCTAAAATCAAGTAATTTTATTTTTTTAAAAATCTTGAAATAATATTTTTAACTACAAACAACGTTCATCATCTTAATATTCTGCCATGCCGACAAAGATACCTTTCATTTTAAGGATGGAGGAGCGTCCTGGACAACTTAAACTTAAAAGACAGTTTTGTACGCGACCAAATTGGGTTTTCTATATCCTTTCTTAGGAATAGTTTGGCATTGCAGTCTTATGAATGAAGGGGTAGTATTGTGAATAGGAAAATGGAAAGTTATGGGTGGCTGAATCAAAGTATGAAAAAGACTAAAACAGGTCCAGACCATAGTCATTGTAACATGACAAGATAAAAATGGGTTACAGAATGTCTTAGAAAATGCAGGTTCAAGTGTTTACCACTCAACAAATTAGAAGGCTCTACGGGTCAACTCGTCCCTGTCTAAACATAGCCTTGATTATAATTAAGCCAATTGACTCGTAGAAATGAACCATTACAAAGGCTGAATGAAACCCAACAAGATAAATAAATAAAAAGTTGTGAATATATACTTTATGTTAATTGACATTTCCTTTTGTTTTATACTATTTTAACCATTACAGTAAAGTAAGATATAAATTCTACTTTACTGTATTCCTAGCCGGAGTCAATCAGTAGGCATATTTATTACACACAACATCTAACCTCAAGTGGGGTCAAAAACTTAACCATAGATTAGAACTAGGGTTGAAAAACACAAGTGGGTTAAGGTTGAGAAGCACAACCACAAAACCAGATTTTTATTTATCAACAGTTATTGCTGCTCATCATCATCTCACTCAGCAGTATTCTAAGCTTAGCTCTCTCCTTTCTCCTCAAAATCTCCACACCTCTTTTCTTCTTAAAACAATCCCATCATCCATCTCCCCTTAAACCACCACCAACCTTTTTTTTTCCTCTAAAAAACCCTAACTTTATAAATCACTTCACATATTCGTAAATTATTTTCATTTCTTTTTAACATTTAAATGTTTGAGCCATGGATGTAACCCCAACAACAGCAACAGCAGAGGCGGTGGCAACAACAACAACCCCCACCAACAATAACACCAACACCACAATTCCAAAATCGCCAGACGTGGACACTGGAACACCTACCCGGATCCCTCAAACAAAGCCTTTGTCTTTCACCAACGGTTTCCTCAAACGCCACCCTCCACACCACCACCACCACCACCACCACCACCACCTTTTTTCACCACCACCACCACCACCACCACCAGTCATAACCTACAAAGAATGCCTCAAGAACCACGCTGCTGCCATAGGTGGCCATGCTCTGGATGGCTGTGGAGAATTCATGCCTTCCCCGACCGCCACACACACTGATCCCACTTCTTTAAAATGTGCCGCTTGTGGCTGCCATCGCAACTTTCACCGCCGCGAACCTGAAGATTTCACCCCCCACACCACCGCTACAGCAACCATTGAGTACCAACCTCACCACCGTCACCATCCGCCACCGCCACAAGCGCAACCTCAGCATAATAGAAGCCCCAATTCAGCCTCTCCTCCTCCGATCTCATCCTCTTACTATCCTTCAGCTCCACACATGCTACTAGCACTCTCAGGGGGTGTCTCGGGTCTGAATGAGAATGTAAATATAAATGCTCCTCCACCAGCTGGTTCTTCGCCGCGTAAGCGATTTAGGACGAAGTTCAGCCAGAGCCAAAAAGAGAGAATGCACCAGTTTGCAGAGAAAGTTGGATGGAAGATGCAAAAGAGAGATGAAGACTGGGTCCAAGAGTTCTGCAATGAAGTAGGGGTTGATAGAAGTGTGCTGAAAGTCTGGATGCATAACAACAAGAACAGCTCTGGTAAGAAAGAACACGTCAATGGGAACAATGATGAGATTATTAGGAGCAGTAATCTTGAAAATTCTTACAGCAACAATGAGAGCAACAAAAACATTACGAACAACAACAATAACAGCACTGAAGGCTTGAATCAACACCAAAACCATCACCACTTAGAGAATGATAGTCATGTAGCACATGTTGGGACTAATGGCTCTTCTTCATCTTCTTAAAATTCGATCAGGGATTTCTGTTTTAATTAATGATGATAAAAATAATTGTTAGCTAGATAGAGAGATCATCAGTAAGGATGGCATTAGCTATCAATTTCTTTCTTCAATTCTCCTTTTTCTTTTAAAATTTCTGATTTTTGTTTTAGTGTAGATTCATGATGGTCAGTCAATATTAGCGTGGGAGAGATTTGATCCAAATCAAGGGAAAATTTAGTACTGATTATCTTAGTTCTGTTGAATGTGCTATTTCTTGGTTAGCTTTATTTTCCTTTTTCTTGGCATATTGGGACCTCACTTTTTTTCAAGGGTTTCCGGGGGCATGAACTTCTGGTTAGATGAATAATTAACCACTTCCTTCTTTTGTCCTCAGCTAATTAATAATTAAGACCATGAAGCACTTTGTGTTTCATTCCTGATAGTGAAGCTAGAGAATTGCAATCCCTAGTATCTCTTCAGTTCAGATGCCTAGAGAGAGAGAGAGAGAGAGAGAGAGACGACGAGAGAAGAAGAGGAGAGATTCTTCTTTATCTTGTGTTTGAGAGAAAGGAGCCAAAAGGGGTGTCACAGGGATTGGGGCGGTTACATATTATTCTAACATATCTCGTTAGTACTTTAAGTTCTTAGAGAGGCGGAATCTTATATTTAATTAGGGATGCCGTATTATTTCATGACCTTTTCAATGATCAGAGCCCCTTATTTTAGTCAGATTTTGTAGATGTTTATTTCCATGAACACAACAAAAGTACAATATTCTAGCGTTTCTTCTTCTCTAGGACAATAAGGTGGTGTTAATTAAGGAAACATGTTTGATGGTGCTCCATGTATTGTTGCAATGCGCGAATCTCCCTTCTTTTTTTCTTTTTTTCTTTTTTTGAAAAAGAATAATCATAGTGGTGTTCTTTGTTATATAATCTGCATTAGCTTTGGAATGTTTTAGATGATGTAATGTGGACATCTGGTGGGATATTGCTTAATCCCAAGTCAAGCTCATTTGATTGGTTTCAAGGGATTGATTAATCAGTTTTATTAAAATTGCTGTTCTTAATCTCCCTCTGCTCGAAGTTATGTTGTATTCACAGCTTGTTTCCTAATGAATGTACTAGTATTTTGTTTTAAAATATATTAAAATATTTTTTTGTTTTTTAAAATTTTATTTTAATATCATCACATTAAAACGATATTGAAATACTAAAAAATTAATTTGAGAAAACAATAAAGAATTTTTTTAAATACTAATTAAATTAAAAAACAAATAGATTTTTAAATATTATTTCATTCTAAAGAAGCATATATCAGAATTATTAAATATAATAGAGGACGACGAAAGGGTTATTTCAATGTTATTAATTGTCTTGTCTAGCCCTTCTCTCGGTTTATCTTGTATATTTTCAATGATGATGAGGCTGTTTTATATTGTATTTAGTAGATGTATTTTAAAAAATTATCTAATAATTTTTTTATTAAATTGATGATTTTTTGTGTTTTTTTTTTAAATTATTTTGAAGTGTTGATATTCCTTGACATCTCTTGCATCTATCATCTTTACATACTATCTTTACAAGACATACACATAAATTTTCAAGACAACATTCCTCCTACCATCTTTTTAACATAAATATTAAAGGGCCCCTATGCTATATAAAGGAATTGTTTTACAAGAGTTCATAAGCAACTAATCAAGTCTTTACCCCCAAACCTTTAAACCTTAATAGTCAAATGTGAAAAGGCCCAATGTTCATTGAAGTCAACTTTATACTTAGTGACATTGTCTATAAAAAAAAAACAAAAAAAGCCAATTCATTTCTTTTTTCTGCTAATTTTTTAGCTTTTTTATAATCGACAATCCAAAAATTCTATGACACAAGAGAGTGAAAAACCTACCCACTATAGATTTGTCAGTGGTTCCTAAAACATTTTATAGTTGGGTTCATAAGTGAGGATGATAAAAAAATCTCTTCTAATTATACCTTAAGACCTTGTCTCTCTTTCTCAACAAGTGGATTAACCACCGAACAAACTGTTTGGTGCGTACAAATACTTACAATTAAAAACAAAATAGTTAAAATAATGCATAGAAAAGTTGGAGGGAGCACTTTCTCTCTTTGAGTCTACTCAAGATTCGCTCACAACGTCATAAAAAACATTCTTAAATGTTATATAGAAATTCTAGATATAAAGTAACATACAACCACTATTGTAAAGGTCACACACATTGCCATGAGAAGCACTCTTAAAATGGGTACCCATGGCATCATCATCAATACTTTTTTCTTAGGTCTTTCATAGGCAACCCTAAATATAGAGATCCTAGAGGGAAGTTAGGCCTTTTATTACATGTGTGTTTACACTTTAAATAATCATACAAATATCAATCATAGAGAAAAATTATTGTTGATAAAAAAACAAAAAAATAATTGAAACTAACCATGAATTAGAAGAATTAATCGAGTTATAAAAATCTTTGATCAATTCAAGGAGCAATCGATCAAGCAAGTAGAAGTCATAATTAGCAAAAAAACATGATCGACCAATAAAGTTTGAACACACCTAGATAAATAGAAGATACAATTCTATTTAGAATAGAAGTTGTTAATACAATAACAAATCTAAAGTCACATATTAGCCCAAAATTAACTTTTTTTTTTTATCAATAAAATATTTTTATTTCATACAAATATGTATATAAGATTAGAATTAGGGGCAAATATTACTATAAATAATTTATTCATCTTTTTTCCCTAAAAGGCTTCTATTGCTTTCTCTTTATTGTTTTATTTAAAGTTTTTTTTTAAATTTAATAAACCTATATTATAGAGTAATGTAATCTCCCTCTCTCTAAAATCCTTTCTTTTTCTTATAACATATTACTCTTTATTAATATCCAAGGTTTAAAATCTCACTTCATGATTGATAAAGGTTGTTCTCACTCACATGTGTAACCTTAAGTAAAATTTATTGGCAACATATAAATTGACATTCTTAGTAGG
Source organism: Salix arbutifolia (assembly GCA_025169955.1). NCBI lineage: Eukaryota > Viridiplantae > Streptophyta > Magnoliopsida > Malpighiales > Salicaceae > Salix > Salix arbutifolia. The sequence continues at coordinate 12,432,910 of CM045905.1, read as the reverse complement.
ATAAAATTTATTATCTATCTAAAAAACCATTAACTATGCATGCAAATAAAATTATAGGTAAACTCATTGCTAATGCATTAGAGGAATAATTTGTATAAGCAATGGAGAGAAACCATCTTCTTTGGTATTAGGAGCTGACAATCCACCATCTCCCTAAATTTTGGCGGGTTACGAGTATTTAAAGTGATCAAAGATTATTCTTTATAATCTAACTCATAATTATAACACAACTTTTTTTGGACTAACCTTTGTGTTCCAACCATAAGTGAATAAGATGGTGTATTAGTATCCTATACATAACCTTCCATAGGGTATTAATGCATTAATGTGCTCGTTTGGTGTTTGTGATATGATCCTATTAGAACTACTGGAAATATAAATGATTTATAAGGATTAGTTAGAGAATACTATATTATATTCTTTTTGATCTAAAAGTTTTAGCAACAAGTTAAAAAGTAAACATGAGTTTTAATTTTGTTTGTTTATAGAAAAACAACCTTTTTTTCATGGGGACAAAGATCATGCATTGACTTATTGAAATTTAATTAGCTTTATGGTGACATTCATATACTTAGAGTTTTTAGAAACAAGATTATCTCTAGGTTAGGGTTCTATCAAATCTTTTTTTTTTTAATCTTTTTGGGTCATTATCTACTTCGTTGAAGGTTGCTTAATCATGTTAGCAAGAGGTCCATACCAAGTTGACTTAAGCACCATTTATGTTGCTTATAACAGGTAAACCAAATTAACCAATATTAGAGAGAATCTCACATATTTTTATGAAAAAAATCAATACCAATGATATCTGTTATGGATAAAATCACAAAATATCCATAATCCTTGGTAGAAAGGATGAATAGGGTTTTTGTCTCTATATTTTCCACTCCTTAAGAGGTTGTAATAGACTGTGATCTATCAAAGAGGCAAATAATTAAGTAAATTTCTAGAAAAGTAGATATTGTTATCACTATAAAAATGAATAAAACTATGAAAAAAATAAACCTTCATATGAAAAAGTAACATATATTGCCACAATAAAGCCAAAGTTCAAGCAATAATCATATTAACATGAAGGGTTATCCAAAGTATTATGCCAATACCTTGGAAGCTTGAATAAAAGAGACAAATACCATAGAATTAGTCTAAGTAATTGTTTATTTTACAATAGAATAAAAAATTAGCATTATTTCTTCTGTATAAGCAACAAGAAAATGCTATCAAGAAAGCTCCTAAATAAAAGGAGAACAAACACTTGTTATATAAGAAATAAAACTAAAAACACTCGAGGACATCAAAAGTGTCCAAACTCTATACAAGTTTATATATTGTGAGAAAACTTTCAATAAATAACCTTTTCTAAACAAAAGGTCAACAAAGTGAAGTAAGCAATATGATCATTGATGTTGATGGACTCTTATATGATGACATGATGTATAAATAATATAATCAGGTAGAATATCAAAAATTCTTAGTACTAATGTAATATATATGTGAACTTATTGTTCTAATGAATAAGGAACTAGAAAAACCTTATAATATATAAGTAACAACCATAAAAGAGTTACATTAATAAATATTATGTTCACTCTACAATATTCCTTTAAAGTAAGTCTAGATAAGTACCTTATTGGTAATGAGAATAAAGATAGAGAAAAGGAAAAGGAAAACATTATTAAGGTTAATTAGTCAAATCTAGTTATTGAATAAGAAAAGTGTTGTTTAAAATTTAATGGGGTGCTTCAGATTGATAAATATCAGTTTGAGATATATTTTAACATATTTTGATGTTTAAGATAATCAATAAAGTCAAAGATAAGGCCCATTCCTAGGTTAAACCCTTATTGGGACAATTTTGTGCTTTTTTTTGGGTTTTTACATTGATATTCATCAGATGAATATTGCCTTAGGTTAGAGTTTTCTAAATCATTTTGGTCAATTAATGGTTGCTACATATATGTGCATGTATTTTGATAATTAATTTAGGTTTTTTATAGTTAAAAGATGCTAAAATTTTACCAAAAGAAAAAACATTTTTTTTGACCTTAAGACATGTTTGCCAAACTCAGCTTTAAGACTATTTTTAAGCCTTGAATTTTTAGTTAAATGCATGTTTGGCTAACAAACCTTTTTGATTTTCTAGTAGTGTTTTTGTTTTTCATTTTTTGCTTTTGCTAAACAAGTCCCAAATAACTTCCATATAATTTTAAGAAATTTAGGAACCAATTTAAAAGAGTTTGTGGGTCCTCACATGTTTGTTTGCCAACCATTTTAATTAATATTAGGCATTAAACGAACCTTATAAGATACAAACTTGATATTAAAAATCGATTTTTCTCAGAAATTTCATAAGAATTTATAAAACTAAAATAGATTTGCTTAGTTAAAAATACAAAAATAGTTTTTTCTTAAAAAAATTCACTTGAACCTTAATGAGACCATCAAATAGAAGCACAACTTAGAATGACAATCAATTAACAATGAAACTTACGATAAGTAGGTGCACTAGGGTTTATGCGTATTCTCCTTACATAACTAGTTCTTTATCCAAACTTTTTCAGACTATTATATTTTCTAGTGACTATGATATCAGATGCAAACTCCAAAAATCATATTTTTATGATTAAAACCAAAAACCTACGAATTTAAGAGACAAATATGTCATTCGACACCATGACAAAATGATTCTATTAGGAAACTATTTAGTTAGATTGAGTTTAATTGATTTTTTTTTGGTGTTTGTTTATGGTCTTATTCATTTCATTGGTTTATATGATTTAACTTTAATATGCATATTTTTACATACTATTTATGCATAAAAACATATGGATGAATTAATGCCTTCATGCATTTTAATTTTGAGAGTAAACCAAATTATAGGTTAGGAGAGGGGGAGGGGGTACTAGTTTGCCTCATGACTTTCAATCGGGGATCAAATTCATAAACACCTAATTATAAGCTAAGCATTTACTTGGTAATGATGGTCATATCATGCCCCAACCATACCTTACAAACCTTTCATGTTGTCTTTACAAGAGATGGTCATTAGGTAAATCATATACCATTTTTAGAATAATTAGTAAGCTTACCCCTCATATAGCAACTTAGAATATGCCTTTAGGATATCAACTCTCTAATATTTCATTTTTTTAAAGGCAGACCTTATAAAACAAATCCTAAAATATGAAGGAATTACTTAAGATAAAATCATGACTTTTGTGATTTTCTTCAAGAATAGGTAAAAAATCAAGATGATTCATTTAATTAAAGAGGATTGCTCGAGGACTAAGCGAGGGAAATTACTACACATGACTAAAGTATATTATTTTATAAATAACATGAATAATCTTGTGTTAGACTTGGGTTATGTAGACGAGATCATTTATGAGAGGAGGTAGGAGAGGGTTACTTATTTGGTGAGGCTTTTAGTATAGATTTTTATAGTTAAGGCTCTGTTGTATTTATGGAACCTAGGTTACAAATGATTCACTTTAAATGATATTGACATGATCCCCAACATCAAGGAGTATGCTTAAAATCTTAAATTTCTGAAATGACCCTTATAAGGTGAACCTTAGACAAAGAATTAGGGACACAACTATCAAAGTTACTAAATTATTACACCTAGACCAAGCTGACCATTATAAGACAACCAATGAGGGGTTTAAGTGGAAGCTTATTAAAACTAAGCTAAAGACAGACAAAACTAGAAAAAGTTATAGGAAGATAAATACTAAATGGTATCTTTTTCTGTATTTGTATTGGTCCTATTTCCTTTAGAAGTTGTTGAGATCATTGATATTGATTGATGCTGCCAATATCTTTGTTGAATTTAAATGAACAAGGAACAACTCCTCTACAACTGCCTTGGCCAAAACTTTCCTTTCATTGAACCATTATAGACTATATGTAAAGGGTATGATGAAATGATGCACTCCTTCTTGTGGATAGTAAGTTATTTAGAAACCCCGAGAGAGGTTACAAAATTTTTAGTAATTCAACATGAGACCTCTTAAGATGGTTATGAATGAGGATTGAAATAACTTGGATGAAAGGGTTTGGGTAGAGAAATACCAATCTATCTCATAGAGTAACTTCAAGTGAAAACTATTTTTTTATATTAAAGAGTCCTTTTTATATCATGATTAAAAGCAACTTATATTAGTTCATAAAAGTGAAGATGAGGTCGAATCCTCAATCAACCTTAATTACTTTGTTTGGATAAACAATGAATTATCCCAATGATGGTTAGAAAAATTTGACCATTTGTTACTAGTGAACTTAAAAGAAAGAGGATCAATCATGAAAAAAAGTTATAAGATGAATTGGAGAAAATGATAATTGAGCCAGGTAGCAAAAAAAATTGGTATAAGTTATTAGAAAACTAGCTCTTGGAAGTAAAAAGAGATGAAGATCTTTTTAAACTATAAAGTGAAAAAATGATTTAAAAATAATTAGTGAGTGGCAAGATATGTCAAAAAATCCAAGGAAATTGCATATATTATCCAAGAATAATTGAAGGAAAAAATGGCCAAGTATGATGATTTGGTGAACAAGCATGTGATGTTAGAAAAAAACTGGTAACTCTAAAAAGGCTTTTGTGGATAGAAGATGTGTTGACAAAAAATTAAAAGCTTCATTGAAGAAAAAAGAGGAATAATAAAAAAATGAGTTTGAAGACTTAAAAAAATGAAGAGCAAATTTACCAATCTCAGTGTTGAGGAAGAAAAAAACTGAAGAGCACAATATAAGGCCCAAATTGATGATGAAATAGAAGTTAAGAGGGTAGCCTAGTCAGACATGAATGAGAACTAGGATAAAGAAAATATATTGAGATAACAGGTATTTGTAATATATCCTAAGCTAGAATTCTATGAGGAGGAATAAAAGAATTTTAAAGATAAATATTTAGAGGCCAAAAGAGACTTGAATTTTTTTTTTGAGGAATGGCAAGATCACATCGGTAGATTCGATGTATAGATGAACACAAAGATAACTAAGCTTATAATGAACTAAAAGGACTTTAAAGAGCTAGAGACTAGATCCATCAACTTAAGAAGATAATTTAGATGTTGAATAGGTATAACAAGTCATTGGCACCAAACAACAAGACATTGCTTTAAGACAATATTGTATTCAACTATAAGATTGAGTAGAAAAATAGGATAATTGAAGGGTGGTTAGAAATGCAAATGAACTATGAGTGAAGTCTCTATGATTTACAAAAATATTGGAAAATACGAGGAGCATTTTAATGAGGTTTTATCTTTTATTATAGCCAATAGGGGATGTCCTTTGAGAATTCATGAAAATTTCTTATTATAACCATTTGCTTTTGTTAAATGAAAAAGGATTAAACCTATTTTTTATGTTTTACTTTCCAATTTGTATGTGATTTAACCAAGACAAGTATTGGAAAAGATCTCCTTAGATCATCAAACTATAAATTTTATTTGTATTCAACAAGAAAGTCATGGATTAACTCTTTAAACAAGCCAATTCTTATTTGATGTACATGTACATACACTTGTATCCTTAAGCATTCATGTATTTATACTTTGAGGTCCTAAATTTCTTGTGTGTATTTACTAGTTTAAATATAGGTCCTTGGTCCCTGAAAAGCTTAAATCCATAAAGTTTAGAATACCTGACTTTGACAAAGAAACATGAAGAGATGAATAATAGTTTCATCGTGATACCTACTTCCAATAAGAGATTGATTGTGTTAAGGTTAACATTGCCCATATCACAAACTTGCTCGAGAAAATACTAAAAACCATATATGGTAAAGGAACGTGTAATCCACATGTGCTTTTGTTTAGATCTAAGCAACAATCCAGCCTATAAAAAGGATAAGCGAATAGAGTCAGGTAGCCTCGTATAATACAACATTAGTGTAGTCCTCCACCAACCCAGTATCAAGTGATAAGGAAAATTATTACAATTTCTTTTCAAGTTAATAACTATGTGTACTTAACTAGTCTCACGTGTAGACACAATTCGAGTTATGGTTCCAAAAGAGATGTGGTGGAAGGTGTCGAGATAGAATGTGAGTTCAAGTCTTGTGTGCACAATTTTCAGCAGCGATTTTTCTTTTTGACAAAATAGAATGTAAGTTAGCTCATGTGTAAACAATTTTCCCAAAATATTGACACGGATGTGTTGCCAACCACTTTCCCAAATTATTAGTTGACGTTGAAAGCTCCCTTCGTCTCTTATCCCCACATTTCATATGTAATATCACTTGTGATACTACTAAATCATTGTTTGGCAGTTCTTGGAAGTTTACTTTTGCCATTTTCTTCATATACACAACTACCTGCGTGCTGTTTTACCATTGGTGCTGAACATGAATTTTATTGATTGCTTAATGAGAAAGTTAACGAAGTTCATGCTTCTTTGCGTTATGATTATGATTGACTGGAAAGTTTCTGTTCCAAGCTACATGAGCCATATATCATGATTGTGATCTAAGGAATACGTTATTAGAGATTGAACTTGAGCGAGTAATTTATGGTTCATGTTTCCCTTTTGCGTAATGAAATTGTCTAGATTCTTGTAATGGAGTAGCAAATCTCATTCACGATAAGTTTTTATTTTAAATAGTGGTGATGTGAGTTGAAAGAATTTCAAAAAGATGATGCAATCAACTCTAAATTAAAACTGAGTTCATTTTTGCGTCTAAGACAATAAAATAATTTGTTTAAAGAAAGAAGTTCATACTTAAACTAGGTGTGATTTCTAGCCTTTTATTGTGGTAACAATTGACCCATTACACCACAAGTAAAGGAAGCAAGGTTTATTAAGAAATACAAACATGTACTTTGGTGATTCCATATGATTAGAGTAATTAAAGAGAGAAAAATATATAAAGAAAGAGCGAGTACCCTCTAAAGAGAATCTCGCAGGTCCTCTCACTTAAGCATCATTCCAACAGAAAAATAATCACCATATAAAACATGTATTAGATACGCAAGTGAGATATTGTTAGCAAATATATCTTATAGTCAATTGGTTGGTTATACATAACACTAACTTTATTCATGAAAAAAATATTTATTATTAATAGATGTCTTATTTATCTCTAATATTTAATTATATTTGATTAACAAATTTAATGTTTGACTAATTATTCTAGAGTACAGAAAAAATCTATGGAATACAAATATTTTGCATAGAAAATTATAAAGTTGTTATAATTTTGAGATTCTAATTACATCAAAGTATTATTTCTAAAGTTTCCTAGTCAGCATTTTATTAAGACTATACATTAATTAGAGTTGTTGAAACCGGCACATATTATGTTTTTTCTTTTATAAGAGAAAATAATTGTTAAGATAAATTAAAGCATAAGAGATATCTGAAACAATATAGGAGTTTCTTAGATGATATAAACACTAAACTGACTTACTTGAGAATTTCATATATATATATATATATGCAATGACTTACATGAAAGTTGTATAAATGATAATTTGACTTGAGATCACTAAGTTATCTTATGTAGGGAGTGTTATGATTTTGATACTAACTATATGTTGTCCTAATTAAAGATAATAAATGAGCATATATTAAGTATAACATTAACTATATGTCGATATTTGAGCAATCAAGAAATGATTCATCACCCTAAATGAGTTGAGGAAATTGTTTCATTTATTGTTAAATAGTTTTGATTGTTAAATCTTTAGCCAAGGTGGAATGATATTTGAAAAGAATTTTAAATCTTATTCAAGAATGAATGAACCGACTTACTTGAGAATATATATATATATATATATATATATGGAATGAGTTACATGAAAGTTGTATAAATGATACTTAGATTTGAGATCACTAAGTTATCTTATGCAGGGAGTGTTATGATTTTGATTCAAACTGCATGTTGTCCTAATTAAAGATAATAAATGAACATATATTGGGTATAACATCAACTACATGTCGTTATTTGAGCAATCAAGAAATGATTCATCACCCTACGTGAATTAAGAAAATTGTTTTATCTACTGTCAAATAGTTTTGATTGTTAAATTTTTAGCCAAGGTGGAATGATATTTGAAAAGAACTTTAAATCTTTTTCAAGAATGAATGATTATAGCATTGAGAACTAAACTAATTTTATAAAGTAGACATATTTCATGATATTATGTCTAAACCGAGATATTCTTAGTGAAGGGATAATAATTACACACAAAAACTGGTCACTGAAAAATAAAGTCAAACTAACGCTTTTTTTTTTTAATATCTGGAAGATCATGACAAGCTACTAGATATTGTTCTTGATCTTGAAATATAAAATAATGAATTATTGAATTCATAACGAGTTAAATTGTTAAATTTATTTTATTTTATTTAGGATTATGATTTATATATGAGATAACTTATTACAAAACCTAATGGGCCACACATATAAGAGCCATTGGTCAAAAATTAAAATGGGATAATTAATCCAGTGGAACTTCATTGTAAATATATTTTATAAATCAAGGTCTAGAATGTAATTAACATAAGGGGATTATAATTCTTCACCTAGAAAAAATCAAGTAGGGAATTGATTGAAGAAGTTTCTAAAAGTATCCTAAACTAAGAAATATGATATTATTTAAAGGAAAAATGATATTTTTTATTTATAAGATTTTAGTTCTTTCTATAAATAGAATGTCATGCCTTGTATTTTTTGCACATCATTGTACACTGGTATAATACAGATACACTTAAACCCTAAAGAAAAGAACTAAAACTCTAAGATATAACAATCATTACATCTTAAATTATTTTTATGAAATGTCTCACTCGTGGTTCAAATGGATTATCATTAGAGATCAAATACTTGGACGACTTGTGGTTTGTGACAACCTTTATTAGGTAATTTTTTTTTTGCCAATTTATTAGTATTTATTCATTGTTTTTGTGTTTTTTATTGATTTATTTTGAATTTTTTGAAAGAAAATAGGCAATTTTGAGATGGAAACCCAAATTTTAGTTATGATAGTTTTTCTCATTTTACAATGCTTATGATAGGTAGTCTTCTAAGAGATATTTTATAGCAAGCATTGTCAATAAGAAAAGATAAAATTTTATGGGTTTACTAGATCAAGAGATGATCAATCCTTCTAAAATCTTGAGATATTCTCAAATACATTTAGATGTTGACTTATCTTTAATGAAAGTTTTAAAGTGTGGTCTAGAAAATGCTCTCAAAATGAAAAAAATAGGGCTAAAAGTTCACTTAAAAGAAAATAGATAAGGCTGAAAAGGGTACTATTTGGTATACGAGGCCTAGAAAGCCCACTTAAAATGGTTTATTTGTAATGAGTGACTTGCCTGGATGAAAAATTAAAAGATTATTTTAGAGGGTTGAAGTTACTAGACGAATCTTGTTAAATAAGAGAGAACGACATGTTTGAAGTCGTGACTAAAATTTGTCAAGAATGTGTGAAAAATGAATATTCGGGCTATATAGATAAATTTTAGTATGAAGACTTCATTTTTACTATCTTGTTTTATTTATTTATTTAATATTAAATAATTATTTTTAATTTAGGTTTGTTTTGACCCATTAGATATTATTTAGGGTTTTATTTTATTATGGACTTATTTTAGTTGATAACTATTTTAGGTCCATTAGCTTGCAACCGAAAAAGAGTCAATTAGAGTTATTTAGAGGAGACTATAATTTTTTTACAGTTTGAAGTTTCAACAACAAGTTGAAAGGATAAACATGATTTTTCCTACGTTTATGGAAAAACAATCTTTTTTGTGGGGAAAAAGATCATACACTAACTTATCAAAGATTAACAGGTTTTGTGGGGTCATTTGTATACATAAAATTCTTAGATACAAGGTTTTTTCTAGGTCTAATGTTTTTCTAGTACCTTTGATTTTTATAGTGAGGTTACCTTGAGTCAGGATTATATTAAACCTAGTTTTTTGACTTCTTAGGTTGTTATTTATTTTATTGATAGTTGTTTGACCACGTAACAAAGATATCTCATCAATAAAACAATATTCAAAGCCCAACATATCACAACAATATTGATGAAATGGATCTTGAGTCTTATTTCTATACGATTTAAATTTTAAAAATCAAAGAGGCGAGTAAATCTCCTTTTATCATCAAACATACTCCTTAGGGTTTCGTTCTTTTCTATTTCTTTTTGTTTCCTTAATTTTCACACCTACCGCATCATGGGCCATAAAACGTGAAGAAAAGAAGTAGATGAAGCTAAAAATAATTCGATTGAATAATAAATAGAATATCATAAATTCCTTTTTGCTTCGTATTCTTCACTAGCATACAAAGAATATAAACGGGGAGAAAGATAGACAGGGAATTAAAGGAGAACTTTTATAAATTGCTCGATGTTTTTGGCCATTGATAATGTCAATTGGGTAGGCCACGTTGCTTTGTGAGAATTTTGAGAAAAAAGAGGACGCAGTTAATGTGTGACCATCATTTTAAAGCTACACCAAAATTTTGATACAGAATAAAGTGTAGACCTTTAAATCCTTTCCCGTGCTTGTACATCTTCAGGAAAAGGAAAGAAGCATATTTAAGAGAAATTGAAAGAAACAATTGGAACAAGTCAATGGAGGACCACAAAATTATTAATTGGAGCATAAAGATTTCTTCACTTTATGTTGTGGTCCAAGAATTATCAGCCCATATGCCCTTGCTAGTAATCCCCATCTTTGATGCTCTAGATGTTTTGGTCTATTAGCCTTCCCTCAACTTAACTTCAACTTTATGGACAAATGGGCGATTATTAGATGCGATTTGGCAGCAAAAATTTCAACTTGAATGAATATTAGCATAATCTACTCTCTCTGTTTTTATTTATATATCAAAGATCCCAGGATTGATTCTTCAAAAAAAGTAAAAAATAAGCCAAAATTGACTTCATAGCCATCCGTTACATTTCAAACCCGGAACGTTTGCTTCCCCAAAAGATATATTTAAGTTTTTTTTTCTATTACGAACATACAAATTTAATTTTCTGAGCTTAAGCTCTTTAAAATGAAGCTTTGTAGGAGATTAAGAGGCTCTTATCTTTAATGTTCCATGTTTTATTTTTTCTTATGACGTGGATGTCTGGGTCAGCTTGTATGCATCTCGACTAGTCTCATGAGTTCTGAAGTTAACAACCATGTAAAGTTTAGGTTGTCATCGTATTAACAACCACATGACTTGAACATGAAATCATAGGGGAACAAACTTCTTAGATGGTTAAACATATTCGGGGTGTTTAGGGTGTTTGACATTGCGTTTCAAAAATGCTTTTGAAAAAATATGAAAATTTTTTATTTTTATTTTTCACTCTAAATTAAATATTTTTGGTGTTTTTAGATCATTTTCATATGTTGATGTCAAAAATAATTTTTAAAAAACAAAAAAAAAACATTATTTTAATATATTTTTGAATAAAAATCACTTTAAAAAATAATCACAACCACATTCTCACATACATGTAGAAGCCTAGAGTAAAAAGTCCCATTGTCAGACCCAGATGGGAAGCTTACAGCACGCACAACCCACATCTCTCCCCCCACTTATTGGTTGACTGTAATTGACACATGAGCTACGATCAGTCGCAAGGATCCATTAAGATAACCTGTTTATTTGAAGAGTTAGGTTAACCAATTTGGAGAAGACATTTTACCTTAATAAAGTTTCATTAAACAGATCACCAAAATTGTTTTTGAGAAACAAATACAGAAATCAAGAAACAATCATGTGGAATAAACAAAGCCTTGGATTTAGATAGAATGAATCTTATCTTTTCTTTTATTCTTAGCCAAACACCGAGGAAGATAACAAACCATTTATCCTTTCCCTAATCTCATCCATTCACATTACCTATAATCTATCCTTTCTAACAAACATAGAACAATCTGCAATGTTTTGTAAATTAAAATGAGAGTTAAATTTCATCTTTTACTTATTAAAATCCATCAAAAAAATTGGAATGAGAATTTGATTTATTATCGGTATAAGCAAAATCTTCGCTCTTGAACTATTGAGATTTTAGTATATTGCAGTTGGTATTATCATTCTAATCAATTGCGCCCTTATAAATACACTCATTCAAGAAGATCATGTCACCAAGAGCAGCACTCTTGTACAGAGTCATCTTAAATATGATATTAGGTTGAAAGTGTTAGAAAATAATATAATCATATTCTGGGACCTCATCTATCAGTTTGAGCTTTTAGATGAGATGATTTTCTAACATGTATTAGAGCCTTGTTGACCCAGCGGTCACGAGTTCAAATCTCACCACCCCTATTCTATTTGATAAAAAAAAATCAAGCACAAGGTAATGTAGGTCTGTGCAAGTTTCAAGTCCAAAGAATTTTCACTTGAGGGGGTGTGTTAGAGAATAATATAATCATATTCTGGGACCTCACCTATCAACTTGAGCTTTTAGATGAGATGATTCCTTAACAGAAAGGTCATGCCAAGAGTCACAACCGTCCATATCAACAAGGTCTTTCTCCTTCAAAGCCACACTCTATCCTCCTAAAATATAAGAGGCAATGGAAAGAAGGGGATAAAAGGGACTTAACTTAGGTTGAACACACCTTCCCGGAGACCTCATACTCAATAAGATGAATTTAGCTAGCTATAATAGATTGTCAGAGTCTAGAGAACATGTTAACAAAGTCAGAATTAGTTTAGAATAACTTTTCTCCATCATTCAACCAGGAAAACATCCACCAAAATGTATCTAAAGAGATTCAATAAATAGATGTTGAAGTCGAATATTTGCTAAACCTATAGAAACGAAAACTTCTTTTAAGGCTGTGTTTGTTTCCTGGAATTCACTTTCCGGAAAACCACTTTCCAAACTTTCCTGTATTTGTTTGCCTTTCAGAAAGTTGGTCAACGGAAAACACTTTCCAGTCAAAGAAAAATTTGGCTTGGTTTTAGGAAAGTGTTTTCCGGAAAATTTGGGCGGAAAACACTTTCTGGAAGTTGTGAAAAATTTAGAAATGTCATTATTTGCTGGTTATATCAAATTTGATCCTCAAACTTTTGATTGCTATATATAATTTGTTTTTGAATATTTATTTTTCAATTTCATCTCTTAAAATTTAATTTTTATATTAATTTTGGTCCTTATTTTTATAATTGCTATTTGCTTTTTTCTTATCATTTTTTTATTGAAATTTTTTATCTAACAAATTTGGTCCTCATTTTTTTTATTGTTACTTATTTTATTTGAAATAATTTATGAAATGTTAATTATTATTATTTTTATTTATTCACCTTTCATTTTTTTTAAAATTTTTAGATTTGTTCTCTATTATTTTGATTATTATTTATTTTATTTGAGATAATTTATGAAATTATATTTTTTTTCAATTTCATTCTCATTCAACTTTTTAATTTGTAAGATTTGTTCCTCATTATTTTAATAAACTTGAAAAAAAATTAATTTATTAATAAATTATTTTCCAGTTCATTTTCCATAACACAAACAAACACTGTAAAGTGTTTTCCAGTTCAGTTTCCATAACACTGCCAAATATCGGAATTCACTTTTCAGGAATTCACTTTTCCCGGAATTCACTTTCCAAAAGGAAACCATTTTCCAGCAAACAAACGGGGCCTTAGTGGAATACACAATTATTTCTTTTGGGAACAACTTTATACACCCCCTGAGATAAACATATTATGTACACTCTCTAAGATAAACATTTGATAGAAAATCACATTCAAGTAGAATAAGCTAATGTATCTCAATAAGTTTGCCTCAATAAATGTTTTTTATAGATTAATGAAAGTTGATCGGGGTCCATAAAATATTATATTTTTTAAATTTTAGCTTTGATTTTTTGTAATTCTTCAATTTACTTCTGAAGTTAATATGATCTATTGTAAATTAAGACTTAATGAAGTTCTAACCAAGTAGAGAATAAGGGAAAGAAAAAGAAGAAGAAGAAGATAGATTATCCAATTAGGTTAATAAGTTATGATGGTGTCCATTCTTCAACTTGTAAATTTCTTGTGTTAACCCGATTCATTATTGTGTGTTGTTGTCTTTTCATTTCACTTATTTAGTTTTTTTTTTAATTTAATCCAATGAATTTTTTTCACATTTATATTAGGGTTAGACAAAAATAAAATAATGATGATGTCAATTATTTTAACTAGATCTCCATTTGAACAGGGGTAGCCAGCTCGTTGTTCGCCCACTTGATTAAACAAGACACTCAACATTTGTTTTTCATTTATTAATACTTATGGGGATTGATTAATTTAGTCTAATATATTGATTGAGTTTTTAATCTTCATTTTAAATATTTCATTGCATGAGAGTAAAATAATAACATTTATCATCTAACTTGCAATGAAACACAGTGATTTCTAAAAATAATGGGGTGAAAGGAAATGATATGAAATATTTTTTTTGGATATTTATTACATTAAAAAAATAAATTAAACAGAGGAAATAAAGTTTTTATTTTTTCTTAATTAAGTTATTTGTTTTATTTAATAATCTTAATTCGAAATGAAAGTCCTCCACAACCTCCGTTGGACTTTTATATTTCGATGGATGGTTAGGATTATTTCATATATTTATGGACTTTAAAATAATTAAATTATGTAATTTATGCAAAATGAAAAGCTTTCTCTTTAAGTTCTATTTATTATGATTATTAAGAAAAAAAATAAAATTTATACAATCTCGTAAAACTCTATTTCTCTTATATATGTATTCATGTTGGTATTATATAAAAGGAAATACATTTAGTTAAGTGAGAGAGAATCTCCAAATAATAATAATAGTCAAATAAGGATAGAGGGCAGAACCCCATTGTTTTTTACCAGTAGAACCCCATTGTTTTTTACCAGTAGAACCCCATTAAAATACAAAAGGAAAATGACATTCTGCCATTGAATTCTGATTTAATTATTCCCTTTGTGGTCTTCTCTTTCGGCTGAATTGTAAAATCAAGGGAGGAATTTTTGAAATGGGCTGGGCTCCATCAGCCTGGTCCATGCCTAATGTTTTTAGGGCTTTCTGCTCTGGATGTTGAAATACTGGCTAGGTAATAATGACATACGGGCTATCATTATATCACCCCAAACCCAATAAGCAGCAGCCCTTTTCCAGTCTTCTTTTCATTCAAAAAAATAATAAATGAAATGTTTTATTTTACTGAAAAAATAGTAATTTTGAAATTCATATGACATAATGCTTCAAAAGCCATAAGAAAGCAGTAACATCCGCCTTGCATGATTATGATTAAAATGGTGTTAGGTTGGCTTCTACTTTTTTTTTTTTGCTGTCACTGTGACAAAAAAAAAACGATTTACGATAAAATATGATATTTTCTGCTATAAATTTGATATATTTACGGTAGAAAAACACTTTGAAAACAACCTCAACCGTACTTTTAAATAGAACGGATTATATAAGATGCGCTGAACATGTGAAAAACTACACCACCAAATAAGAATGACAAACACTTTTTTTGGAAGGTATGTTTTCAGTTGATTGCTTTCACTTATGGAAACACACACTGTTGAAATGATGAAAGATTCCCTTTTTTCTTCAAGCACCTATGATGATATAAGTATCCTCAGCGTATTGGAGTTTTTTTTTGTTGATAAGATGTTTACATCACAGCTCTTTCTCGATCTGGTTTGAAGCCGGTCATTTTCATCTGAATTGAGATATTAATTTATTTTCATCACAGGATAAAGCTCTCACCAACCGGATGAATCTTAAAGATATCCACCTCATTTCTTATGAAGAATTGATCTCTATCCTTTTTAATTAGCAGTATAGCAGCGTGATGATAAAGAACTTGTGATCTATATAACAGATCTCGAGTTCGAGTCTGGACGTGTATCTCTTGTAAAAGCTAGGAATAACCAGGGTTTTACTTACTCACTTGAGCCTATAAAATATGCTTTCTAAAAAATAGAGTTTAAAAAAAAATGCTTTTAACTCGCACCAAAAATTTAAAAGGGTTTTTGATGAAGAGAATTTCATTTGATCTTCAACTATATGATCTTATTAGCTATAATCATGTCATGTGCTTCTCTTTGGTTGTCTTTATAATATAATAATAGTCTTTCATCTTTTTTCGTTTTATAATTACTTTGATTACTATTTAAATCTATGTAATTTTTTTTTGTAACAAAGAACTAGTGATTACTTCAAAAATGTGATTGAAATGTTTTTTCTATCTCGAAACCAAGGAATATTGAGGCATTTCTAACTGAAACCTTGTGAACATAAAACCTCAAATCTTATTGCTGGCTACGTTTAATCAAATTTCTAACTTTTTTATTCTTATCATGCTGCTTAATTTGTTTGATTCTTTGAATAAAAAAACAGTACTTTACCGTAAAATAATCTGGCTCCCTCTTCCTTTGAAAAGAGCTTTCCACATGGATTAATCCAAGATCAGTAGTCACCATTATCCTTGTCCAATTGCAACCTTGTGGAAACTACAGGCATGAACTCCACCCCAATCTCATGCATGGGCTTGTGGTGATGTTCATGAAATTGACATCTGCCCGATTCAAATATAACATGTGCCGCAAGGTTTGTGCCCTCCATACTCATCTTGAGTACCTAACCTGAACACCTTTGCTTGCTCATACATCACATGAAAATATCTAACCATTGTCGAGCTTGTATTCCTACATTTAATCTTTCACACGCAAGACATATAGTTTAGGTACATGTGCGCTCGAGCCCTGCGTTATTGTGCTCTTATACAGTAACATCGTTCATCATATTATATTATACTTGTCTTTAATTATAAATAAAGTTAGGAATAATGCTTGAATGCCTGCTCCATATTGCTCTAATGGTTGATATTAGAAAGCTTGATAATGATGATGTCAGTTTTGCTCTTGAGCATATCCTTTCATGTCTCCAAAAAGCATGACATGATGACAAAGAGCTTAAGATTTACATAATAAGTCTCGAGTTCAAGTCAGAGCATGCATCTCTGGTAAAAATCCGGGACAACCAGAGTTCTATTTGCTTATCTGGGCTCACAAAGTGCGCTTTCCAGGAATTGAGGTTTCCTCGAATAAAAAAAAAAAACCCTTTCATGTTCTTTCTATCTTCATCTTTGAGCTAATGAATTTTATTGACCAACAAAAAAAATGAATTATATAGGCTAAGCTTTCTAATAATTTTTTAAGTACATGGTTATGTGGATTTTCTATCATTACAACCAACATGATTAGATATTTGGGCCTGTAACCTTAAATAGAAAGGAACTTCTCATATAGATATGACTACCATATTTAGGAAGTATTCCCTGGATTTATTTTCAGAGCTTCTAAATATAATATTGCAAAATGGTTGATGAGCTTCATCAAGAATCAATCAGAAAAGTATCACAATTATATATTAGGCTAAAGTAAATTCACCGGGATAAATTGGAGAAAAAAGAAGAAGAAAGAGGTTGAAGCTTATCAATTTTGAGGGAAATGAAGCTTTAGCCCCTTAAATTGTTAGTGTTCTGATGCTTCTCGTTACTGCTTCGGCTGGAAGGGAGAAACGCATTTCGATACAGGAGAGATTTAAGAATGTTATCAACTGAATAATATTCATTATCTTCCACCGTTGAATTTTGACCTTTATTTTACTAGACACTCTTTCTGCCTTGTGAAATTGTGATTTAAAGACAACTTCTGGATTACATGTGCTTTATTCACTCCAATCAAGAAGCTTATAACAGCTAATTCATCCTATTGCCAACATTTATTTTAACGTGGTGTCCGGGTCAGCTTGCACGTACTTTGACTAATCTCACCGGTTTTAAAGTTAACAACTATGTAAACTTCCAGTGACCATCATATTAGCAACTACAGAACTTAAATATGACATTACAGTGAAAGCAAACTTTTGATCCCAAGCTCTTATCACTAGGTCACCTAGTATATGGTTACCAACAATTTGATATGGTAATGAACTATGGTAATGTTAATTGTCTATCAAAAACATATCGCTCAATTCATTTTCCCTGTTCTCCAATAGTTTTTCATATACAAATCATATATAGAGGAGCTCTACTGATTAATAATAAAACAACAAGAACAGCAATCATAAATCCAAACAGGAAAAGTAAAAGTCATACACTACACATAAACATAAAACCTCAGCACTCATCGAAATTGTAATTACCATTTGAAGAAGGTGAAGAACAATTACATACGATTTCAGTCTCCACCTCTCTTCTGTGGAAGTTTCTATGGCAACCACAAGCGGCACAAGTGAGTGAACCAGCTGTGCTTTCCTCACCACTAGCCATGAACTCTCTGCACCCGTCAACAGCATAACCTCCAACACTAGCAGCATGATTCTTTAGGCACTCTCCATATTTAACATTCGTGATAGTGAAAGAAGACGACGTCGTTGAGCTTCTTGAAGGTTCTTCCGATCTTCTTACCACCACCTGTCGCTTCCTCATCTTGCGAGTCCCCAATTCCACACCGCCTTCTCCTCTTTCAAATCCTTGATAAACTGGGGTAGAACTCTCCAATTGGAAGACTGGCCTATAATTAGAAGCTGGCATCAGGAGAGAAAGAGGGGAAAAGAGAGAGAATCAATAACCTGCTTTTTGTTTTCACTACAAGCCCTAACCCTAGAGGATATATTTATAACAACAATAAGAAATTAATTTTGCCATACACTTGCCTTTCCATCAGTTACTGTGAAGTGATAATGCAACTGCCTTAACGACCGATTAGCACAGTGATGAAAAATAAAAGAATAAAAACCCTAAATGATGAAAAAGCCTTACTTTTCGTGTTGAACTCTGATTGGTTTAAAGTAGAATGAACAGCTACGATCTTAAACCTAATGTATATATGCTGTGGCCCCTAAACTATTGCTGATGCTAAAAGGAAGTTTTGTGGGGTGCATTGATACGACGCCAGTAAAACTTGTCTAGCTCAACCTAATAACATGTCAATTTTAAGTGACCTTGCCAAACCTGTTTGAAAAGTCCTTCCATTTTCGTGTAAATCACTCACTTTTATTTTTATAATTATAATTTGTAATTATAATTATAATTAAATTACAAAAGAAGCTAAAAGAGTTCATTCAATCCCTGTGCACCTACACCCATATCTACTATTCACTGGACATTTGCACCGGTGCTTTGCGCGGGTACGTGAGCCCTTTTTTCCTCGTCTATGAACAGTGTAATCACGCATTTGTCCCTCGAAAAGGACAAAAAAGGCGCTTGGTCTGAGGGGCTCCACGGTAATTGCACGTTTTCAGTCCGATCTGGTTCGTTTGGCCGTTTTTTTTTAATATTTCATGGAACAGTGCAATAATCGTTTTGTCCCTCGAAAAGGATAAAAATCATGCCTGAGAGGGAGAGGCGATCCGGTAATTAACCAATTTTTTATTCTTTTTTATGTCGGTATACTGTTGGCGCGTCGCGGGACGTGCCGGTCGTTTCCGCCCTCATGCGTGTTTCAGATGGTGCGTGCGGCTTACTCCAGCGTCCAAAAAAGCTCAACCGGTATTTAGAATGATTTTCATGCATGTTCTCTTCCACCTGGTGCAGCGCGTGTGACTATGTGGTGTCCGGAGACATGTCAATGGTCTTTTCAATTTTTCCACCCCATTTCTCTCTCTTGCCTGCACCAGATGATGTCAGCGCAGTTGCTTTTTGAAAAATTTCATTTCAGTCCCTGAACGTTAGTATTTGTTTTTCTGCCCTTATTGCTATTATATAGGTTTTGATTTATTTCAATTTCGTCCTTCAATTGAAATTGATTATATATTCTAGTTTCCATTAGGTCCTCAGTCTTTTAATTTTGCAGATTGGTCTGGAATTCTTAACATTTTTGGTATCAAAGTTTTGATTTATTTCAATTTCATCCTTCCATGCAAATTTATTATAAATCCTTAATATTTTCGGTATCAAAGTTTGATTTCTTTCAATTTTATCCTTCTATGTAAATGAATTATGCATTTCAGTTTCATTTCGGTCCTAATTCTTTTAATTTCCGGTTTTGTTTTAAATTATTTAATTTAATGTTTGGATTTATTTCAGTTTTGTCCTTTAAATTAAATTTATTACATATGTTTTTTTTTTAATTTATCCTTAAACTTTTAATCATGGATTTTATTTTAGTTCCTTTATTTTTTATACATATTTCTTACATAGTTCCTATTTCTGTCCATGTTTATATGTATATGCTCTTAGTTTTTCTTTCCAATTTTTCTTTATTTCCAATATTATTAAGTTTTTCTATTTAAATTCCAAATTTTAACGAAATTATGTTTGTTATTATTTGTTTTTTTTATTCTTCAAGTTAAGTAATTTTTTAAATATAATAATATTTATTTTTTGTTAATATTCTCAGGTATTGAATTTTGTAATTATTACAGATAAAACATTCAAAATAATAATAATGATTATTTGTGAGCTTTATTTAATATTAGAGCTTTAATATATATAAAAGACCTAAGTTTTTTTGAAAAAACAAAATTAATATCATTGTTCTAAAATACTTTTAATATAATAATATAAAAGTAAAAAAAATATATGGAATTTTTTTCTCTAACAATAATTATGGTCTCACCAATTTTTATTATTTCCACTATTAGTAATGTTATTATTTTTAATATTTACATTTTAATTTCTGTTCGTGATCATTTCATCAATGATTTTTTTTTATTCTTCCGTTCAAATAATTTTTAAAAATCTAATAATATTTTTTATTTGGTCATTTATTTAGTGCTTTTAGTTGCTTTTCTGTTAATATTGTTAGGTCTTAAAATTTCTTATTATTATAGATAAGACATTTAAAATAATAATAATGATTATTTGTAATATTTTTTTCCTTATCAACATGTGAAACTAATTATATATTTTGATATTTATTTAATATCAACACCTTCATATATATATATATATATATATATATATATGACCTATTTATTATTATTCTAAAATATTTTTAATATAATAATATGTGTAATAAATTTTATAATCAGTTTTCTACATAGAAAAAAAATATTTTTAACAGATTTTATCAAAAGAGTTTTGGTAATAACAACATTCAATCACTTTTTGATGGGAAAAAACATCAATTTGTCACAGATATTTTCAATGATAATTTTACTAATTAAATATTAACATAAAAAAATAGAATACACATAAAATCAATCAATTTTCTATATAGATAAAAAAAAACCCAGCGCATCGCGTGGGCATATCGCTCGTGAAGAACTAAAAGAGATGGGCAAAAGGAACAGTTCCACTCATTTCTCAAAATTCAAAATTCAATCTAGGTTGTAGAAATAAACCTTTTTTATTCTACAATCATTGAATATTTTATTTGTTTAATGTATAGTGAAGCCAATCAATTGTTTACATGTGATATTATTATATTCGGGTAAATATATATTTATTATCAATATAGAATTAATTTATTTTTAATATTAATATAATATTAGATTAAAGAGTCTATAAGTAAAGATAAGTTCATGAGACAAAAATGCTCTGGAAAGAACTTATAAACTTGTTCTAATTATAAGATTCTAAATTTTTTATGGTTAATGCTCTCTTAAATACTATATATTTATTAGAGTCATAAAGACTAACATACATTATGTTTGTTTTCTTTATGAAAGGAAGTAGTTGTTCTCATAAGCTAAAGTATAAGAGATTCATAGAACTCATAATATATAAGTGTTTGTCATAAGATATATACATTGAACTGACCTGCATGAGAATAACATATGAAGAGATCTCCTATGCTTATGGAAATGCTAACATGACGGTTGTATAAGTGATTTTTAGAATTGAAATTATTAAGTTATCTTATATAGAAAATTTTATGTTTTGAACTTGTTGCATGTTATCTTAAAAAGGTAACAAAGGGGTAGGAGTTATGTATAACATTAACTATATGAAGGTGTTTGAGTGATCAATAGAGCATTCATCATCCTAAGTGAACTAGAAAAAGTATTCTATATGTTATGAAATAGTATTGACTGAAAAATCCTTGGTCAAAGTTGAATAAGATTTGAAAAAACTTTCAATCTTATTCAAACGATCAATAACTATTAAGTAGAGAACAAACATGATAGACATACTCTATACTTCAATATTAAATCAAAATATTATTGATGAAAGGACATTGATTACGATGAGAATTTGATCACAAAAAGATTAAGTCAAACTATTAATAACTTTTCTAATATTTAGAGGATCATGACACATTGTTAAACAATACATTCAAATAATTAATTGTTAAATTCATAAGAAATTAAATTATTTAATTATGTTTAATTATATTTCATTAGAATTTAAATTTATATTTAGAAGAATATATTAGGAACCTAATGAGTCACACACATTATGAACTATTAGTCAGAAATTAAGTTGAGATGATTTAACTAAGTATAACTTGAATAAAAAAATATTGTTTAAATTCAACACAATAATATAATTAATACAAGGGAAATGCCATATGAGATTTTAGTTTATCTGATCTATTTACAAAGATTTTGATACTAAAATGATCACTAAGATACAAAATTTCAAGTCAACCTTGCAATTAGGAAATACAAAGAAATTCAACTTTACAGTTAAGAAGAAAAGTGAGAAGAATCTTCAACCTTACAGTTAAGAAGAAAAGTGATAAGAATCTATACAAATTTACTACACAATGCACATGACAATTCTTTACAAAATCTTTAACAAATTATTCAAATATGAAGAATACAATATCTATATCTTGATCTCCTCCACCGTGCTGACATGGTTGAGGCCAAACCCATTGTCACTCCTTATGTCATGGGTCAACATCTCTCCACTGAAGGGAAGTTATTTTCAAATCCCACGGTTTTTTAGTCTCTTGCTGGTGTTCTCCAATATTTGACCATTACTCACCGTAATATCTCATTTAGTGTCAATTCCATTTGCCAATATATGCATGCTTTGACTGAAGTTCACTTTTGCGCCTTCAAATGCATATTGTGTTATGTTAAAGGAACGATCCATCATGGCCTTCAACTTCATCACACCCCTTCCCATGACTTGCTTGCTTATTCTGATGTTGACTTGGTTGGTTATCCTGATACTGGTTGGTCTACCACCGACTATCTTATTTTCTTGGGCCCCAATCTTGTCTTATGGTGCTCCAAGAAACAATCTATTATTTCTTGCTCCAGTGCCGAAGCTGAATATCGATCCTTAGCTGTAGCTACTACTGAAGTAGCTTGGATTGTTCAGCTACTTCGTGATCTCCATCTACAATTGCCTTCACCTCTAAAAATGTTATGTGATAACAAAAGTGCTATATTTATGGCAGTCAATCCTATCACCCAGCCTCGATCTAAGCATATTGTGATTGGCTATCATTTTATTTGTGAACTCATTGCCAATTGTTCCTTAAAAGTCACATTCGTTCCCTCCCATCTCCAGCTTGGAGATTCTTTTACAAAAGGAGTCCCCGAGCTTTAGTTCCTCCTTTTTCGTAACAAGCTTCGCGTGGTTCTTATTCCATGATCAACTTGAAGGTGGATGATAAGGAATTTGATTCTATTCCTTGATTATAGATGATTTGTTATTATACACATATCTTGTAGGATACATATTTGTTATGTTTATTTGTTTTCTATTATATAGGATCTGGACAACTGTATATACATTATATATAATTAGAATCAATCACCTCAAGATTATAGAAGGATTACAGCCATACTTCCATAAATTCTTAAACATTATCAATATCAATAGATACTTTTTTTGTACAATCCTTAATATTATTTAAAAAAAAATCCTTGTAGATCTCTTTCTAGTGCGTTTCTCTTTTTATTATCATATAATTAAATAAGAGATAATTTTTTAACAAATAAAGGTAATTTAACCAAGTTCATGTCTAGTTTATGGGTATAGTAGGCTAATCTAATCTGATTCAAAATATCATCTCAATATTCTAATAAATGAGTAAAAATGACATCTTGTTGAAGTTTTTAAAGTCCAATTGAGTTTCGACCAGGTTAACAATATATATTGAAATAAGTTAATATTTCAATATATTATTAAGTTTTAAAATTTTAAGTTTGCAATTAGTTTTTTCTTATTTTATAAAAGCCAAAAATATTTCTATATTCTTTTTATGAATGCTAAAAATTAACTTTTGATTTTACCCAATATGACGCATGGATAATTTGCTTGTGTCATTCATCAAACTTCATTCCATCATCAACCTATATATTGTAATTGAAAGAAATAAAGTAAAATTAAATAAAAATAGAAACCTCGGTTTCAATTCACTCGCTCGTGAATTTTTAATCAACTTTCATTAGAGTTTTAGAATAATTACCAAATGACTTGTTTTATGGGGTAAAAATTAATTAATTAGAATTAGAAATTAATAGAGGGACACATAATAGTTTTTATTTATTTCAAATTAGAATTAAGAATTAATTAAAAGACAATAATGAAAATGTGAAAATTTAAAGTTTAAAGAACTTTATAGAAAGGATATGTTCAAGAGTTAATACTAAACATCATAACTAGAAATCATTAATTAAAAGAATAGAAGAAAACACATACTATTTGTATGCCAAAAGTGAAACGATTATAAATCGACGAACATCGGTTGCAATAAACTAATTCTTGTATCATATGTTAAAATGTTGGACTCTATTTAATTATAAATATTTAACCTAAAGCCAACCTATTACTCAAAGCTTTTGTAATATTCTCTTTTTTTTTACTTCTTTTTTGCAACCTGAAAGTATACATTAAAAAGAACTAAATTATTACATAGAATTATTTTTCTGTCTTCTTCCTTCAATTGAAAGGTTCTCCCCTCGTGAAAAGGTATGGTTTGCAAACTAGCTGGCGTGTCCAAATTATGATGAGATGATAACACAACATATGGCTCACCATTAGTTCCAAAGTAAAACTTTCAATAATACTTATAAATTTATTTCATCAAAATCTGTATGATAGTACTAAAAATATTGTCATCTTGAAGAGCTTCCATGATGGAAGTACATGGTAGATTGGAAGGATTTTGAACCATTGTACATCTTGAAGGCTATATATAGGTAGAATATATTTTGCATGTGATGCTTGAGCATTTCATGCAATGATCATAGTCCGGTATGGAGATTTTAGGCTATATAACTGTTGGATGCTCATAATCAGGTTTGAGCACTCAAAATTTTGAGTTCAAGAGATTTTATACCAACAAGTACAAGCTCGGATGACCTATTTTACTAGTAATTATGCATGATTCAGTGCTAAGAGGATCAAACTCCATTAATTGGTAATGAAGATGAAATCACAAATGAGTGGTACATATGCTCCCTTTTGTTTCCTATGGTCTCGGTGCACACCAACCTCCTCCTCTTCTAACACCTCTAGTTCTATTTGAACTTATAAATATTTCAATTTGTAGAAATATTTTATCTTTATATTAATTTAATTTTTTTAATTATTTTCTACTAGAGTTTAATATAATTTTTAAAAAATATTTTTCAATTATTACCAATGGTTTTACCGACGAATGAGCTCCCTCAATATATTCCAAAAAGTTGGAAAAGAATACTAGAAATATTATTATCATTATTTAATCATCTTTGAAATTCCTTACAGTCATTTTCATGTATTGATATCAAAAATATTTTTTTAAAAATAAAAAAATATTATTTTAATATATTTATAAATAAAAAATATTTGAAAAAACAAACTTTAGCACACTGGAACAGGTTCTACAAGTCAACATGCATGAAATTTGTCTAGGGTGTACAACATTTTAATCATGCTTATCCAGGAAAGTTAAAGTATTTTAATCATGCTTATCCAGAAAAAGTACGGAATTTAAAATGTATTCTGAGAGGGTTGGGGGATTCTTAAACAAAAAGAAAGAAAAAAAGAGAGAGTCAGCAAGGATAGATTTGTGGGGCTGACAGGGACTCAAGTATGATTATGTTTTGAGATTATTGTGAATGACGAGGCCTTTTGCTACTCACCACCCCAACCCAGCCACCGTGATGTCCACAGAAAAAAGGAAAAAGTATAGTGATTTAGGGTCCTAGGGCAAGGAATCTTAGGCTTGTAATGAAATCACAAATTACCCTTTTTCAAATCTTTATGAATTTGGCCTTTAGAAGTGACAAAAACAAGTAACTAATGAAATTAAACAATAATATTGATTTTGTGGGTATGCTGATTTAACTAAGGAAGTTGGTGTTGATTGATGCAACTTAACCTCCAAGAATCTCTTCCCCGCTCACAAAAGTACAATAATCTTTCACAGCCATTATGCGATGGACTTGTCAAAATCATTTATTGCTGAAGAAAACTTGCTTTCAGATTTCTGCAAGATGCAATTTTCTGCCTGGACCACATTATATACGTGCACATGCTGTTTACCCTAAATTAATTTGATTTCGCCTTCATTGCAAGAGAAAAAGATATTTCACCTTAGCTTTTACGGACTAGTTGGAAGTGATCAATTTCTCGTCTCTATCTACCGCCTAGAGACATTGAATTTAAGTTATTTAACCCTCCAACTTTTCTTTCTGTACTTAAAGCTAGGTAGGAGCTAGCTGGACTTCGCAACATAAACTTTCTGTTTCCACCATGGATATATAAATTATCAAGGTTGGTTTTCTAGGATGATCTATTGCTCTTCCTATTTTAGAAACAAGTACATCCCCATATCATTTTTAACTTACAAAATGTATAAAACTCTATGCTAGAAAAATAATTCATTATGTATATCCCTATAAGATAATTCTTTACTTACAAAATGTATAAAACTCAAGGGGACATATAAATAGTCGTTGATTCTATTGTGTATCTCTAGAATTAGCTACGCTCATGAAGATGATAAAGGCATTATGAATTTTAACCACTTGAACCAAAAAAATCAACCTAAAGCATATATCCTTAGCGAGCCCCCTTTGTTATTTATCATCTTTTTCTTTGCTTTATCAATATATAAGCCCTCACTTTTTATATGTTTTCCTTTTTTCTAGGCCAATGATTAGGAGAGCATATGCTTATTGATATATCATGAGATTACAGTTGAGATTGTGTGCAAAAAAAGTGATTCTTGATGAAAAGATGGGCAAGTTGTCGAAAGTAAGAAAAGAGTGTTCCTCTATGTTCTTAAGAGTTCATGTTGACAAAGCTTGAAATCGAAAGAAGTTAAGCATTGGTGATTAAAAATGAAAATTTGTGTGATTTGATTAGATATCTTGTTTCAAAAGATCATTTTTTTAGAATATTGTACTTCCTTTAGTTTTAGCCTTTTCTTTTACTTTCTTTTACGTGGCCATTGATAGAGTATGAAGTGGAAATGTATGCATACCATGAGTATGCATACATTGCAACACATACATACATAGATTATTGTCTATAAATAGCTCATGATAGAGCATATATGGTGTGTGAAACAAATCAGAAACAGAAATTAAGCATTCTCCCGATTCTCTCTCTTCTCTCTCAAAATATCTAAACACCTTACCTTTACAAATCCACACATGGTATCAGAGCCTCTATGCTCACTCAAGAAAATTGATTGAGATTGATCCAAAAGTTGATCTCTCACGCAAGCAAATTAATTGATCCGAAAAGTTGATCTCTGCTGCGATCTTTTTCTGCAATTTTTCTACAGATTATTGAAGAACTCTGTGAAAATCTCACTGTGCAAATTACAGTGATTAATTAGGTGTTATTGTCAAGAATTTGTCTGCAGCAACGATCCTCTGCTGCAATTTTTCGAAATTTTCATCGATCCTCTGCTGCAATTTTCGAAACTTACACCTCTGCTGCAATTTTCGAAACTTTTACCTCTGCTGCAATTTGAGAAATTTTCTGCAGATTATTGAATCTGCGATTCTCTGCTGCGAAATTGAGAAATTGCTTCTGCAATTTTTCGAAACCTTGATTACCTGCTGCAATTTTCGAAACTTTCACCACTGCTGCAATTTTTTTTTCGAATATTTTCTGCAGATTACTGAATCTGCAATTTCTTTGAATCTATCTCTGCAGCGATTTGCTTCTGCTTTGCTTCTTATTTCACAGCAGACTACACGAATCAGGCTGGAGCTGTGATTTGCTGCTGCGATTTTTTGAATTTGTTGATCATCTACGTCTGCTGCAGATTATTGCATTTTGGAGCTGTGATTTGCGTCTGCTGCAGCTTTATTTTTCGAGTTCTGAGCTGACTCATCTGCTGTGATCGTTGCCTCATCTGCTGTGATTTTTTTTGCCTCATTAGCTGTGATCTTTGCTGCGATTATTGCACCTTTTGAACATCTGCGTCTGCTGCAGATTATTGCATTTCTAAGCTGTGATATGTTGGAGCTGTGACTTGCGTCTGCTGCAGATTTGTTTTTCCATTTCTGAGTTGCCTTATTTGCTGTGATCCTTGCTGCGATTGTTGATTTCTTTTATCATCAGCAGCCATGGTAACTGCCTCGCAACTCCAAATCCTCCAATCACCGATTGCAGGTCTGATTTCCACAATCTCCACAGCTGTCAATGTGAAATTGGACGATTCCAATTACCTAAATTGGCATTTTCAAATGCAATTGTTGCTAGAAAGTAATGGCATAATTGGTTTTGTTGATGGTTCTCACTTGTGTCCAATTGATGAGAGTGAATTGAATATTTCAACCTCATCTTCAAGTGATGAATCCGAGAATGTGCTGATATGGAAGATGCATGACAGAGTTGTCATGCAGTTGATCACTGCTACCTTATCACCTATAGCCATGTCATGTGCTATCGGTAGCAGAAAAAGCTCAAGAGACCTGTGGAATAGATTGAAGGAGCATTTTTCCACAGTGTCCAAAACAAGCATATTTCAACTTAAGTCTGATCTGCAAAATGTGAAGAAAGGCATTGATTCCGTAAGTCAGTTCCTGTTAAAGATAAAGGAGGCCAGAGACTATCTAAGTGCAACTGGAGTATTCTTTGCAGATGAAGACATCGTGATCTTGGCCTTGAATGGCTTACCTCCTGAGTATAACACGTTCAGGTGTGTGATAAGAGGTAGGGAGAGTGTAATTCCTTTGAAGGAATTCAGATCACAATTGTTGGCTGAAGAACGAATTGTGGATAATTCAATTTCGGCCACCCCTGCGTTTCTGAGTGCTATGCATACTGTTGCAAAATCTGCACCACCAGTGCATTTTCAGCAGTCCCGTGGAGTGCATAGTTACAATTCATCTGGAAATGGTGGATATAAACCATTTCACAGAAACAGCCATAACCTTTGCCCCATTACAACCGAAAAGTAAGACTTTTTGATTCATACATTGTTTGTAATGTGTTAGTAAAGGAGATGATATTAAAGAGCAAGTTTATGATAAAACATATTCATTTATTGAATTTGAGAGATTTAAACACATAAGTCCTTAACATGTGAGTATTGGAGTGTATATCAATAAGAGGACCTATCCCTTTGGCATGACGTAGATTTCATTTAAATCCCAACAATCAATTGAGTTTTGAAGTTTGCATGTAAATAAATTCATGAACATTTATATACTGGATCCTTCTTGATTGAATTCTTGTTTATAATGTATATATTCTTAGACATTGATAAGAGATTAAGAGACTAATCATACTGATTTAATTTGATTTCAATTTGATTTTATCTCTCATTTCTCGAAGATGAGCAAATGCTAAGTGTGGAGTACTTGATGCAACCATATTATTCGATAGTTTTACACATATTTACCTAGTGGTTTGCCTATGTTTTGTATATAAAATGCCTTGATATTTTTTTTTGTATTTTGAAGGTATTTTTGGATGAAAGATTCAAAAAGGAGTAAATTGGAGGTAATTATAGATTTGACCATCACTCGATGTTTTGTTCAAAGCTTGAGTTCTAGTGGTTGAAATGAGGTGATTCTAATGCCAATAAAAAGCTAACATTCATACCTTTTTGAAGATATATGGAAAGAAAAATAAATTAAGAAAGTGCATGGAAATCATAGCCTTCAAAATCAAATCTTGCATTCTACAAGTGTTGGGCTTCGACCATTCCGACTTTAATATCTTAAGCTATAGAAGTATATTTGATAAAAGCTCAATTTTGTTGGATTTTGACTCAAAGACCTATCAATCTACCAGATTTCAACAAAAAAAGAGCTCATATTGGAGAGACATGAATTCTGCCAACAGGCAAATTCCTTGAAGAAACAAGACCTTCTCACCATTATACCTCAAATAATGACCTTGTTTTCTAACTTCATGCATTCTAGACTACTTTAGTTTTTCTTAGGTGATAATCAATTATACAATCATAATCTTTAATGAATTCCATCCATCTCCTTTACCTTATATTTAACTATTTTATGACATCAAGTATTTTAAATTTATATAATTTATGAAGATTTGTTCTTGTGCCCATACAAGTAATGCCTTAATATCTTCAAAGAAAACACCACAACTACCAACCCCAAGTCATGCATAGATTTGTTCTTGTGCCCATACATTCACCCTATGCAGCTTCAATTGTCTAAAAGCATAGACAATTACTTTACCATATTGCATAAGTACACACCATAACCCTGTAGTAGAGGCATCATTATAAACTATAAATACTTGTTGTCCTTTAGGCAATGTCAACACCAGCGCTGAAGTTAAACTTTTTTTTCTTCAATTCTTGGAAATTTTCCTCACTCCTACAACCATTCAAATCTAACTCTTTTTTCTAATTAATTGTGTCATTGGAGAAACTATAGTTAAAAATCTTTTTATAAATCTTTTGTAATACCCTCCCAACCCTAGAAAACAATGAATTATAGTTACATATTTAGGTTTTTTCCACTTTAACACAATTTCTAATTTCTTAGAACCCATATAGATACCCTTCTCCAATATCACATGACCTAGAAATATTATTTTTTGTAGCCAAAATTCACATTTGTTTTACTTGAAATATAATTTATATTTCCTCAAAGTTTATAGCACCTGTATGTTCATGTTCTATTAAGGTGGATGAACACATCAAGATGTTATCAATAAGAACCACAATATGTTTTTTGATATATGGTTTGAAGATCCAATTAATCAAGTACATGAAATCGTTGGGGCAATAGTTAACCTAAAAGGCATCACTAATTTTTTTTTTAATTTCCATAACATGTTTTAAAAACTATTTTTTAGATATCTTGTTCCTTTGTTCTCAATGGATGGTATGTTGATCTCAATATATTTTTGAGAACACTTGTGCCCTCTTTAATTGATCAAATAAATCATTTATATGTGGAAAAGGGTACTTGTTCCTAACTGTCACTTTGTTCAACTGCCTATAATCAATGAAATGTAAATATATCCCTTTTTTTTTCCCACAAATAATCATAGGGATCCTCAAAGTGGACACTTGGATAGATAGTTGTACCTTTAGTTCCACCAATTCCATAACAGTCATCCTATACCTTATATGTGATATAGGAGTGGTTCTAGGCAAAGTTTCAATGGAAACTTCATCTCTTGAATATGTGGTAACCCAGTAACTCCTCTTAAAAGACATCAAGAAGTTCATTCATTACTTTCCAACTCCAATTCTTTCTTCTCAACATCTATTACATTTGCTAAATGAGTTATACATCTTTTCCTACTAGTAATGATATGGTATACCAAAACAATCTATATAGGCTAGATTTGTGCTCACCCAATACTAATATTACATTTACTTTCATTTCATACCCTTCAATATTTACTCGACAGTCCCCATATATGTAGGTAATATTCACAATTTCCCCAAAGAGTATATAAATCACAAAATCTTTTTCTACCCTAATAGGTTGTAGATTTAATTTATTTTCCAATTTTCCCCCAAATAATAAAAGAAATATTAACAAAGAGGTGAAAGAAAACTGGCACAAGTTCAAAAAGAGTTCTAGCCTTATTTGAGTGAAATTTTCCTTTTAGTGATGACCTTTTGATTTTCTTTTGAGATATAAACCTTTTTTATAAAAAAAAATAGATCCTTCCATCCAAGCCAAATTATT
Source organism: Salix arbutifolia (assembly GCA_025169955.1). NCBI lineage: Eukaryota > Viridiplantae > Streptophyta > Magnoliopsida > Malpighiales > Salicaceae > Salix > Salix arbutifolia. The sequence continues at coordinate 12,400,910 of CM045905.1, read as the reverse complement.
TAATAAAAAGACTTGAGCAAGAATTTATTAGACCCTTGTATATTTACGTGGGAGATAGGGACACTTTTTTGTCCTTTTAGCTGTCATTAATTAGAGAGTGGCATCCATGAGAGGCTGTGCTTGCCTTTACAGCATGGAGCCATGGATTACTTGCATGGTCAGTATCAATCCAAATAATTGTAGAGCCAACTTGAAAGAATGTTACTCCATTTTTTACGAACTGAAAAAGCTCGAGACAATCCACGGTCCACATTGGTTATGCAAATCCTTCTACGAAGAGGCTACATGCATGTCTCATTAACAAGTCAGGAGGACTCCTTGTACCCATGTTTTATTGGCTAAATTCGTATATTAATAGAACTCCTCTGAATTCAGATTTGTTTTTCTTTGAAGTGTAATCAAGTGTTTTGAGTTTCTTTAAATTATATATAAAAACTCCTTACCTAACTCGTAATTGAAAGACAAAAGTCATCAAAAATTAATCTAAACCTTTTAACTTATATGCCTTTAAAAAGAATACATCCTTAGAACATTCAAAATGTATTTCACGTTTCTAATTATTTTTTTCATGCTACAAATGAGTCCGGCAACAGTTTCAGGGGATATCGATGTGAGGGAGTTTAGTCGGTTTCTTTGGGCAAACAATGCGACGGCGAGTGCAGTGTTTTCCGGAGGAGAAAGGGCACCCTTTTTCTTAAGCAACAGCTAACCTAATGGCCGGGATGGATCTGGGGGCAAATTAAAGAGGCATCCATCGAAAAGCATAGATCTGTATAGCTTGACTAATAAGTTGATGAAGACAGACCACCAATATCTCAGCTGAGAGTCACATGAACAGAACCATTTATAGGTGATGATGCAACCAAAGGGATGCCAATCAAATCATTCCATATTCCAAGTATTGTGCTCTCTCTCTCTCTCTCTCTCTCTATATATATATATATATGTGTGTGTGTATGTCTATGTATATGTATGTATGTATGTATGTATGTATGGGTTGTTGGGTGAGTGGTGTGCACTTGTGTGTATTCCAGCCTCGTAACGAAAGTACAATAAAAAAAATTATACACACAAGCTATACAAAATAAAAAAGTTATTTAATAGTATATTATTGTGCATGCACTCACATTTCATTTCTTATAGCATTGTTCAAAGAACAATGTCATCTTTCATTATTCATCCTCTGTCACATAATTTTATTCTTTTAAAAAATTTATCATTTAAAATGAAAAGGCCTCGAAAAAAATTCTATGCATGCATATTTATTAAAATCCTAGTGTTTAAAACCAAGTTAGAGGCTAATTTAATGAATAAGATTTAAATTTGCAGTATTAACAATAATGCAAAGAAGAAGAAAAAGAAAAAAGAGACTTTTTTTCCATTTTTATACAAAGTACATCATTTACATCCCTAAAGTCATTATTAACGCATCATTGATCCTTTTAATTTTATACTTTTACATTAATGTTATAAACTGTATTTTTTAGCTTTAGTCTTTAAGTGTCAAGACATGATAGAGAAAATCATCAAAAATTAAAAGGAGAGAAAATAGCTGGCTAGCTATGATCATGTGGTAATAAAAAGAGTCAATTTTAGTATCAATGAGTTCTTCTTGAAAAAATATGTGTTATACTGGATTTTAGAACTTTTTCCTACCAACAAAATAGTTTTAATTATCAATTTAAGAGTGTTTTTGAGACACTCATTATGTTTTTTTTTTATATTTTTAAATAAAAATAAAAATAAAAATTACAAATAAGCTCTTAAGTTTCAAAAACCTGAACCCTAATTTTCCAATTATCTTTAATGGTTTAAAACTTTACTAGTAAACAATAAATAATTTGTAAATGGGGGAATGAAGGCCCGATACAGAAGCTTTAATTTCTTTTTATTGAGCCAAGCGCACAGGCAAATCTTCTAGGCCTAAGCATCACACCTCTTTCTTCTAGTCCATTTTTTTCTTACATTTCAATTCAATGCCCTATGAGAGAATAATAAGAATAATATTTACAATTAATTTTTTAATTATTGTATACCAAATATAAAAAACAAAAGTCAATATTTCCTCATGAATATTTAATGAAAATATTTTGTTTTTGATTTACTTGATTCATACATGATTTAATTGCATTAATTAATCTATTTTCCTCAATTACAAGACAAAATGGTTTTGAGACTATTATTTTAATATTTTTTATGAAAAACTTGTTCTTAAGATTATTGTAAGTTTTTATTTAAAAAACACTACTTACGTTTTTTAAAAAGTAAGCTTTTGTAAAACAAGATTATTGGTCTTTTATTAAAGATAGAGCCATGATGATGAAACGAAATCGACATGTGATAATATATACTAACTAATAAAGAAATAAAAGCGTAGTTTAAAATGGAGTATATAGTAAAACCTATAGTGAAGTGAATTGGTAATCTTTAACTAAAGATATGCTTTATTTAATTACATAGCAAATATATTGATTCCAAAAACTATATATATGTAGACTATGAAAACTAACTATAATGTTACTATTGTTGTGGCAAATAGGATGAATATGAAATACACATATATAAAAAAAGTAACAATAGTTAGTTAAAATATACATTTCACTTATTTACCGTATAGTTACCTACAAGTGTATTTATTACAGTATTTGTCATTATATAGGAACAATTTATTTTATTTATTCCACCAACCGTATAATTAGTTCGTTAAGTAACTCAAATTCTTTATTTCATAAAAAAAAAAACCTCGCACTTGCAAGTGTTTAACCTTTATAATTATTTTTTTCTCATATAATGTACTTGGATTTTCAAGCCTATAGCCCTTGCTCATGCGGCCAACTAGGTAGATTGAAGATCTAGAACCCTAGCTCATATGGCCAACTAAGTGCCTATTTGAGAGTGTGATTGATATTGCTTTTGAAAATACTTTTCGTTCAGAAATGCATTAAAATGATATTTTTTTATTTTTTAAAAATCATTTTTGACATCAGCACATGAAACTGGTCTAAAAACACCATTTTTTTAATTTAAAGTAAAAAATAAAAATAAAAAATTTTCATTTTTTTTCAAAAATGATTTCAAAACGCATTCCCAAACACCCCCTAAATACATTTTCAAACTCATAGCCCCTCCTCATGCGATTGACCTAAATCAAATTAAATAATAGTTCTTTCTAATATGGTCGTGTTTTTCATTTTAATGAATATCCCCACTAAAATGGATTATATAAATCAATTTAAATAATAGCCCCCATTGATATGAACATCTCATCTCATTTTAATCAATAGCCTTTCGCTCATGTGGCTGGCTTTTTTATTTAAATAAATAACCCCCCCTTATGCAATTGATTTAAATCAATAGCCAACTCTTTTTGAATATTTTATATTTATTAAAAGACTAAATTGTAACCAGGTGAACAAAAAAAAAACTAAAGTGAAAAGAAAAGAAAAAAAAAAGAAATAGCACTATGTTCCTAATAATTGTGTTTCTATTTAAGGTTATCATAATCAATTCACTATTCCAATATGAGTAAAAAGAGTCAATTTTAGTATCAATGAGTTCCTCTTGATAAAAGATGTGTTCTAATGGTTTTTTAAAGCTTTTATCCTACCAACAAAATAGTTTAATTATGAATTTAAGAGTGTTTTTGAGATACTCATTGTATTTTTTTTATATTTTTTTTAAAATAAGAATATAAAATAAGTTATTAAGTTTCAAAATCCTGAACCCTAACTTTCCTTCAATGGTTTAAAACTTTACTAGTAAACAACAAATAATTTGTAAATGGGGGAATGAAGGCCAGGTAGGGAAGCCTCAATTTCTTTCTATTGAGACAATGTACAGGCAAATGTTCTAGGCATAAGCATCACACCTCTTTCTTCTTGTCCTTTTTTCTTAGATTTCAATTCAATTCAATTCAATGTAAGGGCTTCCAAGATGAACTCAACCATATCAACCATTTTTTTTCTTTTTTCAATATATATTTTAGATTTATGAAAAGATTAAATTATTCATAAGCAAAGAAATATAACAAAAAAAACTTAGAGTGAAAACACAAAATGAACCTAGATGACAGTTTATTTTTTTTCTTTTTATAGGTATCCTTGTAAATTTACTATTCTAATATGGAGAAAAAGACTAAAATGACCAAGATGATAGTTTAGTTTTTTGTTTCTTTTTAAAGGTGTTTAAGTAACTCCATTGTGCTAAACAAAATTAAAAAATTGAGATCTTCATAATCAATTTTATAATAACTATTGGACCATGTGGAAAAACTTAATTACCCCTAAAAGCTAGTTTTTTTTTTTTTTAGGAAGGGAAAAATCATAATTACATGATATCAATGAACAGTAAATCTATGGCCACATAACCCTACCTCAAATCTGAAACAATAGAAAGTTAAGGAATTAAATTATAAGAAAATTTGGGGAGTGAAATGAAAAGACGGTGACACACTGTATTGATGTGTGCTAGTCCAAAAAATTAATGACTTAAGTAAAGAACATGACAACACTAAGTTAACTTGGTTTAACAATCTATCTCTTTTCTTTTTCTACTCTCATTCCCCTCCATGTTAAGCTTGTCCATGTCTAAATGACCCCGGGCTCAATTAGAGAATGGAAATGAAATTTAAGAAATAAATAAAATCTAAATGATAAAACTGAAAAATATTATCTTATAAAAAGGTAAAAAAAAGAAGCAAAAAAGAGTTCAATCAAGAAGCTCAATTCCCAACCTATTTAATATTAGAGGATCAAATTGTAAAAAACATTTGACAAAGCAAAAAAGAATTGCAACAAAAATAACTAGGATCAAATCTCATAAGAAAACAACTTAGAGGACAAAAATAAAAAATAACTTCTATTATAAAAAGTTTTCTAAAACTAAACAAATAAAAATTAAAAGAATAGAGGTCAAATAAGATGGATATAAAATTGGAGGATGAAATTTGAAAATAAATCAATGTTGAAGGATAAAATCTAAAAAAAGATAAAATTAAAAAAAAACTATATAAAAATATCAAACAAACCATGTGAAGTTTCTAAACCTAAAATAACTTTAATAATTAAAATCATCTAAAACAAACACAAAAAAATACAAGAATAGAGGTTCAAATATGATGGATAAAAAATTGAAGGATAAATTTTTTGAAATAAATTAAACTAAAAAAAATACTAATTTAAAATAAGAGATTAAAAAACCAAGCAAACCATGCGAATCTTGTAAACCTAAAATAACTTCAATTATAATAACAATCTAAAACAAAACAAATAACAATTTAAATAATTGAGGCCAAATATAACAAATAAGAAAAGAAACTATTAAATTCTAGATCATGGTTAAAAATAAATAAATATGAAGGACGAAACTATTAAAACTTTAGCTTAAAAAAAGAAAAAGAAAACCAGGTGATCTCCTAAACCTAGATTCATTTTTGAAACTCATTAGTTGTGAAATTCTAGACGTGTATTTTAATCTTGAAAAGTGACATTTAAACTAAAACATCTTAAATTTATACAATATTTCAAATAGAAAAATAGTAATCAAAAGAACACGAATCAAATCTAGAAAAAAGAGTAAATTAAAGGGATTATTTAAAATTATAAAGTGTCAATTGCGAGAATTGAGTTATAATGCCCAAAAACATACTACAAGTAATAATATTAAAATAGGTGTGGTCTTACTTTTACTGTTCATCCTCCACATCTCTAAACTCTAATATGAAACCGGCTAGAGGTCCGTCGGTCTGTATAGTTTAGAGTGCTTGTCTCTATTTATTGTCAATTGCTATCAATTATCACGACTTTACATGCAAGTCTTCAATACTAATTATATATGCGCAGAGGCAATATCTAAGGCTCCCGGGTTGATTAATCTGTTAGATATTTATTTCTCATTAAATTCAGCTGAAGAGCTAGCAGTCTGCCATGAAGTATTGCCACTTTAAATGGTTATAATTATGCAAGCTGCATGGTGGTTGACTTTTCCCCGGCCCTTCTCGGCAAGTTGGGACGCACAGGTTCACAAGAAAGATGAAGTCCTGCTTTCATTCTTCATCGCAACCATTAAATAAAAGCTCGTGCCCTCTGGTATTACTGAGGTGCATGTCTGCTCACTGATACTCTTAAATACACACACACACACACACACACACACACACACACACAATAAAGAAGAAGAAGAAGAACGTACAAAATCTAAGAACCCTAAAGGCTTAACGGTACAGTAAATATATATACTCTCTATAATCTAATTTTATTGACGAACTCTGACTCAAACTTGCGCTTGCACACAAACAAATGGATGTAGGAGGAGTATGTTAGGGTTATAAAATACGCCATAGACTATCAAGCTTGTTTACAGGATTATTTAAACGTCCCTAGCTAGCAGATCAGAATTAATTAAGGTAGGGATATAGAAGTATATCCCTTGAAATTTTCAATGACTTTCTTATCTCATAGTTGATTTTTCCTTATTAGAAATAAAGGAAATAAATTACGATCGGAATAGATATAGGAATTTATTCTTGACTGAGAAAATATGAGATAGTAATAAATTCAGATTTACACTGTCTGTGGTCTAGCTGTAAAAGTGGAGACCTTCTCACTGATCCTAAGGCCACTGTGAAATTGCATTTCTTCAAGGCCTGGAGCAAAATCAAAAGCCAATGATTCCCAAAGTACATCAACAAGGAATCCCTTCAGGAAACATTTACTAGCATATTAGTCTATATCAGAAGACACACAAAAAGAGATTATTTTCATCTAGTGTGCTTCACTAAGGTACTCTATCCCTTGCATAGCTCCCTCATCAAACAGCCACCTCTCAATCACCGACAATGGCACTTGAGCACCGGGATTTGGCTTGCTTTCTTCTTGGAGGAGGCCAGTATCAGGCGACGTAGACTGGGAGAAATCTGAATTCGAAGAGTCGAAAGAGTCAAAACCAAAGAGTGATTCGAATGCCTCTGACAATTCAGTGCCATTTTTGTCCGCTCTATTTAGAGTCTCTTCACTAGACAGTGAATCAGCTACAGCCATGTTGTTCAAGGAATTCTGAGTAGTTGTTGAGTTTGTCAGGAACTGCTTAGGCCCGCTTCTCATCCAACCTTTGAGCAACTTAGCTATGTTTTCAGTGCTCGATGCATAGAGTGATGCTGGAGCTGGTTTTTCATACCCACCGGAGGGCTTCAGCTCAGTTGATAAGCTGTCTGGTTTCTCGGGAGACAAAGCCTCGCACAGAGCTTGCCTAGCCATGTGGATATCAGTTTGGAGCCTCCTCTCCCATTGGCCTCTACAAATTTGCTGCGAACCAGTTACTGGTAACCCATCTCTGGACTGACCTTCCTGTCCTGCTTGAAGCTTTTTTAACTTCTTCTTCAAATGGGTGTTCCAATAGTTTTTAATGTCATTGTCTGTTCTCTGAGGGAGGTATGAAGCTATGGCAGCCCATCTGCAATATAATCAATGCCCCGCATTAATTCCTCTCCAGAAACCAATTCAAGCAGCCCAAAAGTTTACATTAAAACTAAGGATCTGTGAATTACTGTTGGCATTAGAGAATAGAAGTGACAAAAACTACAGGGGCTTGCATTTACCTGTTGCCTAGAAGGGCTTGGAGGTGGATTATCATCTTCTCCTCGTGATGGGTAAAATTACCACGTTTGATCCCTGGCCTGAGGTAATTCGTCCATCTCAGCCTGCAACTCTTACTGCATCTAAGCAACCCTGTAAACCCCACAGTGAAGAAGGCAACAAATTAGGTCAGAAAAAAACACCACATAACAAAACAAAATCATGAATATACTTTTTTCAATTGCATTTCCGTAATAGTCAATTAACCAAAAAAGCATAACACCACCTAGCTAGCTCCAAAATGTATTAAACTAAAACCAGACAGCAATAATTAACTATTAACCTGTATTAGTAGGCACAGCTCTCCAATTTCCGGGACCATGTTCTTGAATATATGATACCAAAATGATATCTTCTTCAGGAGTCCATGGTCCTTTCTTCACTCCGATCTTGTCACAGCAAGGTGGTCTGCCCATGATCACTTTTTTTTTTCTTTCTGTTTCTTCCTTTCTCACAAGTAAGCCTCCAGGACTTCTTTCTCTCGCGTAAGAACTCTAGCCTTGCTTTAACTCTTCTCGATCTTCTCTTGAAATCGTTTATCTTTTCCAAAGATAGAGCAAGCATGTAAGGCCAAGATAGCTAGCTTGGTCTCAATAAATAGGAAAAGACCCTCATGAGAGAGAGGAGCTGACCTAAAAGAGGCATTAAGCATACACCAAAGAGTCAAAAGATGACAGCAGGTGCATTTACTCATGGGGCAAGCCAAAGTCAGCTATGCCGATACCTCTTCTGCCTCACAAAACCGCGTGGCATTCAATGCGGGTTTGCACTGGTAAAGCAAGAGCAGAGAGAGAGAGAGAGAGAGAGAGAACCCTAATATTATCTACTTTTTATACTTGTGATCGTTAACCTGCTCTGGCAAAAGAAAATAAAACCATTTTTGCGACTGTTATTTTGCAGGACACGTATGTGAATTATTGAAGTTTCCTGTTGATGAGGATTTGTTTTCTCCCGAATTATAAAACCATGAAACCAATCTCAACACCACCGTATATTGATGAAGTGACAGCACTACATTATTATTTAATAGAAAAACAATTACCCAAAAAGAGATAAGAAAAAAAAAACAATCATTTTCAGTAATATGGGATGATCATTGAAACTCGGGGCATCATACTCTTAAATTCAAACTATATTTACGATCTGTAAGAAAATACAAATAAAACAAAATCACGAACACAAATATAAAATCCAAGAAATGATATATATATATATATAACATGATTATGATGAGAAAATCACCCGATACACTAATTCGAAGGGTTTCTTTTTTCTCTTTTTCTTTTGAATCACCTGAAGCTTTTCTAAGATGTTAGGCAGAGATTTAGTGATTAGTATTATTGATGATGACGAAACAAAAATAAATCTTCGGAATTAAGACTAGAAAACTTGCAAGATATAATTACTGTATTGCACATGTCCCTAGAGATAGGCTTTGACTTACCATCATGCGCTTGACTAGGTAATAGAGTGCTCCCATTAGTTTACTAGTTTACAACAAAGTTATCAATATTCTTTCGGTTAGTATTTTGTTTTATCAATTCAAATAAAATATTTTTATTTTAGAGTATTTTGGTGTGTCATTTCGGGATTGTACTGTTTATATATATATAAAAAAAATTTAAATCCAAAAATAAAATTATTTAGAATTGTGCAATTTAATTTAAAAAAAGACACAATAAAATGTTTTTTCTAAACAAAATTATGAACATGTATAATATTACGAGATTGTCATCATCAATCTCGCAAGGTCATTATATTCTCTGATTACTCTGAAATTTTAACATAATATATATAAATATATCAAGAGACTCCTCGTAAAATTCCTCGCAAACTAACGGTCAAATTAAGAGATATGATTGATATTGTAAAATTATTTATTATTTTAAAAAAATACTATTTGGATGAAACGGAACGGGCATAATGAAACAGGAACGTTTCGGCCGGTGTTTGACAGAAAAATCCGAACCGGCCGGAATTTAAACCGAGATAAAAACAACATCGTTTTATCTTATGTTTTTAACTAGTACGAAACATTTCAGCCAAAACAGAACGAAATAGACAACTATGGTTTACAGCATGCGCATACACTGTGCTGGGTTGCATCAATATTTTTATTTTTTTAATGTGACAGAATATCCATTTAATTTTTTTATATTAAATTATGAAAAGTCTCATAGAAATTATAGAACTACCTTATATGTTTTGTATAAAATCATCACAACCTGGATTGCATACCATGCGTGTTATTGTTTTCAACTGTACAAGTATAAATACAAGAGGAGGGTTGCTATCTGTTGTTATATTGAGAAACCTATTACTGTTACAAATGAATTAATCTGCGTTTTATCATTCCTTTGTCACGTCTCTGATGCATCTGCTGTGATATTGGCCTCTTTGTGTGGTTGAATTGTGCATTCTATGGGCTGCGAGGTGCCCCTCGCAATGACTTCTGTTTCTGATACAATTCATGTTGCTGCCATGAATACAGCAGCTCTTGTTCTTAATCCATCATGTTTGTCATGCTCATGGAAGCAGCGGATCAGTTAATAATGACTTCAAGTTGATCCACTAAGATTTAAGCTAATAGGATTTAGAATTTATTTTAATATTGTTAGAACTCTATAATATTAATTAAATTGAGATTTTAGTTATAAATAAATTTTAACTAATTGAGGAATCCTTGAACAAGAAGGATTTGTAATAGGCTAGTTTATTACAATCACTGTTTAATTAGAATATTAGATTCCTAACTAGATTTTGATTTCCGTTTTGTAGTGTAAGTTATCAATTCTTTAAAAAACATTGTGTGATAACTCTCTTCCTTCTTGTTGGATGAGCTGTTTAATTAGAATGCGCACTGTTTTTGTCGCATCTGAGAGTAAAGAAGTAAATTTACTGTTCATGGTCAGTGCGCAAAACCGAAAAATATCCTTGACCCTTCTTCATTTTGTTGTTTGGTTCCGAGGATAAGTTAATAGTTTTACTATGCAAAAAATATGAAAAAGATAAAAGCACCCTTCAATAATCAGATAATATCAACTGGTCCATGGAAAAAGTTGAAAATACCCATAATACTAAGAGTTAAATTTGAGTCCACTTCATCAAAGAGCAAAATAATAATTACAATGAAGGACAAAACAAAATAATTATAGTATTATAATCCAAAATAATTTGAGTTTACCATTAGAGTATTCAAGGGACGCCATCTGGCTTTCTTTTTAATATTAAAGTAAAAATATTCAAAGTGATAGGCTAATAAATACTTGCTGTTTAAAGTGATTAGAATGACGTCATTTTCAACAAGCTGTCCACATGGGAGAGAAACACACAAGGCCAATAGGATCGAGTTGTTATAATGAAGTGCAAACAGTCGCGATCTTGCACCTATGAATCATCCGGTTGTCACGTGTACATGCGATCATTTCAGCAAATTTGAAAAGCATCACTTGCCTAAGATTACGATTGATTTTTTAAAAATATTTTTAAAAAATAAAACTTCATTACATTTTTAAATAACTTATTTAAAAAAAAATCACTATCGAGAATCAAAATTTTCAACTCTCACTTACTTCTCTGATCAAGAAAGTCGTTTCTTTCAACCTCGCTTGGACTTGTGCTGTAGTCATGCATTTATTATGGGTGCCAAGACAGGAATAAGCGTTCACATTCAAAGGCTTACCAGTCGACAACTATACATATATAGTTTTTTTTTACATTATTGTTTGTTTTTAAAATTAAAGCACTGTTTTTTATTCCTTTTCATTTTATATAATATTGTTTGTATATATAATAGCAATCAAAGTTGGAAGATTAATTTCGTAGTGGTATATTTTCACTCTATTTAATCATATATAGTTCTATATCATATCTGTATTGTTAATCTTATAAAATCATGAAGGACAAAAAACTTAATTTGAATGGTGTTTACTAAATAAAGGTGTTTTTTTATGTCATTGTACCACCGTTTCTTATATGATGATTCTTCAATTGTGCAACAATGAATTTGAAGGTTTTGACTTTGAGGTTTGTTGATTGGATTCTACCTCTAATAACAATTTATGTCATCGAAGTGTGAGGTTTGTTAATGCATCAACAAAAATTATTCTTGTCTCTACTCATATGGGTCAATTTCATTTCTTTGAATTCATAACTATTTTTAGGATATTTTTTTATGACTTTAACTTCTAATATATGGTTTGCCACTCATGTTTTACTTGGTAGATGATAAGTGTCGTGACGATATTTTTTCGTGTTTCGCGTCACATCATCTCCAAAGGGGAGACGCGCAGTGAAATGGAGTGGTGTTTTATAGTTGTAAAATCACGACTATAAATCTTAGGAATCGCCACCTAGTCTAAAAATCAGTAGGAAATCTAATGGTCTACGTAGGGGACTAGTTGTCCAACGGTAATACATATCACCCCTTGTGCACCCTACCTAAGATAGGTTATATTGTTATTTGATTATTTTTATTTGCTGATCTTTTCCAAGACTTGAAGTAGATCTCTTTTCGTGAAAAAGTTTGTACATCATTGGAAATTGAGAACCTAACCATTCTAAAGTTTGGAAATTTCACACTACATTTAAAACAAACCTTTTTTTACTATTACGGGTGTATTACACTGTAATTTTACACCCCAATAGGTAAAACCAAATAATTATTACTTGTTTTTTATATTTTGGCCAAATTTCAATATATAATCATAAATTGGTTACGATATTCAATTTTCATTCAAAACATGTGAAAGATGCAACATACATTTTTTTACGAATAATATGCTTGGAAAAACCTTGGAATTCGGCCGTAAGCACGAAAAGAACATATTTTTTGTTTATTTTTTTTAATGCGATTTTTTTACATTGATTTTTGACTAAAAAAAGGTCAAAATAGGTCTGACCCAACTAAAATGGGTCGACCCAACCAAGGTGGCCTTAGAAGGCCTAACTCCACTGGGCATGGGCTCGACCTGACCCATCAAAATAGGTTGGGTCGAGAACAGCCCGTCCCAAGATCCAATCAAATAAAAAAATAAAAAACTAAATTGATGCACTGTTCACATATTGCGTGAATAGTGTAGAATGAATTAATTCACTTTTGCACTATTCACGTGTTACGTGAACAGTAATATGGTTGTTGCTACCCAAATTTTGACCCACTTATTTTTAGGTTTCGGAAGAAAAAGAAAAAAAATAGAAAAAAAAGACAAAAATCCAAAAATATTTTGTTTCAGGGGAGAATTGAATAAATTGAGAGTTTAATGGTCAATTGAGGGATAAATCGCGCAAATCAAAAGTCAAGGACCAAAATAAAATGACGCACAAAGTCAAGGCTGGTATCTAAATTATGACCGGGGGTATAATTGCACAAAATCATAAGTTTAAATTCAATGAGGGGTGCAATTAAACCAATTAAAAATGGAGGGACCAAATTGTTTTTTTCCCTCCCTCCCAAATCATTACGCGTGACTGCACTGTTCAGTCACCTGAACAGTGCAGACACGCCACCTGCGAGCATGCACGCCGCCTGAGCAAAGCCCCGTTACTGGGCAAGGCAGGCGGTGCCCTCTCGGCTACACGCCATGGGTAGCCGAAGGGGCTGTTCCTTCTGCTATAAATACACAAAGGCAGGGACGAGAAAAAAAAAGAAAACTGAAGAGAAACAGAGGAGAAAGGGGGAAGAATTCACGTGAAAAATCCAGTTTTTTTTGTACACCAGTCAAGCATCACCAGTTCTTTTTTTTCTCTTCTTTTTCCCCTCTTCTCTCTCGGTCCCGTTATCTCTCTCTAGCACAAGAGGAGTTCTCTATCTCTTCCTCTCGGCTCAGCAACTCCGGCCACCAGTTTCAGCCACCAAGAGTTGCTTCATCATCACCAGAATCCACCCTTCAACCCCAGCATCCCGGCCATCATCTCAGGCGAAGGCAGAAGTAAATCCACTGTAACAGCAGCGTAGGCCGGCCACCTTCCGACGCCATTTCCGACCACCTCAGGCCACCATTTCCGACGCCACCACGACCAGAAGAACCACCTCGACGTCCTCTACATAAAGGTGTTAACAGGTATGCCATTCGTTACACTCGAAAATTCACCATTACTGTTCATCTTCTATATTTTTGCATGCGGGGAGTGAATTAATTCACTCCCCGCCGGGTCGGGTCGGGCCGGGTTTGGTACCCGGCCTGACTAATAAATGAGGCGGGCTTTCAGCCTGTCTGGGGTGGAAGCCCAGTCCGAAAGACGAACAGGCTTCCAGCCCGTCTGATGGAAGCCCAGTCCAGGAGAACGGGCCGAAAGCCCAGGAATAAATCCTATGGGCCAGAAGCCCACAACCCAACAGGTGGGCTGGAAGCCCAGCCCAGCCAGCATGCGGGCTGGCAGCCCAGCCACACCAGCAGGCGGGCTGGCACCCAGCCACCAAGTGGGCGGGCTGGCACCCAGCCCAGCATCAGGGCTTGGCAACCAGCCCAAAAATAGACAAAAAATAATAATAAAAAATATAAAAATATAAAAAAATACAAAAATAGAAAAATTTGCAAATAATATTTTTATAAAAAATATGTTGTTTTCTTGCATACGGCCAATACACTAGCATATTTTAAAGATTTCTTTCTTACAAAAAAATATATTATCTTGGAGTTTTGAAGAAAATGTATTTTTTAGCATGGATTTCACCAAGTAAAATTATTTTCTTGCATTTTTGGATTTTACAACAGATTTGTAAAATGCAAAGGGTATTGGCCAATATTCCAAAAATCTAAAAATCCTTTTTTTTTATTTATTATTCATCATCGATGTTTGGATAAATAAATCCTAAGGGGTTAATATCCAAAATATTCGATGGGGATAATATGTTGTTATTCACTGTCGGTGTTTGGATGAATAAATCCTAAGGGGTCAACATCCAAAATATTCGGTGGGGATAATATGCTGTTATTCACTATCGATATTTGGATAAATAAATCTTAAGGGGTTAATATCCAAAATATTCGGCGAGGATAATACACCATAATTATTTAACCAATATATTTATGAAAAATCAATAACATAGCAATCATAAGACAAACAAAAACACCAAGCAGCTTACCTTAGGTATGTCGTACTAGGGGTGCTAAAACCTTCCCTTTACGCAACCAGTCCCTTACCCTAGAATCTCTGAAAGACCAGTTTAGGTTTCCTAGTAACCATAATACTAGGTGGCGACTCCCTTTTCACGAAAATAAAGATTAGACCCCGACACGCGAATCCCCCGCTCACGGGGAGGGTCGCCGTGACGCCGCGCTCATTTTTTGGGGTGCGACAGAATGGCGACTCCACTGGGGAATTTGGACTAAGCTTGATAATTTTGTTTGTTTATGATATGTTGATATGGATGGTTTATACTTTTTTTTAGAAGCTTTAGCATGCATTCTTTACACCCTGTCATCATAATATACCTTGTCATGCATCACTTTTATTATTTTGAGAGCACACACTAAACTTTAAGTTAAGTGGAGGACTAGCAGCTTACCTATGACTTGAGTCAAGGTTGAAGTTTGTGTAAACCCCAACTCTTTGCTGAGTGTTTAGACAGGTAGTGATTGGTATACGTACCATCCCGCTATCTGCTAAACCCCCATATCGTCTTTACGAAGATGATCACTGGGACAGCAAGAGACCCGTTTTAGAGACCAAGTAGTGAACCTACCCTATGTCTCACATAAAGGAACTAGAACCTATCGTTAGGGTGCATGCTCCATAATATCCTTTTACATATAAAGAAAGAGCCTAAATAGCATTTTGACTTGCAGATCTTGTGAACAAAATGGCCACCACTACTAAACTTTTTATCATAGAATATGGGAAAATTTCTGAATCGTCACAATTGACTGAAGGAGATTGTATTAAGAGTAGTGCTGAAAGGCTATCGCCAATCAAGAATCTGAATTGCATTATGAATGAGGTGAACAAGTTAACGACTCATTTTCAGAACGTGGATAGGGATGCATTCTTTGGAAAGTACGAACGCCTGATGGAGATCGCAAAGGTAGAAGTTTTAAGCCCAGCAGTGCGAGCTTTGGTTCACTTTTGGGATCCAGACTATCATCGATTCTCTTTTGGGAACATAGATCTATGTCCTACCATGGAGGAATATGGGATGTTGACCGAATTTCCAAATGATCTGTATAGGATTTATCTTCCTTTGAGATCTGACAAGATTGTCCCTGAATTGTCGAAGCTGTTTAGAATCTCTGACCTGGAAAGATTTCTTGAGAAAAATGCCGCTGGTCTGAAATGGAAGATGTTAGAATTTGAATTAGAAAAGAAGTCCGGGTCAGAAAAGGAGAGATTGATTGCTTTAGGCATATTTGGCCTTGTGTTGTTCCCAAGCCAAATAGGTATAATAAGCTTAGAAGCTGCTGCTGCTTATGTAGAATATGAGAATACTCGGATCAAACCAGTGGCCTCTATTCTGGCTGAAACCATCATAACACTTAATCACTGTCGAAGAGCCGGGAAAGGAGCAATGAGATGTTGCACACAGTTGTTGTATATCTGGATGGTTAGCCATATCGAAACGAAAAAGCCGATTTTTAATAATTTCTGGTGGTTTAGCTGAAAACCTTTGGAGATGGTGGCAGAAGAAGAATGGGGAAATCTAAACAACCAGGGTTGGTTAGAGAAACTAGAAATTTTACCAAGTGGTGGTTTCAAATGGAGAGCCCCTTGGATCAAGGCAATGGATGTCCTAATGAGTTGTGGGCAAAGATGCTGGGTTCCGTTGGTAGGGATTACCGGCTATGTGAGTTATGCTCCTGCTCTCGTGGTAAGACAGCATGGGGGCATGCAATTCGTTCCAAGAACCAAGGGAATTGCTCAATTCTTTGGTTTGTTTAAGGATCCCGTTGCACAAGAAGTCATGAGGGTCGTCAAACAAGATTGGAAGCATCTAGTTTTGCTGGAAATAAAAGGTTTGGGAGATCCTAGTACAAGTAAAGGGTATGCAAAATGGAGAGACTTAGCTGCCTCAGCCGCGGCCAATGAAGAAGTCAAGTCTCCCCGAACTGAAGAAAAGCCCGTTAAGAGGAAAAGAGTTGACAGTGAAGAGGAATTGAGGAGACAAATCAAGAAGCTTCAGATGGAATTGGGCAAAGCCCGAAAAGACAAGTCGATAATGGAAGAAATGGTGTTGGAAGGTGATAAAAGGAGAGCATTTTTAGATGAGCAGTTACAGTCTAAAGATGCGAGAATAACCAAACTCGAGCTAAAGATGGTTGAGGAGGGGAATGTTAGGTTGGGATTTGAGAGAGAATTAACGGAGATGAATCTGAAGTGGATGCAAAGTTGCTCTGAACTCGGCGCATTGAAGATCGAACATAATGAATGCCAAGATAGCATAGAATATTACCAGGAGAAATTTGCAGAGGTCCAGTGTGAGTTGATGGATAGAATTGGAAAGCATGAAGAATTGTATAAGAAGTATGTAATGTCGGAAAGTCGTTTGGCGGAGTCCGTGAAAGATGAAGCTGCTGAAGCAGAATTGACGATTAAGGAAAATGAGATAAGAACTCTGAGGACAAAGCTCGGCAAAGAGAGAGAAAAGATGAAGCATCTGGACGAGAAACTAGCATTGATAGAAAAACACAAGGATCAAATCGATGCTAATAATATTTCATTGAACAAAACCAATATGTTGCTCATTGAAAAAATGTCCAGGATGGATGAACAAATGGATGAAGCTGCTGCGCACGCTCGGGTCATTAGAACCAATGCAAGAAATGTAGGGCGAGACATCATCCGTTATCGTCGAAGTCTAGCTAAGACCGATGCCTTCTTGGAGAAAATCGAGAACCGTGGATTCGCTTTCCTACCCTTGGCCAAAGAAATGGCAGAGGAAGAATATTAATTTGCTTTTCTTTTTTTTTAGTTCCCAAAAATGTAGTAAGCTTGTCCAACATAAATGAAAGGGCGTTGACCCATCTTATGAAAATTTTGTCTTTTGGTGAATATGACTTAAGCAAATGACCTGAAAAGCAGTACTCCTAGCAGCAATGTGACAAGAAACCCATATTCTATGAAGTGTTGGCCATTTATAGTTCTCAAGGAAATGCATCCATGCATTGCATAAAGCATATTAATCACAACACGTGCATGTTATCATACATTTTCTCATACATTTATGCATAACAGCTCAGCTACGAAACATAGGTCCCCCTGCGAAAGTCCACAACACTCGCTTAAGAAAAAGAATGGAAAACGAAGAACCACTCGGCCCATCCCAATCCCTATTACATTAGATTTAACAGATGAGGACCCACAAGACGCTAGATTCTCTGACCACGCAGGATATGACAAGTGGTCCGCCCTAGAAGAAAGAATAAGAGCAGTTGAAGGGAATGATCTATCTGACCCAGTTAGGGCAGCCGAAGCATGTTTGGTGCCTAACATTGTGATCCCGCGGAAGTTTAAGGTGCCAAAATTTATAAAGTATACTGGAACAGAATGTCCGAAGACTCATCTTCGTTCCTACTACAACAAGATGGCGGAGGTCATACATGATGATAAATTGTTGATATATTTTTTCCAGTACAGCTTGACAGGGTCGGCCCTTAGCTGGTATATGAGGTTAGATAACATCAGGATTAAAAAGTGGGCAGACTTGGCAGACGCTTTTTTAAAGCAGTACAAGTTTAATCTGGAGATTGCTCCTGATAGGACCAGCTTGATGACCATGGAGAAGGGAGCTCAAGAGTCCGTAAGAACCTATGCTCAAAGATGGCGGGACCAAGCTGTCAATGTACAACCTCCGTTAATAGAGACAGAAATGGTGACTCTATTTGCCAATACGTTTAGAGCCCCGTACTACGAGCACCTGATGGGAAGCTCTGCCCAGCATTTTTACGATGCAGTACGAATTGCTGAGAGGATTGAGCAAGGAATCCGGAGCGGGAGAATTATGGAACCCGTAGAGAAGAGGGGTTTGCCGGGAAAAGAAAGGAAGTTGAGGTGAATAATCTGGAGGACAGGTACAAGGGGAAAGACAGAAATTACAGAAACTACCAAACACCTACACCCCAAACCACCAATGTCAACTTTTCCAAACTCGCCACGCCAAACCAGCCTTTTCACACAAAATTCCCCGCACATGGCCAAAATAATTTCCAAAGGAGAGATTATCAACAACCGGAAGAACAATTACCACCGCTGTCCATGACCTTAAAGGAGTTATATGCGCAATTACTAAACATTGGACATATTGCTCCCCTACCACTACCCCCTATGAAACCACCTTTCCCTATTTGGCACAACCCCAATTTGACGTGCGAATACCATGCTGGTAATGCAGGACATAACATTGAGACCTGTGCAGCTTTTAAGAGAAAGGTATTGCAATTGATCAAGGTCGGATGGATCACCATTGAGGATCCACCCAATGTGAATCTGAATCCCTTGCCCAAGCATGCCGCAGGAAGTAATGGGATAAATGCAGTGGAAGCTCATAACAAAGAGAGGGTTCTAAAGGTGACCATGACCAGATTATACGATATGTTGGTGCAATCTGGACATTTGATGGGATCAACCAAGCACGACATGGAGAAAAACGAATATTGCCCATTCCATAACGAGAAAGGGCATCACATTGATGAATGTACTGAGTTTCATCAAAAGGTCACGAGGATGTTGACTCTGGGGGAGCTAAGGATCGAGAATATGGAAGATAGTGGAGAGATAGCAGGGATAGAGAAGTGTAGGATCCAATCAACAGCTAGTGGGCTCTCGAGGTTGGTATTATATAAGCCCTCATATGAAAAGGAGGCAGACTATAGGGCGATGCCAGGAAATTATGATACCACCTCAAATGTCGAAGCTCCTTTTTTCCAAACTGAGATAGGTGGTTTGACCCGAAGCGGTCGTTGTTTCACGCCCGAAGAGCTAGAAAAACAAAGAAAAGCTAAGGGTAAAGAGGCAATAGGTTTTGAAAAAGAATTGGAGGTAAACAAACCTGTGACAGAGGAAGAGACGAACGAGTTCCTGAAGCTGATGAAGCATAGTGAATACTTTGTGGTGGACCAGTTGAAAAAGACCCCTGCCAAGATCTCCATCATGTCTTTAATTCTCAGTTCCGAGCCGCATCGTAATGCCTTACAGAAGGTACTGAATGAGGCTTATGTACCTCAAGATATCGAACAAAGGACTATGGAGCATCTAGTAGTAAGGATTCACGCTTCAAACTACCTGTATTTCACTGATGAACTTGACGCTGAAGGAACTGGCCATAACAAGCCTTTATACATCACAGTCCGATGCAAAGATTGTCTCATCGGTAAAGTTCTCATCGATAATGGATCAGCCCTTAATGTGTTGCCAAGGCACATGCTAAATGAGATGCCAGTGGATCCCTCCCATATGCAGCCAAGCGTGGTGACGGCTAGAGCATACGATGGTTCACCAAGGCAAGTGTTAGGATCAATCGAAGTTGAATTAGCCGTGGGTCCGCAGGTTTTTCTGGTAACCCTTCAAGTGATGGACATCCACCCTTCCTATAGCATGTTGTTAGGAAGACCATGGATACATGCTGCAGGAGCGGTTACCTCCTCCCTCCATCAATATTTGAAGTACATTGCCAATAGTGTCCTGGTTACTGTTAAGGCCGAAGAAACTATATCGATGATGAAAAATGTGGCAGTCCCTTTCATTGAAGCTGAAGATTGTGTGGATGGAAACCTGCATGCGTTCGAGATTGTGAATACGGAGTGGGTGCCTGAAAATACGATAGTAAGGAAACCAGGGATCTCGGAGGCTACTAAAATGGCTGCTAAAAGCCTCTTAAAGCACAAGTTTCCTACCCGATTTGACGCAGGAAGAGGGAAGGTCGAGTGGATTGGTGTAACAAAGTTGAAGGCTGCAGAACAGAGGTTTGGTTTGGGGTATAAGCCTAGCAAGGGGGATTACCAGCGGTCTGCTGTTGCAAGAAGAGAGAAGAGAATGGCGAGGATTGAAGGAAGGAAGCCTGAAGAAGAAAACTTAGTCATTCCTCCGATTAGGGTCTCATTCCCAAAAGCTGCATATGTAATACAACCTGACCTCAGACATGAAAGCTCTCTTCAGAAGCTCTCATCCATGAGCATAAACACGATGGAAAAGGAGGAAGTCGATGACATTACCGTGAAGACTCGATCCGAAAGAAGGGATGAAGAGCTGCCACAGTTAACCATATATGCTCTAGAGGAAGCTACGACCTCTACCTGTATTCGGAAGCTAGCCGAGGGAGAGAAGTTCCAGAATTAGGAGACCCAAGAAGCTCCATTGGTTTTCAGAATGTAATGAACAATGTCTGTTTTGTTGTTTTATTTTGTTTTAATTTAAGGCTTCACAGGCCAATTGAATTTTATCTTTGTTTTCGTTGTGAACCGAATTTTTTTTTATGAAATCATGCATTTTTAGTTCATCTCTCTTTCTATTTTTTGTTTTTTTTTGTGCATTTACACTCATTTTCCACTTTCAGGAACCCTGAAAGCGGAACTTCCACAACACCACCTGCACTTTACACTGAGAATGAATGGCCGAATTTTAAAGAATATATAATAGTTGTAGAAGAGGAAGAAAGGCATGAAAATAGCGTTAGAGAATTCACAAAATTAATAGAACAACATGAACATGCTTGGAAACCCGCTAAAGAGCAACTTGAAACCATAAATGTGGGTAATGAAGAGAGCCAGAGAGAGCTCAAGATAGGAACTTTGGTCACACAGAAGGAAAAGGAAGACTTAATTGCACTGCTTCGAGATTATGTGGATGTTTTTGCTTGGTCTTACGAGGATATGCCCGGATTAGATACAAATATCGTAGTGCATAGGGTACCATTGGAAAAAGGTTGCAGACCGATTAAGCAAAAGCTAAGAAGAACGCATCCAGAAGTTTTGATCAAAGTAAAGGCAGAAATTGAAAAGCAATGGAACGCTGGTTTCTTAGAGGTGGTAAAGTATCCACAATGGGTGTCCAATATAGTAGTGGTACCCAAAAAGGAGGGCAAGATTAGAGTCTGTGTGGACTTTAGGGATTTAAATCGTGCTAGCCCTAAAGATAATTTTCCTCTACCACATATAGACATGTTAGTTGACAATGCAGCTCGTAGCTCCACATATTCCTTTATGGATGAGTTTTCAGGCTATAATCAGATAAAAATGGCGCAAGAAGATAAGGAGAAGACAACCTTTGTTACACCATGGGGGACCTTCTGCTATAAAGTCATGCCATTTGGGTTAAAGAATGCCGGTGCCACTTACCAAAGGGCTATGGTGACATTATTTCATGATATGATGCATAAGGAGATTGAAGTATACGTGGATGACATGATCGCCAAATCTGGAGAAGAAGAGAATCATGTCCAGATATTGAAGAAATTATTTGAAAGGTTAAGGAAATATAAGTTGAGGCTTAACCCGGCAAAGTGTTCATTTGGGGTGAAATCTGGGAAGTTGTTAGGATTTGTGGTGAGTGACAAAGGGATAGAAGTGGATCCTGAAAAAGTAAAGGCTATTCAGGCCATGCCAGCTCCGAAGACTGAGAAAGAAGTAAGAGGGATTTTTAGGAAGGTTAAATTACATAGCTCGATTTATATCCCAATTAACCACGATTTGTGACCCAATCTTTCGTTTGTTAAGGAAAAATAATCCTGGGATTTGGAATGAAAAGTGTGAGGAGGCTTTTGAGAAGATTAAACAGTACCTACTAAATCCACCCCTACTTGTTCCTCCTGTACCAAAAAGGCCATTGATATTGTACTTAACGGTGACTGAAACAGCGATGGGATGTGTGCTGGGACAACACGATGAATCCAGAAGGAAGGAAAGGGCCATTTATTACCTAAGTAAGAAGTTCATGGAGTGCGAGTCTAGGTATACTATGATTGAGAAATTGTGTTGCGCACTAGCATGGGCTGCGAAGAGGTTACGACAATATATGTCGTATCATACCACATGGTTAATTTCCAAATTAGACCCGTTAAAGTACATTTGCGAAAAGCCCTACCTATCCAGCCGAATTGCAAGGTGGCAGGTTCTACTAGTTGAGTATGACATAGTGTATATGACAAGGAAAGCTGTAAAAGGGAGTGTGATTGCTGATCACCTGGCAGACCATGCTGTGGAAGATTACGAGCCGTTAGACTTTGATTTTCCTGATGAAGATGTGCTTTCAGTTGAGGAAGGAAAACTAGAATGGTGGACTATGTATTTTGACGGTGCTGTAAACGTATGTGGTAACGGAGCAGGAGCAGTGATAATATCTCCTAGCAAGAAACAATATCCAGTTTCAACTAAGTTACAATTTGGTTGCACTAACAATACTGCCGAGTATGAGGCATGTATTCTTGGTTTAGAGACTGCATTGGAGTTGAACGTAAAGAAGATAGATGTGTATGGGGATTCAATGCTAATTATTTGTCAAGTAAAAGGGGAATGGCAAACCAAAGAAGAAAAGCTAATACCCTACCAAGAATACCTATCAAAACTGGTTGCGGAATTTGAGGAAATAGAGTTCATGCATCTGGGAAGGGAGGGAAATCAGTTTGCAGATGCTTTGGCCACACTAGCGGAAACGTTCTTCAGTTTCAAAGGCCTCAAAAAGTGCTTGATTAGCAGTTAAATGAGCAAACTTTACGTAAGGGCAAGCTTGGTAAAGTATTTGGTAAATTTTGAGAATTTCCATGGAGTTTGGAGGGAAAGGAGAGAAGGCTTTTGGAGAGAAGATCGTTGGTTTAGTTGAAGTGTTGCAGCTAGCTTAGCACTTTGGGCCTCAGTGATACAGGACGCAACTCTTTGCATGGAGTCGCCAAGGGGGCTGACGACTCTATTGAGGTGCTGGAGATATCTTCCTGCTAACATGTGACTAGTCTATGTTTATGTTTGGGAGTGAATTTTTTTTTAAATGAATTTTTATTTAGAAATGTATTAAAATGAATTTTATTTATTTTTTAAAAATTATTTTTGATATCAACACATTAAAATAATTTAAAAACAATAATTTTTTTTTTAAATTAAAAAACACAGAAAGAAAGAAACAGGTTAGATACTGCCTCAGCACAAGCAAGGAGAAGGTTCAGTAGTTGGAGGCCACTATCTTGTTCCTGTAAAATAAATATATGACATAAAGAGTGGAATTGTTTAATGAAGGAAAATGTGCTTCTATAATTCCAAGTCATTGAATATTAATAGATAGTACAAGAATTCCCCTAACCAATTAGAATAGTTCTACAAGTAGTTCAAGACAGAACGTCCTTAGTTTTGTCGTGCATAACCACTCTCCAGTTTTTATCTGTCACCTTTCACTTCAAAGTGAAATAGATTCATGAAGATCCAATTTCTTGTCCTGTCATGTTAAGCAATGATATCCTTTTCCATTATTATTATTGGATGATGAGGGTGGGGGGGAGGTTACCTGCTCAGAGCCAAGTGGAAGAGATACCATCAAGGTATGGTTAAGACTCTGTGGTTGCTGTTGCAGGGACTGGGTTGTTGGTGGAGGCTGTGGTGGTGGTGCTGGGAGTGGCAGCAGCTGCACCTGCTGCTCCTGTTGGTTTTCCTGTAATAGTTGCCGTGATGATGGCGCAGTTCCGACAGAACCCATCTGATAAATATCGCTCTCCTGTGTCATTAGTGAACCTGATGATGTTTCACTCACCGATCCAGTACAGAACCTGGAGGGATTTTGTATCGTCAAGCAATCCAGCATTGCAGGATCTGTGGTTGATATATCAAACAATTGTGTTGAACTTCCAATGCTACCTTTAGGTGGTCGTTGGTATCCTCCTCCATAACCATCTCTTTGAAAATCATCCAAGAAGTCTTCAATACCTTGTAAAGAAAGGCTCTCACCTTGCATGAATTGATTATTTTGAGAGTTACACATTCTATGGAGTGGGCTCTGTCCCTTCCCCTTGTGGATACTACTAAAAGCAGCTCCAAGCTGAGATAAATATCTAGGAGGAGAGCAGCCTGAAAGACTCTGTCCATGCATTGCTCGAGCATAATTGTAATTGTAGCTTGAAGTTTGTGGTGATGGAAAGTTCCTCACCGGAAAGTTCCTCACCGGAAAGTTCTCCCACATGGAACTATCAGGGGACTGGACTTCAATATCTCCATCCAACTCAAATTTGACTGGAGGGAGGTTTAGGCTTGGTGGGGTTTGGCTATTTTGTTCAAATTCAGAAGACAGACTAGTTTTTTTAGATTCGTGGTTGATGATGACTCATTAGGAGAAGCTGGTGGCACCTTGTTGGATGAAGAGTTCTCACTCTCGAGAGACCCCGTGCTTCCACAAAGAGCATTAATCATCCTTTTCTCTCTATACCTTTGCTCAAACAAAAAATGAAAGTGAGGTTCATGGTGTTTCTCAATGCTGCTCTCTCGCATTAAGCTAAAGCTAGCCCTTGGTTTTGGTTAGTGCTTGAGTTGCTATAGGGGAAAAGCTAGGTGGACTGTTTTTCTCTTTTTATTTGGGCAGAAATTGGCATTCGTCTCTTTGTCCAGTAGGTATTGGAAAGGGAAAGAGAGGCAGAGACAAATTGCTAATCCAAAGTCATGTGGTTGGAGGTTAGTGATTTAAGACACACAGTTTTATCATCCCTAACAAAGCTTTCTGTGTAATTAACCACAGCTTAGGCAGTTTTCTCTAGGGCTTAATTTGTCATCTTTAGTTTACTTGTTTAAGCCCTGGCATCATCTCCCTTTTGGAAAGCTTGCGCTTTTCACTAAATGACATTTTCATGGCAGGGCCCCACTTTCTTGGGCCGGCCCCAGCTCAACAAGAGAATTTGGAATAAATGGACACTTTCTCCTGCTATAATAATTGCTTAAATTGGAAAGTACAATGATTTGTCAATACTTAGATTAGATTGGAGATTTGTGATCCGATATAATGAAGAGAGGCGCCATCTTCCTTTTATTTATTTATTTTTTCTTAAGGAAAGAAAAGGGGGGATATGGGCCCACTGAAAATGGCAATTTGGACAAGGATTTCATCACTGTAATATCCTGAAAAGGACTTCACCATTTGCCACTTTATACTAACGTGGAAGGCTTATTTTCTACGCCCCTTTGCTTTGATCTATTCGTGACTTCTTATTTGGGCATGGAACTAGGGTTTAAAATTTATGTTTTCAATGATTTACATTAACATCTTATTCCCATAGACAGAAGTTAAAATATACTTCCATATATATATATATTATATATATATGTGTGTGTGTGTGTGTGTCAATTGTTGTTAAACTTGCGTTTTGACTCGAAAATCATACGATTTTATGAGTCAAATGTATAAACCTGGCTAAAATCAGGTAGAAAAATCGAAACCCCGGTAAAATCTATCCAAACTCGAAAAAATCAGTCAAAATCATAAAATCAAATCGGATATGTTCGATTTTACGATCCTGATTAAAACCATGCACTACACTATGCACGGGCACTATGCATGTTAATTGATTCTCCTAAATCCTCTCCTCTCAGTCCTCTTGTCACCCAATTCCCCCAAATCCTCTCCTCTCGTCCTCCTCCTCTCGGTCTCCAGTCATCCTCTCCTCTCTTGCTTGTCTCCATCGTCAGCCTTGTTTTCCACCACCAGTGGCCGGTCATACCCAATGCAGCATGAAGGTTAGTTTTTCTAAATCATTGTCATCCTCTCCTCTTTTACCTCTTTCCCTTATTTTCCTCTTCTCAATGCAGCACCAAAAACCCAATTTTTCACCAGCAGGCTCGTCGGTCGTCGCCATCATCAGTGTCGTCGGCCTTTCTTAGATCTGGTGGCTGGTGTCTGCCAACAACACTTGCTCAAGGTTAGTTTTCCACCAACAAGTACCGCTTGTTTTATTTGTATTTTGCTTCCTGTTGCTTTGAAAGTTCAAGAATTTAGTGGAAATGAAAGTTGACATCAAAATGTTTGCTTGCAGCTAGTTGTAAATGATACATGTACTTGCAATGATTGTTGCTAGTTGTAAATGATACATGTACTTGCAATGATTGTTGACTTGTTATTGTGCTGATAATTTTTTGAGGTTTTATTTTGTCTATCACTAGAAAGTGCAAATGGTTTTATTAAAATAAGAAAGGATTTGGAATATCAATGGTTTTTAGTAACCTCTTTAATTAGTTGGATTTATTGAAACATTATTGTCATAATCCAATTTCTGGGTTATTCCTCAAAATCTACTACAAAATAGCAAAAATAAAATAAAAGGGGTCGGTGTTAATAGAAAAATCAATGTGAAAAGTTTGGATGTTTTCGAGAGTCTGATTGTATCTCTTTTAACCCAAAAATAAAAGAAAATGCAGATTTAAGTCTAAAATAATTTATTATTGGATAAATCTGTGTAAAAATTAAGTCGAAAAGACATAATTATATTTTTATGGGCCGATCTAATTTAATCATCGACCAATTTAAAATGTAATTATGTTTGAGAATTAATTTAGGGTCCAATTAAATGATTTAATTAAGTGCAAGAGCTTAATTTTACTTTAAATTGGTCAAATTAATTTTATTAAGGGCTTAATCGATGAAAAATCAAGTTCTTGAGCTTAATTAGGGTTCTTTTGAGAATATTGGAAATTTTCAGAGATCAAATTGAGTTTTTCCAAACCAATTATGTGAAGTCAGGGGTCAAATTGAAACATTTGAGAGTTTAATGGTTAATTGAGGGTTAAATCGCATAAATATGAAATCAAGGACCAAAATAAAAAAAGGCACGCAAAGCTAAGGTTGCTTTTGAAATTTTGACGGGGATACAATTGCACAAAATTAAAAGTTTAAAGCCAATTAGGGGTGTGATTAGAATAATTATAAATTGAGGAATCAAATCGCAATTTCACCTTCTCCTAAATTCTCTGTAGATGTGACTACATTGTTTAGTCACCTGAACAGTGCAGGCACTCTACTGCAGGTGAAGAGGCAACTCATTACGGCACGCAATGGGCAGCCGAAGGGTGCCTCTTTCTCCTATAAATAACATGCATGTAGATGAACAGGGGGGAGATTAACGGGGAAAAAAGGGTTTACAGTTACGGGAAAATTTGAAAAGTGAACAGAGAGCAAAATATTTACAAGGAAAAATTTGTTGAGTTCAGAGGAGAAAAATTTACAAAAACATGGGGGAAGTTTAAAGGGGATAACGACGAAGGGGATCGGACAGTTACAAAAAAATAACCAACAACCACATTGTCTTCCCCAGCTCCGGCGACAACAACATCTCTTCACCTATAGCCGAAAGCGACATCAGCGGCTGCTCCCTCTCTTTCCTCCGGTAGCAACTCTCTCTGTCTTAGGAAGCAGCAACTCTCTCTCTTCTCTCAGCAGACAACTCTCTCTTTCTCTCTCCTCCAACAACTCAACTTCCTGGCAAGCACCAGCAACCTTCCCTCTAGCATTGTCAGCCACCCTTCTTCGTTGGAAGCACCTCCGACAACCCAACTCTTCTTCCCCAGCTCCGGCGACAGAGCGACAGCTTGTTGCAGCATAGAATAGCAAACTTCGGGCACTCCTCCCAGCCACCACAGGCCACCATTTCCGATGCTACCACCACCAACAAAACCATCTTGGCCTCCTGTACCTGACGGTATCAACCGGTAACTCCCTCCTTCTCCTCCATTCTTTTACTGTTCATGACTTGCATGTGAACAGTAGGAAAGGGTTGGACAGAGTGTCCAGCCCAACCCGAGAGTCATGTTGGGCTGAAATGGCCCAACATGGCTGGCTGGCCCATTCCATTAGCCCAACCTAATTTGATTTTTTAAAAATATAAAAAAGATTTTTTTTTCAAAAATACAAAAAAAAATACCCAATACAAAATCTGCATTAAGAAAAATTCTTAAAAAAATTTATAAACAAAAAAATATGTTGTTTTTGTGCATACAGTCGAATTCCAAATCATCTTATCCGAAGAAAAAATAAAAATAACAAAAAATACCAAAAAAAAGAACAAATGATTACCAACATAAATTAAAATTTCAGGTTTGAATGGAATAAAAGAAAACCCCCAACAAAAAAATAAAATAACAAAAATTAAAATAAAAAACTAAAAGCATAGATGTATAAATACGAGTAAAAAATAAACATTGTTCAAGAAGGACAAAAAAAACCCAAATGAATGAATACCATATAAAAAAATTCAAAGAATAAGGTCCAAAATAAAAAAAATATAATTAATTCCGATTAAAGGATAAAATTGAAACAAATAAAAATCTTGGCACCAAAAAAAAGAAAAGGATTTTTTATTTAAAATTGCAGTGTACTTGTGTATTTTCTTAATATACAATAAGGTAATGAAACCAATGGCAAAAAAGGTAATAAAATGCTCGTATGGGAGAGAAGCTCAGCAGTCGAAACCATGAAGGCATGGGGAAGGAGAGGGACACAGGGGACACCATGGTTGAGTTTCGCATGCATCTCGGTTCATTCTTTAAAAGAGCTGAAACCACAATAAATAAATAAATAAATAAACAATCCATCCATGGTAATTTATTTTTATTAATAAATAATGCTTATTTCATCATCAGGCACTGCCAGACAGGATTTGCCCACATATACATGACATTATAATATATAAATAAGAAAGATTACGGATAGGATGTGATACGACATGTGGGATATATATATATATATTATATATAGATATATAGATATATAGTAAGTTTAGCTTGGTGTGAAATGAGAGTTAAACATAGTATGTTACGAACAGAGAGCATCTGTCTCTGCAATCTGACCATGTATATAACTTTGTTTACTTTCAAGTCCTGAATACATAACCAAAATTTAGCTCATTGACAGTGGCTAGGCATGCAGGTCTATTTGAGCCTAGAAGCTTAGTCCTGACCTCACAGCCCAGCTTAGGAACGAGGACTTTGTGCAGACAAAGAAGCCCTGGAATATATCTGCACATCCCACCACTAAAAAATCCAAATGCAGATAAAGAATTGCTTCTTCTCCTTTTCTTATGGCCCAAAGGGAGAGAGTTAAAAGTTTCAAGTGTTTTGTATTACGTTTCAAAACAGTTTTTTATTATTATTTTAAATTAAGTATTTTTTAGTATTTTTAAATCATTTTCATTCGCTGATGTCAAAAATAATATTATAAAAAATAGAAAAACATCATTTTGATACGTTTTTTAAATGAAAAACACTTTTAAAAAAACTTCAACCACACTCTTAAAAACAAACACTTAGGGGGTGTTTATTTTTACATTAAATGCAGTCTGCATCAAAAGATACAGTAAGTTAGCTCTGACGGCATGAAAAAAATATCAAAATTCTCTCTTATTCATGTATAGTGAATGTTGTGCTGTGAGTGATTTGTTATCTTTGTGTTCTTTTTCACTTGTTTTATGACTTCAGAACACTGAAATTAAATTAATATGAGATTAAAAAATAAAAAAACATTTAGCTCAATTTTCTCTTATTAGTGCTTCTTGTATCAACATTGTATTATAAAAAACTCATTTTCTTAATTAGTTGTGGCATTTTTTGATTTTTAAATAATGTTTAGAAAGATTTTTATTATTTTTATTTTAATGTGTTAATATTAAATAAATATCAAAATATATAATTAACCTAATATATGTTAAAGGAAAAATGCTATAAAAATAATCGCTATCATTATTTTCAACACCTTATCCATAAAAAATTAAATAATTAAAAAATTAAATAATTAAAAAAATTAAAAAATAAAAGAATAAGGGCCGATGTGAATAAAATAATATATAGTCAATTTTAATTGAAGGAAAAATTGAAATAATTAAAACTTCAATACCGAAAAAATAACAGGAATGAAAAACAAAAAAAAAATCAAAAGAATACGGCCGAAATGAAATATAACATATATGATAATTTCAATTGAAAGACGAATTGAAACAAACCCACGACTTTTATAATAGAAATCATGACAAAAAAAAAAAGCAATAAAAAGACCAAAGACTAAAATGAAATTACCATAAACAAAGATGACCAACCCTGCACAGTTGTAGGAGAGAGGAAACGAGACACAGACGATTAACCGACCACCATCATTTGTTCGACTACCGTGAGACAACATGTGCACCACTATGTAGAAGAGAAAATGACGACGCATCTGATGAGATACTGGATGAACATTTTTAACCATTGCAATATGCCACACGTGGCGCCTGAAGTGCGTGTAAGGAAGGAAACCCGTAGGAGCGTCCAGCAGACACTGCTGCAGTTTTTTACAGAAAAATAAATAAAGAAGCTTATAATTACCTAAACACCCCTGCAACCAACACTTGAATTTATCTTTTTGGAGGGTATAAACATAATTTCACAGTTTAGAAATATTTGAAATACCAGAATCACCACCACCAACTATTCTTGATTTTGTCTTATTTGAAGATAATATAGTTATTTATTGTTTATAATAGTGTAAAAAAATTGAAAATATCTTTGGGTTGTCAGTTTGCTTGGTGTCTGCTGGCAGAGGTAAAATCATAGTTTAATTGTGCACAAATACCCGAAAAAAACACAAATACCCCCATACAGCCAGTAAATACCAACCGGTACCATGAAAAAGTCAAAAATACCTCAGGCTAGGAGTTATTTTTAACACACTAAAAAGTAAAATGATAATTGTACTATTACAATAATCTGTGCTTAGTGATATAAAATTTATTCCAAGGATTAACTCTTTCTTTAATATCTTTAGCAAACAAAAAAGATTCTAGTTGTTAATGGGGTTTCCTAAGTTGATGATGACAAGAAATCCATTTACTTGTACGATTCACTTTCTTTAAGCATCCGAAAACCGAATTTGTAGTTCTGATCTTTCAAGGCCCAGATTCCTTATGCCTAACGCGTCCCAATCTTAGACTCCCCCTTGGAATTTTGCTGTTCTCATCTCTGAATCATTCAATTTAGTACTAAAGAAGTGATTGGGATTGGATTGGTGTCCTTTGTGAGAATAATTAAGCTATTAGTTGATTCTTCCAAGGTTTTTAAAGGAAGAACCTGAATGGTTCGTTGAAAAAGAAAGAATAAAAAGAAAAAGAAGATGAATATAAAATGGGTCTTATCAGTTATCATCATCGAAAGAAGAAGTGGAATTGTATTTGATGTTTCCATGGCTGCCAGCCTCCTTGACAAGGTCCTCGCAGACCCTTTCACACACTGCCTGCCTTCGGTTTCGATCATTGTAAATACCATCGATGCATCTGCTTGGCAGTGCCATCCCTCCAATTTTCCGGTTACATGCCTCAGGCTATGCGTAACATTTATAAACCCTCCCCTCTTTTTGTAATTTCAGGTTGGACGTATCATAAATAGATACACATCTGATCTATCTCCGCAATAAGTCATAACTCTGCCACTAACCATGCAAGCTTAGCAGAATAATGGTTTAGGTCTGGTGCTTGTTTGTTTGTTTAAGAGTGCCGTTGATGTTGTTATTTTTTAAAATGATTTTCGTTTGAAAATTTTAGAAATTATTTTTAACATCAGTACATTAAAATAATATAAAATCGCTAATTTTTTAACTTTTTTAAATTTTTTTCAAATACATTTGCAAACACCCCTAATGCAGTGCATCAAATTCATCAAGGTCCCTATTACTTTGTCTCTCAACGCTCCAGAAGCTGCAAGTTTTTTTTCCTCAAAAAGTGTGCATGCGCGAAGAAGAACGAATGGAGTCTTTTTCCGATGAAATCTCTTAATCATGGGGTCATTTAACCCACATACAAAAACATTAGTTCTCGAAAAAAATGAATCGGGTTTAATAGGAATGTGACATAAAAATAAGTTATATTTAGACACTAATATTATTAGATTTAAACCCTTATTTAACGAATAACAATTCGTGAACGAGAAGTATGCATTAATATCACAAAGTCAATTGTACCTCAATAAGTCATTTTCAGCCTTTTAGAGAACGAAACAAGAGAGAATTTTCACATCACAAGCACACAACGTTATAGCCCATAATCTGAATATTAATAAGCAAAAAAAATGATTCAGGAGCTTCAGTTACATGTGTTTTTAACCTAAGTTAAATCCTAGAATACCTAAAGATGTAGGTTTGTATAAAGTCCACTTACAATTAGATCCAAATCCCTAAGTATCTAATTCTAATTGATGTTTATTAATCTTAAATCACAAAATACAAATTTAAAATAAAAAAATTCAAGTTGTACCCATATAAAACTAAGATAAAAGACTTACTTGGTCTTGAATGTTTGTTGATTTTTATGTTTCCTTTGTAGACTACGAAATTTCTTCTTTTGAATGCTAGAAATCTTTTATTCTTTAGAAAATAATCTGGACTTGAACTTCATGTCATATTAGAAAAAAATAATCCAAACCAAGGTTGTCATAGGGCCTAACAAATCAGTCATTTCTAGAACTTGAATGAGACATTTCTTGGATTTGGATTAGATGAATTAAAGATTATCCTTTAACTTCCATAGGTGTTCTTTGTCCCTCTAGGCATATCTTACTCCACATGATCTAAACTAGCTTATTCAATGCTTTTTAAAATCTCTTTGTCCTGACTTTGTAATAGGTCACTTGACACCACCAATAAATTATTTACGTAATTATGTTTAATGTTGGGATAATACTTATCATTTCCAGTATGATTAATTTAGTAGTTACGCCAATTTATCTATCTATTTGTCTATCTATCTATAACATTAATGATAGAAGATTTCAAAATAAATGCAAAGATTAATAATGGTGTTCCGTGTGGGAGACTTTAGTTTTTTATTTTTTTAGTTTGAAAAATATACAAAATGATTAGTGAATCTTGATCATGATTTTCTTTTCTATCTTGATTATGATATAATGTCTATTTGACAGTGTGATTGAAATTATTTTTTAAAGTATTTTTTATTCAGAAATATATCAAATATATTTTTTTAATTTTTAAAAATTATTTTTGACATCAACATATTCAAAATGATCTAAAAACACTAAATTCTTTAATTTAAAATAAAATAATTTTTTTTTTCAAAAACACTTTCTAAGCACCCCTAAATGACTGATGATGGTGTATACATAAACATAAATCTTTGTGCATGTGACACAATCATAATAGAGGATATAGGATTTATTATACTATATAATAAAAGAGGTCATGGGTTCGGTTACTCGTATCATGTGAGACAAATCACCGTGGATTACAATAGTATTACTCAGTTTTCAGGTCGGTTTGGTTTGTTCAGTTTGCAGTTTTTAGTGGTATTTATATATTTTTCACAGCAAGATACATAGAAGCGTCTTAAATTAAAATGTTTGCCTTAAATTAGAAGTAACGGGTTCGAACCTGTGTAGAGGCTGTCATTACTAAGCTCTTTTTTTTTTTTTTCCCTCTAAATCATTTTTATTCCCTACTTATAATTTTTTTTCTTTTCCAGTTTTGCATTTATTTTTTATTCTTTCTTTTGGTTGCTTTTTTTTTCACGTCAAATGAATTTTTTTAACTAATAATTTTATTTTATTTTTATTTTTTGTTTGTTTTTTTATTAAAGTTATTGATTTTTTTCTTTGATTGAATTTCCCCCCATTATTAACGCAATAATAATAATAATAATAATATTTTTTGTTTTTTTCTTCTTATTTTTTCTTTTGTTAATGTTTTTGATTTTTTTTTCTCGGGATAATTTAATAATTTTTATTATTTTAGCAAATAATGATATTTTTAGATGTTAAGGTTTCAATGTTCTTGTTATTATAATAGAGTGTGTTGATGTGTTTTCATTATATCAAACCTTGCATGTATAGATGTTATATTTTATTTGATTTTTTCAATTTTTCATTTGATTGAAATTGATAATATATTTGGTTTTCGTTTCGGCCCTTATACTTTTAATTTTTGATTTTAATTTCTTTAATTTTTTATAGTTCTTAAATAGTCCCTATTTTTATCTATGTCTATATATATGTGCCTTTAGTTTTGTTTTTATTTTTATTATTTTCTCTTTTGTTGAGATAACATTTTTTTCAAAACATTTGTTCTTAAATTTTAGTTTGTGCTTATGATCATTTGAAAATTGATATTTCTTATTTTTTTTTCTTTGTTTATTTCTTTTGATTTTTTTATTAGTTTTTTTTTTCACTTCAAATGATTGTTTTTAGATAATATTTTTTGTTGTTGTTTTGTTAAAGTTTTTGGGTTTTTTTATTCTTTTATTGAAATTTTCTCATTATTCACACAATAATAGTAGTAGTTAGTAGTAGTAGTAGTAATAATAATAATAATAATAATAATAATAATAATAATAATAATTTTAATTTTAATTTTTTTCCCTGCTTCTTTTTTTATTAATGTTTTCGAGTTTTTTTCTCCTCGGAATAATTTAATAATTTTTATTATTTTAACAATAATAGTAATGATATTTTTTAAATGTTAAGCTTTTGATATTGTTGTTATAATAGAGTGTGTTGATGTGTTTTATTATATCAAATCTTGCATGTATAAATATTTTATTTTATTTTTTAACTAGTAAAATTTATTAATTATTTTAATTCTAATAACTATAAAAATTATTTGCTCTACGTAAGGTAGTACAGACAATTAACTAGTTATTACCTAATAGAAAACATGGGTGTGACATTGTAGAGCTGTGGAACAAAGCCTAAAAGTCTTCGCAAGTATAAAAAAGAGAGAACCTGTCAATTTCCCTCAGTTATAGGAGATTGCTAGGAGAAGGCAAGGATGGAAGCACTGACCATAGATTTAGAAGACTTTGAAAACTTCGAAACAGCCCTCCTTTCAGGGGACTTATTTGATCCCTTCTTCTCCTATTTCTGTTCACTATTGATATATACACGCATCAGTTTCTTCATCTTCTCCTTCTTCTCTTTTTTATTCATGTTTGGATTGTTTTTTAGCTAAGAGATTGACCCAGATCAGTTTTAGAGAAAGTAAGCAACCCCATCAAGGATTTCCCTTTTGTTGAATGTTTGTTTTGTTGTTTTGATGACCCAGTTGAGGATTTGGGTTGACTTTATGGGAGCATCCTTTTGGTGATTTTTTTTATGTTGTTATGTCCATGCATGTTAGGTTGTTTCTCAAAAGGTTTCCTGAAACAAACCTTTTAATTCTGAGGATTTGTTTGAGGAAGAACTACTTGAAGGTTTATTAGGTGGTTGTGCTTTGAAGAAGATTTGTTGTTAGAAATTTTGTTATGCTTATATGTATGTGTGCTTGTGATTTCTTTCTATTTGTGTGGCCTCCTGCATCATTTTGTTGCAAGATAGAGTGGTTACTTAGCATTGCTTCTAATTTTGGATACATTCATCTGGTTATATTTGATTGCTGGAAATCCCAATTCAAAACCATTCCCTCAATAGTGTTTCTTTTTTTGCATTAATTACCTGCTATGCATAACATATTTATGTGCTCTCTGTTTATTTTTTCTTATTTTGATTTCGTTTTTATTTGGCAGAGTATCCAATTCAGGATCTTGGTGAAATATTTGTCTGTGTGGATCCAAATCAAGAAATTTAGTGGGCTAATTTGAGATAGAAAAATCATTCGAGATAAAAGGTTCAAGTAGAGGTGGTTGACTTGATTTTGAAAGACTGAATCTTTAAATATGTCTGGGTTGCAAGATCAGTTAGAGATCAAGTTTCGATTGACGGGACGGATCAGATATTGGTCCGAAAACCTTTCCTGCTGCTACAAGTGTTGCAACCTTGAAGGAAAATGTTCTTGCCCTATGGCCTAAAGGTTAGATAAACTTCAAAGTGCTCAAATTATGATCTTTTCTCTTGTGCAATTTCTGTCTATCTGTGGACTATTCACAAGCAACAACTTCGACGAGATGATGAAGTAGAAACCATACTTGCTGCCTTCTGCTCCGAATCAGTATTCACACGCAATCCATTATTGCACATAAACTACTTGCGTTCATAAACAGCAACAAATTATGATCTTTTCCCTTGTGCAATTTCTGTTTATCTGTGTTCTAAATCCTTGATTTCTTCACTTACAATTATCAGATACATAAACTGCATGTGTTTTTGCTCTTATGAATATTCATGAAAAATTTGTAACAAAATTCTGAAATCCGAACTGATATATATAACACTGTTTACCTCAAACCAAAACTGAAGTACCAAATTATTTAGTTTACATGTTTAGTCGTTTCTTCATCGTCGCTGGTAATTTGGATTTTAATACCCTTCTTCTTTCTCCAGTCAAGTAATTTAGAAATTTACTGACACTCTAGTTTGGGTTGTGAGCTTGGTTGTTTTTGTTCATTGGCATTCCAGTAGGAATCTCTGTATTAAATTTCAGATGCTAGTGTTTAATACTCTTCTTCTTTCTCCAGTCATGTGTTTTTGTTTTTGTTTTTGTTCATTTTAAGTTTCAGATGCGAGTTATTAAATTAAATTTTTTATGGATTTGTTTGGCACTGCGTTTCAAAAGCACTTTTGAAATTTTTTATTTTCTATTTTAAATTAAAAAAATTTGGTGTTTTTAAATTATTTTCATGTGCTGATGTCAAAAAAATAATTTTTTTAAGAATAAGAAAACATCATTTTAATGCATATATGAATGAAAATCACTTTCAAAAACAACCTCAACCACATTCTCAAACAGGCACTTAAGAACCAACTGTCAAATTTGATAGCATAACATCAGATTTGTCATGTCATCATGCCTAGATCAACATCTTCAAGTCTTTTTTTTTCCTGGTGTTTATTCTCCAGTATAAACACAAGATCTATACCTTCTGAACTTTGTTGTTTTCTATGGTTTTAAGTACTTTCCGAGAAATATAATTCAAGGTTTTTATATTTGTTAATATTTGACCAGAAAAGGAGAATGGTCCCAAGGACATTGACGGATGTCAAGTTAATAAGTGCAGGAAAAATACTGGAAAACAACAGAACTGTAGGGGAATGCCGGAGCCCACTGTGTGATATCCCTGGTGGTGTTACAACCATTCATGTTGTTGTTCAAGCATCTTCTGTAGAGAAAGGTAACGGGTATTCTTCCATCATCTGACAATGATGGCCAAAACTCTTAAATAATATTTTCCCCATTGACTGTTTCTTGGAGCCTCTTGGAAATAATTCTTTTGTTTTGTTTGAGCACTTTGCAACTAGCATGGTATGTTTTGTTCTTTTGTAGAAATTTTCTAGATTCTCATATGCTTTTTTTCCCTGTGAAAAAGCCCTTGTTTGTGGTTTTGAGAGAATGGTACCCTGTTCCATTCTTTCCCCTTTTTCTGGTCATCATGTAAGATAAATGCTATTCTCGTGAATACCTTATTACTTACAGGTCAGGGACAGCAGAAAGATTGCATTTAATTGAGGTCCCAATCACTTCTAAATTATAACGCAATATTTTGTCTATTCAACTCAATTATTGACCATTTCAATACTTAATGGAAAGTATACGTTGGCCAACTATACAGCTGATCACCTAATCACTTTGGCCTTTTTCCTGTTGCTTGTAGTTTATTTGAATAATCAATTCTGCTGCTAGTGTCATAAAAATTTGTATCCCTTTTTGGCAAAGCAGAGAAGAAAGCGGCAAACCAGCCAAAACAAAGCAAATGCGTTTGTGTTGTATTATAATTAGCACCTCCAAGAGCAGGGATTACATCAAGGTAAATTTAGACACATGATTAATCAATTCATAGTCAACAACAAACACCATGCTCTTTAAGTTAATTTGTGTTTGTTTTATTTGTTTTTTCATAGGTAGAAGAGTTTGGTGCTGGTAAAGATGATGAAATTGGCAACTTGAGGATTTGATGAGAGGCAATGACATTGTGAACTTTTATCATAGATCATATGTAGGTGCAGGTCATAGCCTCCCCCATGCAGTTTGCAGATCCAACCCCATTTGGTATCCGATGATTGTATTGAGGCTGATTCAACTTTGCTTTCATGCAACTAAATCTCAATTTAGTTGAAAATTTTCTCACTGGCACCTATCCCAGATTTTGAGTGTTGAGTTTGTGTCACCTTGTCTTGTATCATTCATAGCAGAACAGTTTGAGTGGGTATAACAATTCATGTTTGTGGTCATTACTGTGTTCTGGAATGCAAAAATGAGCATTGCTTTCTGGACTTCCATGGTAGTCTTATCGCATTGAGGGGACAATGCTATGACATGGAGCTCCTTGACGGAGAAGAAGATCAATATATTGCTTATTTAGCAGACTTTTTTGAAGAAGGAAGCCATATATGCACTCTTCGTGTGAAGGCTTTGCGAACTCCCTGCCTTACTCTAAATAGGTATGTGTGTCTGTTTTCTGCTGGGTAGTCTATAAACCTGAATTGGGGTCATTACGGTAAGAGCATAATTCATTCATGAAAGTGGTGGATTTGAGAGCATGAACTTTCTTCTATTTTGTGCTGAAGCATTTTAAGTTGAAACTGTAGGAACACATGCGAAGAAATACTGGGAGAGATTATCATGATGCATGACTACTACTAATAAATATGGGGGGGGGGGGGGATTCAGTAATTAGATTGTGCCTTGGAACTTGGTAGTTGCTCTTAACTAATTGCTTTTGATTCTTAATGTTGCCATGCTGCTTGTGATCTCTGCTTATTGCCCCCAAAAGACTTGTCAGATTTTAGTGGAGCTATCATAAAAAAATGCA